>CM061229.1:124693045-124833045 GCA_030844895.1 Ambrosia x helenae
TTTTCATACCAACTTAAATAAATTATTGATGGTTTTGGTTTACTGAAGTCAAAATTTATCTGTTTTTCATTTTATTAAACAGATTCGGAGTTTTCTTTCTGTCTTTAAGACCCGGTCATTATTATAGACGCGGCACACTTAAAAGGTGAGTTTAAGAACGTTTTATTCCTTGCTGTTGGCATGGATGGTAACAACCAAATTTTTACCCGTTGGATATGGTATCGGCAAATCCGAGGACGGTGAGAAGTTGGACGTGGTTCTTATCGAAACTTAAAGAGTGTATCGGGGAGCACCCGGATTTGGCGATCATATCTGACAGACCAACTCAATAGATTTGGCAGTTCGGACGGTTTTTCCCTAATGCATTTCACGGGTTGTGTGCTGTCGACATTTGATGGTGAACTTAAAGATACCAAAAAGCAAAAAGAAGGATTTAGAGACACTGTGGTGGAACACTTGTAAAGCTTACCGGGTGTTGGATTTTGAAGAAAGTTTTAACGCGCTGTGTGCAGCCCTACCACGGGTTAGGAATACTCTATTGAGTATCGGTTTACATAAGTGGTCAAGAGCACACTGTTCGGGGAAACGATATCATTATATGACATCTAAACAGTGCAGAGTCAATCAACGCCTTATATAAGGACGAACAAAAGTTCCAATCACCCATTTGGTTGTTATTTTTAGACAAAAACTTCAACAATGGTATTACGAACGCCGAAATGAGGCTATTCAAAATAAACACGTACTGACTCCTTTCGCGGTTAAAAAAATTATTAAAAGATTGATTATTCTAGAACGTGGAAGGCTTATGGCGTTGGGGTTAACACTTTTCAAGTTCAGACGGTGGGAAAAATGGTTTTGTTGATCTGTCTAATGAAACATGCAGTTGTTGTGTTCCCCAGATATCTGGTTTCCCATGTGGCCACATGATTGCAGTATCAAAATTACTGAAGGAACAGGACTGCAGTCATTATAATAGTCACCTTGGTATAGCAACCATTATACAAAACAACATATGAAGAGGCCATTTATCCTTTACCCACACAGTCTGAATGGGAGACGCCAGAGTGTTTGATTCCTCTACAACCACCTCCACATATCACCAAAACGACAGTCGGGACGTCCTCGTGAAAATAAACGAATTTTATCGAGAGGCGGAGGAACCTACGCCTGTATATTGCAGTCGTTGTAGAACTCACGGTCATCATCGTGACCGATGTTCAGCTCCTGTTGCCTCACGATCAAAATCTGCTAGGCGTGGTTCAAAAAAGAAAATCATCATCAAACACCGTCCCCCACTTCGTTGAAGCAGATGACTTTGCAGAATATGTAATTCATAATACTTGTTCGACTGTTAACCTTGCTGATTTTTAGTGGTGCTATTTACTTTAATTTATTTACTTAACAATGTTTATAACATAAAACTTACAAATAACTTCCGATATCAAGTTTTACATCAATACATAAACTAGGTAGATAAATATTTAAATATTTGACGGTGCAAAACGACCAGCATAAATTTCATCTGCCATGAAACGTCTGAATCTCATGCAAGCATCATGTAGGCTGCCTTCTCTCCAAGTCAATGTAATGTTTTGAACAAGATTTCTCAGCAACATACAAACGATTACCCCTGAATGTCGACCAATGCGACTATTGGTGACAGGCCAGACAACATCACCCGAAAATTGCATATCTACTAATGTAACACAAGAGGAGTAGTAATAATAATGACATTAGTAATATTAATTATAACAATTTCAGTTCGTCTTCATCGGGAGTCTGTCTATTATCTACCGTATCAGCTTCCGCAAAACGTTCCTATAAAATTCTAAGGCCATCCTGTGCCGCATTTTTAAAGCTGTTTCTTGGGTGTTTTCATGTTTATTATATAGAGGTTCGTTTTTAATCAACTCTCAATAAATATGCACACCCAAACCCCACAATCACCAAGATCTCCGGACTGTTGGGGTACTTCTTCAGGCTCTACGACATCGAAAGGAGGGGCGTATATGTACGGGTTTACGGATTCGTAGTAATTATTGGATCTTAGCCAAAGCTCAAATGCATAATTAGCATTGCATATGACGTCTCTTTTGGCCTTCTCCGCGCCCTCAAACCAAGTAAACTGCAAAATATAGAAAAAACATTATCAAAATTAACACTATTGCCTAATGAAAACCGGCATTAAAATGAATAGGTTCAACATTTTACCTGTCGTAGATGGTAAACTTTCGCTGGCGCAGGTTAAAAACTCCGAGGATCCAATGTTGTAAGCTTATATTCAACACAACATATACCTATTAAAACGCAAATAGTTTGAAACAAAATGTTTAAAAACAAATCATAATATGTTCAACAAACAAAACCATGATTTAAATTTGAAAAACAACCTCGTCAACATCAGCGATTTTTGGAAACGGTGGGAATGACCCATCAAACAAATCTTTGAAAGGCGTGTTATTAGTACGGCTAAATAAACCCCCCACAAAATATGGAGGAAGGATGCTCCAACGGATGTTGAGCTCCAAAGAGTCTCGTAGAGATGGTGTGTCCATCCATATATGTGCTATAATAAATCATTTGAATATTCAATATTAAACTGCGGTAAATACATTAATTAAATTAAACATAGTTAATAAAAGTAACAAATATTTAAAAATTATTACCTCGCTGCCTAACCAAACCGTTCGATGGATAATCGCCGAAAAGATCTTCCCAAAAGTCATCCGGGAATATATTTCCCCCAAATAGTGCACAAGTTCTTTTTTTATCCTTTTGTTTTGGATACCATTTTTTTATTACTTTTTATGTTTTCATTTTCATCGTCAGATTTGAACTTCTTCTTTTTTGCACCTTTTATTGTTGTAAATGGGGAAAGCATACACGAGGATGGCTTTGTTGACCTTTGAGACCGTCTCAACTGTTAAAGTGACAAAAGTGAACCAATTATTTTGAATTTAAATGCTAAACTATGAAGGAAAAAAATAAAATAAAACATACAGGCTTTTTTAGGCCGTCGGTGTCTGGTCTATATACATCACCCGAGCAAAACATTTCATCAACATTTTCATTGTGATGCGAGCTCGTCGGGCCTTCTTCACCAGTCGGTTGGGATTTACGTACCTAAGATTTAAAAAAGTTAATTATTTTAAACTTTTCAACAAATTAATACGGATTAATAATAATCATACGACAACTTTACCTCAGGCAGTAAACCTTTCAACTTGTTATTATAAAAGTTTTCCAACCTATCATCCATCAACGCTTTAAATTGCTCTATTAAATCATCGTTGATAGTGTAGGTTGTCGGAACAGTTTCCGACTTTCTTTTTTTGGCCGTCGAATCAACAGGCTCATCACCGTAAACCGTATGCAGATCATCGAAATTTATATCATCCGCTCCCGTATTATCAAAATTTACATAGGCAGACGGATGAAACTCGGCCCGACTTATTAAAGCACCCTTGAGCCCGGTTTCCTTTGTCCTCGTAAAAAAATGGGCACTATCAGTGTACCAGGCACAGCGCAGCTCAACGTCATTCGGAAGTAGAAACCTAAACGGCTTAAACCCTTCAAGCTGAAGCACAACAATTTTTTTTTAAATTTTATCACTTATATTTAGCTTTTCAAAAAAAAATTCGGTAGAAAATGATTTCAAAAGATTACCATAGAATTTACGGTGATCTTACGATCAATGGTGGTCCTCTGCATTTTTCTTCCCGGACCCCAGGAAAGAACTCTGGGGATTGCATCACCAACCAAAAAAATGTGATCGGTTTTAAATTCTGGAAATATCTCAAATATCCAGATCTGCAAGTTTTTAAACAAAATTTAGAAATATCAACAATATTTATTAAAACAAACAAGGTAAAAGTAAATAATTCATAAAAACTAATACCTTGAAAACCCAATTACAAGATTTTAAACTGAAGCCCCTTGTACCCTGCTTTTGAATCAGGTGCATGTTATTGATATTTTTAAACCAAATCTTCCCAAAAATAACTTCCCCATGGAAATGCATTCAACGCTTCAAAGTCATCAACAAGATCGAGGACTAGATCATCCACGGTAGCGCTATTTTGGGTACCCTTAAACACCGATTCAATTAATACCAGGATACAAATACGGACAACATCATCCTCCTCATAATCGATCCAGTCACGTTGAAAATATCAAGCACACGTTGATAAGATACCTTACTCACTTCACGAATATTCGTCTTTTAAACGATGTTGGGGATTGTGCGAGTTCCCAACCATCGTGACGGCCAAATCTTAGGCCCGTTATCAGACAAAACTGTTGTGGAGTGAATAGAAGACTGTTAGGACCGATTTGATAAAAAAGGCCGTCGATACTAGGCAGTCCCGTCTCAATCTGATGTTGTGCCACTGAGAGTAACAAATTACTTTCGCAAACATGGCTCATAACATCCAGAAAGTGACCGAAGACGGTCGCCCTAAAACGCGTCTTCATTGCCTCGGACATTCTATTATTCATTTCTGTTACTTTGTTCCAGGCACTTCGGACTTTTATTTCGGTATCAGACTAAAAAAAAGGTTATAAAAAATTTTTTAGTAACAAACAAGGTAAATGAAAAATGATAAAAATACTTGACTGAAAAATGGTAGCAAACGCTTACCGGAGGAGGTAAGCTCCGAGGAGGATTCGGCTGTTGTGGGTGCCGAAAAAACTCTTCATACTGTTCCTCTTGTAGTATTTGATGTGGGTTCGTCGGGTCGACAAAGTCACTCGGATTAAACATGGTCAAACGGGTTTGGTCAACCTCGATTAACGGACAACAAAAAAAACAAACAAAATTAAAAATTAATCGACGGTCGACGGTGAGCACGTTCGTGGTGGACCACATGACCAAAAATATGTCGGGTGGTCCCGTTTGTGTTGCGTCGTTTTCAATGAAAAAAAAAAACTTTAACTTTAAAAAGGAACGTTAATATTACCTTTTTGATTATAAATGACCGTCGTCTGATAATTTGACCGGAAGTCCTAGCAAACCGTTCGCCGGAAAATAGATGATAAACAAGAAACCGTAAAAAGAGCGTTCCGGTCAACGTAGCGTCTTTCGGTGGAGAGACTTTCACCGAAAGTTTACTTTTACACCCCAAAAGGTAAACCCTAGTGGGACCGGGCTGCATGGGCCGGGTCGGTTCCCAAGCCGTCTCAGGAGACGGTTTGACCAAGACGGGTTCGGTTCCAAAGCCTCTCAGTCAACCCTCTGACAAAGACGGGTCCCGGTTCCCAACCCGTCTTTTGAGCCGGTACCCGAACGATCTGCTGAGCCGGTTCCGGTTCCCAACACGTCTTTTGAGACGGTACATGGAAAGAACTGCTGAGCCGGTTTCGGTTCCCAACCCGTCTCACAAGCCGGGTCCGGTTCCCAACGCTAACCCGTCTGACGAGACGGTTCCCATACTAACCCGTCTGATGAGACATTTTGTGGGCCCTAATCAATTAAAAATTTAAAAAACAAAAAATTAAAAATTTAAATAAATAATTTATATTTAAAATCATCTTTATATAAGTAGTTGTAAACGTAAAATATTTTGTGGTTAAAAAAGGTTGTTGGAGAAGTATCGCTCAAGAAAATGTCTGACGGCCGTGATAAAAATATAGCTCCAGAAGAATACTTTTCTCAACCAGAGAAACATTCATCGAGTTGGATACTAAAAAAAATGGAGGCGTCCGAAGGAACCTGAAATTACCAAAGAAAGAGAATTTATCAGTAATCGACAAAGCTTACACGGAAACGTTATCGGCAAATGGGCTATACCGGACGATGAGAATGATAATTGGGCAACTAATGTTGTTGACTTCTACAATAAAGGCGACGCACCGTTTTGTTATTCTGCTGTTTTTTTCAAGAAGTATTGAGCTTGACAAAAATTTTTGGGGAATTTTGTTGGGCTATCGTTCTAACGGCTACCTCACACCAACAGTAATAACTTAAATTTTAATGTTTTTTTTTTATTTTTTTTTACTGAAATTGTGATTCAATTATTTTTCAGCATGTTGAAGGATGGGTTGGAAGACTGATGAACTGGAGGAGTAGAAAGCTACAAAAAAATGCTTCGCTAAACATGCGGTGGACAATTCTTCCACCAGAATTTTATAATTCGTTATTAGAATCTGTACCAAAAAACTTGGCCAACTATTGCAATGGCAAATTCAAACCGTTTCCTTCATTTTTCGACGTTGATTTTGTTTTTTTCCCCGTTCAGCTTGAAAATAGGGAATGGTTATTGGTGCGACTAGAGTTGGTGACGCAAGAACTTGTTATGTATGCTTGCGAAGACCTTCGTATCAGAGACAAATACAGAACCATTGTTCACCCAAAGCTGACGAAGATACAAGTTTATTTAGGAGCTTTACTAGTGAACATAAGATTCTGGAAGAAAACAGGTAATCCAGAAAAATGTATAACTTTCAATCTTAACGAAGACTATGTTGCACCACATAACTCCCTGTCTGGTAATGAAGCGGTATATCTTTGTATGCTGATGGAGCATTTGGTTACTGATAAACCAATTACTACGAACGGTGATCTAAAACAAACATGTTCGTCTTACAGACGATTCATGGCTGAAAAAATGTATTTCTGGAGGTGCTTACCACGTCCAAACAATTCTTAATAAAATGTTCTTATTTTGGAAGTTTATTTATTTTTTTAATTGTCCTTATTTATTTTTATTACCTACCAAATTAAATATTTAATTAAATTAAATTATTTCACACTATAAATACCCGCCAAATTAACAAATTCTTCACTACATCACATATTTTTCTTACAAAACATCAATCAAACCAAGTAAAAATGTCTTCATGGACCGACGAGGAGATCCTTGGGGTTACACTGGCATGGCGAAATGTTGCCGAAAACACCCGAGTTTCAAACACCAGTCAAGAAATTCGTGCAACTCCATTTTGGAGTAGAGTATTTTTTGAGTTTCGAACACTTGTCGGCGGCCAGACAAACCGTACGACACAAGATGTTATAGAAAAGTTTCACAACGTCAAGGCGGAGTGCACCGTATTCGAAGGGTTCTTCAACTCCAACAAAGAGGAGTCGCCAAACGAGTCCGAGGAAGGGCTCATAGAATTGGCGAAAATCGACTACTTTTTGGACTACGACGAAGAATTCGAATACCTTTCCGCGTGGCATTTGTTACGTGATTATATTTAAATTTAGGTTTTATTAAAAATAATGTTATGTAATGTTCTTTTTTTAATGTATGTTTTATTATTAATAAAGTGTTTTAATTTATTTAGTGTTTTAAAAAATGTTGTAATTTTTAATTCAATAGAAATCTATTGATATTCCCTATTGAATGCTTAACCCACCCGCATATGTCCTTCCTATATAAAGCCAGTAGACGGTTTGACATTACAGACCGTCAGTACACCGTCACAGATAAGAAACCCAAACCCAAAATCACAATGGCACCGAAACCGTGGACAGAAGAAGAAGAAATTGCCCTGTGCACTGCTTGGATAACTGTTAAAGAAAACCCACCACGTCGAGGGTCCATTTGGCCACTCGTTCTCAACGAGTTCAAAGTTTTGGTTGGAGGTTCAAGCAGGTCAACGGAGTCTCTCAACCGGAAGTGGACGGACTTGCAAAACAAGTGCCGTCTCTTCGAGGGGTTTTATCAAACCGCTATCCGTGAACTCCCACAAGACACTGCGGACCATGAAAAACTAGAACATGCTAAGATTGAGCACGAGTTTTCGGGCCGACCACCCTTTACTCATTTGTCGGCGTGGCAGATGATTCGTGATGTCGCCGGGGCTTTGGATTAGTAGTTTTTTTTTTCTTACTTTTAATGCTCCTTTTATTTTAAGTCATAATAAAAAATGTTTATTTTAAGTTTATATTGTTTAAAGGGAGTGTTTTGTTTAACACCAAAAAGTAGAGAACACAAGACCTTAAACAAACTTAACATAAACAAATAATAATAGGAATCCAATAAAAATACAACTAAAGTATTAAAACAATTACAATATACAAACAATTATAATTCACGAAGTGGTTCAACACGTCAAACACCGAGACATTTCCGTTGCTTGGAACGCCAAGATATATTTTCGCAGTGTACTTTATACCCACTGTCCAGTTTCATCTTCATCACCTAAATACGTACATAAATATACGTACGGACAGATGCTTACCAACGGCCCGGACAAGTCAAAGAACAAACTCTCCTAAATATCACATCCGACCGTCTTGTACATGTAAAAGACGGATGATCCAGAAGAACATGATAGAGATTTAGGAAAAGGATGAACTTGCCAACAAAGTAGACTACAACATCGTCGATGCAAAATTACACGGGTTAACCCACGTGTAGATGCAACAACAATCCAAGTAGTATTATGTAGATGTAACAGCAATCCAACTGAAGCCTTTTTCGCTTTACTTCTCACTAACTCCGACCGAAACCTATCCATCACTTCAACCTTTCGCTCCAAATGTATTACCAAGTGGTTGGAGGTCAACTTAAGGCTAAAGAAAATGGGTGAAAGGCTTTTTAAGGCCAAAGAAAATGGGTGAAAAAACTTCGGAACAGAAGCTTTCCAAGGAATGGGATTAGATAAATCCCAAAGGCTTAGGTTTAAAAAGTGCAATAATTTTAACCGAAAAAATATTCGGCTATTCTGAAACTCAAAAACACGTCGATTAATCAAACTAAATTTGAAAAAAACATTTGAGAAGATTTTGTTTGATTTGGTAAAATATTTTGGCTTGGTAAAATATCTAAACGGGCTTGAAACAAACATTTGAGAAGATTTGGTTTGATTTAGATGTGTTTTTTTTTTTTCAACCAAACCCACATATTTATACCCAAACAAAATTTGAAAAAAAAAAAATAAATTAATTAATGGGGCTGAAGACGGTTCAGCCAAAAGGGATTCGGCTAAGCCGAGCCGAAGACGGCTTAACTTGAGCCGTTGATGAACCGTCTCAGGGACCCCACCGGAGACGGCTTTACGGCGCTGACACGTCTCAAGCCGCCACGGGAGCCGGGTGGCAGACATCGGGATCGTAACCGCCACGTGTTGGGTTTCTACTGGTTGGAATCCAAAGGATCTCGGGAGACGGTTCAGCCCTTTTGGAAACCGTGTCCCGTCTCTCCAAAGACGGTGGAGGGGGCCATTTACGCAAAACGCTCGGTCAAGGGGCTATTTTGGCCATTTTCCCTTGTTTTATATACATTCTTGTTGGGCTATAAATTTATAGTTGTGTAGTATTAATACGACATAAAAAGTAAAATAGCTCATGTCAAATAGGTCGTGCCTATTTCATCCAACGTTCATATATATTCTTTTAGTATCTTATGTATTATACAATTTTCAAGTTCGTGCATGGTTGAGCTAGAGATGAACAAGAAACCGGTTAACCGAACCAGTTTGGTGAAACCAACATGAACCGAACCTGATTTGGAATCGAATCTGTCAAATTGTTTGTTAAGACGTCTCAAACAATGAACTAATCATTATTGTTTGACTTCTTAAGGCCAACTTAATTTATATCTTTTAAATCCAGTTTTTTAATTTAATAGTAAGTTCTTTAAACAAATTTTATGAGGCTATCGTGGTTGCCAAAATATTATTTAAACTACAAATGATAGTATCAATTTAGAAGCCGTAAACTTTGTTTGACTTTGAAAACATACAAGAATTCAATTTTTTACTGACATTTAGCAACCAATATAAACAAAAAATCATTTTATTACTAATATTATCAGCTTTATTAACACAACTTTTTGCGTGTGTGGCTTCTGTTGTTGTACTTGTAGAGTTCCATTGTCCTTTACTGCCACTTTCAATATGTATGCTTTCCTGTTGTGTAGGTTTGGTCAAAGTCATAGAAATGTAGAACTGTCAGCTTTTAAAGTCAAATATAACCTTGTATCAAAAATGGAAAAAAAGGCTCCTATTTTATTTGTTTAGTATAAACAGGTACAAGAGTGGAGGAGTGTAAAAAGTTATATGTTTACAGTTCATATCTAGAATATCACTAAAATGGTATGATTCTTCTAATCATAGTAGCAAAAAGTTCTCTCTTTACTACCTCTTAGTGTTCCAAACAATTAAAGTCAGTTTAGGTGAGTCAACAATTCAAAAACAAAATCCAAATTTTAAGATCAAATTTAACACCTTATTCAAGAATCATATTTAGTGAGAATATTATACTGGTTGCATTTTGAATAAAAGGATTTACGCAACACTTTCACATTACACCAAAAAAGCAGAGCTAAAGGTTACGGAATGAACGGGTTAAAAATGTTGAAAGTCAACTTTTAGTGCCTACAACATCCTAAACCATTTTATTATCAAAAGGTAAATGACCATTAATGAGTCAACAAAAAAATGAAACTAAAAAGTAAAAAGGTCATATGGGTCAATGTACACCCAAAGTGTATCTCTAATGTTATAAATTCTGGTGAACATTTTATTCAAACAATCTAGGAAAATATAAATTTGGTAATACTACATGATCTTGGTTTAAAAAAGCACGCGACTTTTTAGCACTCAACTACATTTAGTAATACTACATGATCTTGGTTTAAAAAAGTGCACTGAGGCGCTAGGAAAAGCGCTTTTTAGCGCTTAACTACATGAGGCGCTGCGAGGTGCGCCTGAGTCGAGGCACTGCCTCATTCAAATTAGGGATTATTTGGTCCAAAAGTAAAAATAAAAGTTTTTTTAAATATTTTTAAGTGTGTTTCGGCTTTAATGTATGTTTAATGAAGTGTTTTAAGTGTGTTTTATAATTATGCTATTGTGTTTAGGATTGATTAACAAACTTTTTACTCTTTTTTACCTTGGGCGCCTCACATACGTGAAGCTCTCGCCTCGGCTTTTTGAACCAAAACGCCGCGGAGCGCCTCACGCTTTTTTAAACCAAGTACATGATGTAATCAACTACAATATTAGTAATACTAAAAATTCACATACAGAACGAAATTTTGATTGTTTATTTATAATTCTGTCAACTCAGATTTTTTTCTCTAACGGGTCAAATTGTAATAACAAAAAATGGAAAATTTAAAAGAAATGGGTCAGAATTACGCTTGTAGTAGATTAAACTTACAGAAAAAGGTCGAGGCCTTTGAGGAAGGCGACAGATTTACGCTTGTTGTGAAGTTCCAAGTGCCTTACTGTGCAATCCTAGTGCACGACCCTATAGCCAATAAGTAACAAATATAAGTCGAAAAATGTAAGCAGTAAGAGTGCAAAATAAATGATAACACATGGCTAAAAACTCTAAGAATAAAAGCTAAATCATAGATTATAGAATAGCTCTTACCCTGCTTTAGCTTGTTCCTCAATTTATATAGCCATAAGAAAAGTTACCTGAACCTCAACATTCATATTAATAGACACAGTTATAAATGAAATAATGTTATTGGAGCCTCAAATGTCTGAATACTTATGTAAACTTCCACAAAGTCATATACACAAGTTAAAAGCAAGCAAGGTTCAATCTAACTGATGGTCATAAACTTGTGGGTACCATGTTTTTCCTAGTGAGTCCTCAAATCATTTGCATTAGCAAAGCTGTAGCATTCAGAGACAAGTTTTTCAAGAATGATAAAATGAAAATGAAAGATATACCTGTTGAGCCATGGTGGATTGAGAACGATTTGCTTTCAAAAAATCATGTCTGTAACATCAATTAATCTTACTTATACCAACTGAATCCAAATTGAAAACTAAAACTCATAATCCATAAACAAACCTTTCAGATCCGAGCTTGTATCTTCCCTAGTGTTGCTTGTTTCTGACAAAGCTTTTAGAATGACAAAAAGAATCAGATCTGGATGTAAAATTCATGAATGTAGCTAGAAAACTCAGATCTGCAATATTCTACTTGTCATCTTTCTCGGTCTGGTAACAAATCAACCAAAAACATCAAGAGTTGACGTTAGATCTGACAAAAAATTGAGCAGAAAATAAAATTAAACTTACTTGGATCTGTTTTCCACCACGATTACATCCATACCGAAGCTTCATGCTTCTAAATTTGTAAGAATATGTGCCTTTGTACCGATTTGTGTGTACGAAAGGGGGAAAAGAAAGATTTGGAGGAATTCAACAATTGGTAAAGAAAGAGGCGGAGTTTTAGGGCTTCCAGATAATGAAGAAAACAATACATGGATTCATGTGTATCCGCGTGTGTTTTCTTTTACGGCATAAGAGACTTGTACATGATGCATCACAACTTGCATCCTTTAAAAGTTGTAGGGTTTTATGCATTGTATTCTTGTACATAAAGCTTTCAAGTGTTGTACATCTTACAAAAGTGGCAAATGACCATTTCTGCCCTTCCTATATGCTTATTAATATAGTATAGATATAGATTAATAGATATGATAACTTATGGCAGAGATTTGTTTAAAATAATAATAATAATATTCATTAATCATATATTGGCAAGTCATTAATTATGTTGTCATATTAGATATTTTATTATGTCATATTATATATTTCAACTCGGGACGCTCTCCAACAGATAATTGCTATATAGATGTCATTTTTATAGTTTAGATACTTCTAATTTTATTTACTTGACTTGGATTTCTCAACCCGGGACGCTCCCGGGGTATAAGCTAGTATATAATAAACCAAATCATTTTTAATGACATGTCATAATATTATACAATCTCTCTTTTAAGAGATGCCACATAGTATGTGATGTGGCAACTCTAGACCAATTAAAAAAAGGAATAAATATGGTTTAAATATTATTTAACATAATCTATTAAATACCTAATCTACTAAATATAAATATTAAAACTTTATTATTTTCTCTCTCATGTTTCCTCTCATAACTTTTAAATGTTAATATCTTTTATATACGAGATTTTTTAAAGAAAAAAATTACACCAAATTAACGAGCGTTTTATTATCTTTCCAACGAGTACCATAGTGCTATATAAAAAACGGAGAAAAAAACGACTATTTTTTGTAACCCGACAGGTATTGTGTCAGGTTTGGAATTAGTTTAAAAAAAATTGTGGGTTTGGGTCGGGCCTAGGATTAGGTGATACCCGACCCAATTACCCTTTTTTTTATATTAGAATATGATAACTTATGGCAGAGATTTGTTTAAAATAATAATAATAATAATAATAATAATAATAATAATAATAATAATAATAATATTCATTAATCATATATTGGCAGATGACATTTGTATAGTTTAGATACTTCTAATTTTATTCACTTTACGTAGATTTACGACTATTTTTTGTAACCCGACAGGTATTGTGTCAGGTTTGGAATTAGTTTAAAAAAATTATGGGTTTGGCTCGGGCCTGGGATTAGGTGATACCCGACCCAATTACCCTTTTTTTATATTAGAATATGATAACTTATGGTAGAGATTTGTTAATAATAATATTAATAATAATAATAATAATAATAATAATATTCATTAATCATATATTGGCAGATGCCATTTTTATAGTTTAGATACTTCTAATTTTATTCACTTTACTTAGATTTCTCAAATCGGGACGCTCTCGGGGTATAAACTAGTAAATAAATAAGAGGGAGAGAGGGGAGGAGTTATGAAATCTCCTTAAAAGAAGGAGGTGTTTAATTGTTTTGTTTTTTTTTTTTTTTGACAATTATACCCTTATAAGAACTATTTTATTAATTACTTTATAATATAATTTACAAAAATGCCACTATATTAATATCACCCATCCATCAAATTGATCCAATGGCCATTTTCTTTTCTCACACTTCTTACAAAACACATCCTTTGTATCCTAACCTCACCATATATATATATATATATATATATATATATATATATATATATATATATATAGGGGGCGGTTATTCTACAAAGTAAAAGAAACGTGCGAATAATGCGAAGGAACTTTGTACATGATAATTACGTAATGTTTTTTTATGTTCATGAAAGCATTACGTAATTATCATGCACTTTGTACATGATAATTACGTAATGATAATTACGTAATGTTTTTGTATGTTCATGAAGGCATTACGTATTTATCATTACGGATAATTAAGTAATTATCATCTACAAAGTGATCCTTCGCATCCTTCGCACGTTTGTATTACTTTGTATTTGATCCTGCCCCTATATGTATATATATATATATATATATATATATAATATGAAAAAATTCAAATAGGAACCAAGAGCCTAGTTAGGAACTTAGGACCAATCTGAGCCCTTCATCTTTGATCTTGATCTAGGGGTAGTTATGTAATTAAACAATTATATATTATATTATATTTTGATTTAAATAAAAATTTTATATTTGGAAGTTAATAAAAACTTCCTGCGAATAACATTCCTTAAAAAACTCACCCAATTCAATATACTAATCAGTTTCTCTAAAAAAGATCCACCACCTCTCAGCCACCACCGCCTTCAAAAACCACCACCATCGTCGTCCCTCAGTCGTCGTCCTCTGCAAACCCCACCACCACCGCCCCTCCGCCGTCCTCTGCAAAACCCATCAGACCACCCTCAGCCACCACCGCCCTAAAAAAAGACCACCATCGTCGTCCTCTGCAAACCCCACCACTACCATCGTCCCTCCGTCGTCCTCCGCAAACCCCATCAGACCACCCTTAGCCACCACCGCCCTCAACCACCCAAAAACCATCAGATATCCTCCCCCTGCAGGAACATCATCGGACCCCTCAACCACCCAAAAACCATCGGACCTCCTCCCCTGTCACCGTCATCGGTTCTTCTTTTTAGAGAGAGAGAGAGAGACAGCGATGAAAAGATTTTTTGTTAGTTGTTATACACCAGTGTATAATATATGTATTTAATACTATCATTCTTTACCAGTGTATAATTATACATCAGTGTATATTGATACATTTGATTAGCACTACTATTTATACACCAGTGTATAATTATACATCAGTGTATAATATATGTATTTAATACTACCATTCTTATCAGTGTATAATTATACATCAGTGTATATTGATACATTTGACCTCGTTATCTTATTTAAGGTTTGATCGATTACCTTTTCCATATAATATACACCAACATATATTATCCAAAACTATATAACATCATGTACTGCACATATTGATGAATAATGATTACCATGAGTAAAAATAAATACTTTCCTAAAATAATGGGATTATAAAGGAAACTAATTAAACATGTGTTATTAATAATCAATATACAATTACCACATTGCCCTTTGATTTAATTAAATATTTAATTAATGTTTTACTTATTTACAATCATGTCATTAGAGATCAATGGCTAAGATTGGTTCCTATGGTTTCTACTTAAAGCATGGTTCCTATTTGAACCCTACCCTATATATATATATATATATATATATATATATATATATATATATAATATATATATATATAGGATTAGGATACTTTGAAAACTCATGTGAGTTGTGAGAACCATAGGAACTCATTTGGACCATTGATCTTGATGATCCAATAGTTGAGATTAAAAGATGTGACATTTTTTGTCTTGACATGGTATTTACTTTTTATTATTATTTTTTTGAATAAAATAAAGCACATAAGGGTATTTTAGTAAAGTATACAATGAGAGAGAAAAAAATAATATAATAACATATTAATATTTTATTCAAAAATATTAAAGAAACATATTTTTAACCTATTTTTTTAATTCATTTACTTTTTTTTTTAAAAAAAACATATATTCAAAATTCAAAAAACTGTACATCTCGTTTAAGAGTCACCCTATATAAAAATTATTTACATCAGTGTAAAATCCAAAAGACATTTATAAAGTTGAAAGCCATTACAAAAATCTTGCAATAAAACTTGCCACTAACCAATTACACCAGTGTAAGAAAACGAAAAACATATTTACACCACTGTAAAACACCTATTAAAGGAAAAACATATTAACCAAAATTACCAACAAAAACATCTATAATTCGTATTACACCACTGCAAAAATGCCCCACAAACATCAACAAAAACATCTATAAATTCGAATTACATCACTGTAAAAACACCTAAAACATCTATAAATTCATGTAATATATCTGTTACATCAATGTAAACAAACAAAAAAGTTGCCTAAAAACAACAAAAACGCTAATGTAAAACATAGTTACACCAAAAAATATACAACCTACATCTATGTCCACTAACACAAACAATTACACCAGTGTAATTTTTCAAAAATAATAATAATAATAACAATATGTAACCATTCATCCTTACCATCCTTCTTCATCATCAAAGCATCTTCAACAAAACACCACCTCCATTCATCTAACAGATCTGTGTTTTAACAATACCCAAGTCATTATTTCAACAAAAATAAAAAAAGACAAATAATAATAATAATAATAATAATAATAATAATAATAGAAAAAAATAATAATAAATACAGAAAATAAAAATGATAATAAATACAGAAAATAAAAAATAATAATAATAACAGGAAAATAAATAATAATAATAATATTAACAAATAATAATAATAATAATAATAATAATAATAATAATAATAAAAACCTTACCGTCGTCAGCCACCACCATCGTCTGAGCCCCCACCACCCTCAAAACCCATCTTCAAAACCCAGATCTGGCACCACCATCGAACACCATCCCATCATCGAACCCCACCGTCTCCCTTCACCACCCACCGTCTTCCTTCACCCTCCACCCTCAACCTTCTGCAACGAAAACCACCATCGAACACCATCGAAATCCACCAACGAAAATCCAGATCTGGCACCACCGTTCTTCTGTGTTTTTAGAGAGAGAAATAAAGAGAGAGAGACGGTATGTGTGTGTTTTAGAGAGAGAAAGGAAGTGAGAGAGAGAGATGAGAGACTGTAATACTGTATGTGTGTGTGTGTGTTTTAGAGAGAGAAACGAAGTGAGAGAGAGAGAGAGAGAGAGATGAGAGACTGATATTTTAGAGAGAGAAATGTATTTAAACATATATGGTGGGGTGTGGGTGGGGAGGGGTGGGGTGGGGTAGGGTAGGGGATGTGTTATTTGACTAAAATGCCCTCCATTATAATAATGTTAAGTGGCTTATGTGTCGCATTATTATTGGGTTAGGGGAGTTCTCAAGTTCTCGCAATTCAAGGGAGTTTTCAAAATATCCGGATCCTATATATATATATATATATATATATATATATATATATATATATATATATATGCTAAGTATCCTGTGAAAACCCTATTAAGTTGTGCAAACCCATGAAAACCCTATGTAACAACATTGTTTTTTTTTTTTTTTGTATTTTTTTTAGAATAGCTTGTATACTTAGTTTTATGACTTTCGGCCCAAAAAAATCAAAAAAGCGCTGAATAGGTTTTTTTTTTTAAAAATTACGTAACACAGATGTTACATGTGTAACAATGCTGACGTATGATAAAATCGAGTTTTGTGTAACAAGGTGTAACAAAATAATCTACTCGGCGTTTTTTTGATTTTTTTTTGCCAAAACTAATAAAATTGAATATAAAAGCTATTCTGAAAAAATCAGGAAAAAAAAACAAATTTTTACATAGGGTTTTCAGGGTTTGCACAACTCAAGAGGGTTTTCATTTTATCCTTTCCCTATATATATAGGCTAAGTATCCATAGTAAACCCTAAAAATTTGAGAAAACTCTAGTAAACCCTTAAAAAAACCTACTTCCCGAGCTTTTTTTTTTTTTTGAAAAAATTAGGGCATGTAATATACATGTTTTTAAGTGTTTTAAGCCAAAAAAATCAAAAAAAGCGCCGAGGGTTTTTTTTTTAAAAAAAAATAAAATAAGTTATGCACCATAACATATGTTAGCTTATATATATATATATATATATATATTGTTAAAAAAATTACTTGCAACATATATATAGTTAAAAAAATTATATCGGCTTTTCGATGTTCTGAAACTTCCACCCACGCCCGACAAAGGGTTGTTTTCTCCTCTTTCGTCCAAGGCGTCACTTGACGCTTTGGTCATACATCTTGTTCGGGCTGTTCACAACCCTACCACCACCTTTAGCCGCCGGACCACTTCCGCCACCACCTCTTTTTTGCCCTTCGCTTAGGGGGTGGTGGTTGCGAATCCGGAATTACAAAATCTGGAGACGGTGGTGGCATTTGGCTAAGATTATCTTCGAGTTCGGTATTCGTACCATAGTCGCCTTCATCTAAGAACTCCAAAGCGGGTTGGTAACATCATTCCCATTGTGACGGATCCATTTTTGAAGATCGAAGGTTTCTTTTTGATTGTTTAGTGTTTGTAGGTTGAAGTATATTTGTTTGTTTAAAATGAATAAAAAAAGGTTTTTTTATATATAAATAGCCATACTAGCCGTTGGCCAACGGCTAGTTGGCTGCCAACAGTCACATTCCCCTCGCTAGCACACGCAAGTATGGTCACTTGCCCTCACCCACACCAGCGTTCACTTGGGTATGTTGTGGATCAAGCTATCCACGTGGATTAAAATGTGACTCACAGGCCACAACACATAGTCTTACCATAAAAGCACTATTAGTGTTGATGTTTTAATATATGAATAAGATTATAAGAATGCAGTAAAAATGTGAGCACAAAGTCAAAATATTGAAAATTAGAATAAATTGTAAAAAGCACGATTGTGATTTCTACTTATTCAGACAAGATACACCAACTTCCAATCAAATTAAAACAGCATACCACACATAAGTACTATTATAATAATGGGTAGAAATCTATTTAAGTTGTGAAAATTCTGAAAATCTTTGTAACAATCATGAAAAACTCGTATACCATCTTATGAAACACTGTGTAACTCACACATATGTAACTATGTAAACACTTATTGCTAACGTGGCCAATATATATTGTACGTCAACAATGGTGATTACATAGTTACATATTTGTTACACAGTGTTTCATATGAAATTACACATGATTTTCAGGGTTGGTATAGGATGTTAGGCGAGTTTTTCAGAGTTCTCACAACTTAAATAGGTTTCATTTTTAGTCTTCCCCTTATTATAACAACAGATAATAATACATTTAAGCAGTTCTTGGTGGTTTAACCTTCATCAGCATCATATAAAAGTTCATCAGTGTTTCGTTCCCAGGGATTGCATCCTTAAGAGCTTCATGCGACCATATACGGTTTGTCCATTCAAGAAGTTTTGGAGTTCTAACTTCATCAAATATCTTGAATTCATTGTGTTTTTCAACAAATTTTGTCCAACCTAAAAAACATCCCAGAACAAGATCTAGATACCCTATTTTATCACCACCAAAATAAGGCCTTCCATTGCTAAACTTTAGAAATACTTCTTCCAATAACTGAGATCCTTCCATAATCTGTTTCTTTATCGCTTCTTTCCCTTCTTTCTCTAGTGTTTTCCTCAACTCTTCATACAAGGGAAAAAACTGTAGAGAATTTTTATTAAAATGCGTGTAAATACGAACAGATTGTGTATCCAAATATTATAATTAAATTCGTGACAAGTTTAATTAACCTAGAATGTTATTACTTTTCTTTGACAGAAAGTCGAACAATGTAATAACTTTTTAAATTTTAATAAAAAATATTAAATTCTATACAATCAATGATGCATATGAATTCATGGAGGAAATAAACCTTAATTGTGGAAATTTGATAAATTATTCATTGTAATTTATTGAAAAAGACATCCATCTTTATTAATAATTATACAAAATTAGTGGTGAATCTTTCAAAAAGAAAATACAAAATTAGTGGTGAATTCGATACTAATAAAAAAGGTTATGAAAAAGAGTTAGTTTCTTTTTTTAACGGTTAATGTTACTCTTACTATATTTTTATACAAAATATACTATTACTTAGATTTGAATATATATCACCCCTTATAAAAGATACGACCTCTAGAAAGTAGGTTAATCGTATCGGCAAAAAATAGTTGCTTTAAAAAATAAGTTGCAACTACGTAAAAGCTTACGTATACGTCAAAAAATGATAATTTCAAATTTCAACCAACATATGAAAAACGCAGACATCAAAAGATGAGGATAATGGCGGTCCTTGTTATAGCATTCACATCCCCTTCATCAAACCTTCCCTATTTCTAAAATTAAAAAAAAAAAACTTACTAAAACACCCTACACCCCATCTACCATTTTATACCCCATCTTTATATTTTGAAAAATTCATCTTCTAGCTTTTTATATATTCGCCCCATCAAATTATTGTTTGTGTATTTTAACGAGAAATATAATAAAATAAGTGTTTGTGATAAATTTTGAAAAATATGATTTTTTTTATATTATAGGGTATAAAATGATGGAGTGGATGTGAATGGTCTTAGAAGCATCATATTTTTTATTTGAGAAAGTTTACGGTAAAAAGTAATATAAAAATGATAACAATGATTTTGGGCTTTTGATCTAATTGAATAAATGGATGGGATTAAAAGGGTAAATATATACGTTGGATTTTCCAAAAGAGAAGGGGAATGACAAAATAGGTATAGTATAACCTACAATTGTTGAGTTCCATCCCCATTTTCAAACGTCCATAACTTTTTCATACGATATTATTTAAAAAAAATACACCATAAAAACAAACTTTTTATCCTCTTTCATTTGCATAACTTATTGCTATACTTGTTTTTTTTAAATTGCTGGGTTGATAACTTGCGTTTTTATTAGGTATAACTTGCGTTTTTTTGTCAGATATAATTTGCATCTATTTTATGAGGTATGACTTGCGTTTTATAATGTATAACTTGCATCTTTTTATCATTTATAACTTGTGTTTATCAGGTATAACTTGCGTTTCTAAAATGCAAGTATACCCCTTAACAAAACGCAAGTTATCAACCCAACAAAAAAAAATATATTTTTTTAAAGTATGGCAATAGGGTATGCAAATGAAAGATGATAAAAAGTTTGTTTTTATGGTGTATTTTTTTTAAATAATGTCGTTTGAAAAAATTACGGTTGTTTTAAAAATTGGGTGAAACTTGAAAATAGTCAACAATTATTTGATAGATTTTTTTTCTGAAAGGTTAATTTCTTTTTAATCATTGTGGTCTTTGGGAGTTGAACCCAAGACCTCCTACAACCTAGGTGTTTTAAAGGTTTTGCCTTTACCAATGAACCACCACCCATTGCCTCACAATTATTTGATAGATAATAATACCCTTTTGGCTAGTGACATATGTCAACTTGTAATTCCTTACACTTTTTACATTAATGTACTTTTTACAATAGCCTCACCCTTTTTTATTTATCATTTACTTTTTTTTTTTTTTGGATCGGCGTCTCAGTGGTCTATGACACATCTGGGGTGAGACGCGGCCTGAGTTCGAGACGGCGCCAAAGCGCTTCAATCGACTTTCCACAACGGGCCTCGCCAGGGTAAACCCGGGGCAGCCAGGAATCGAACTCACGACCTCAACCGGGGAGGGGGGGGGAACTCCGAGAAGAAAACCCTCCCACCTCACTGTGTGACCAATTGCCCCACAGATCATTGGCATTTATCATTTACTAATTGTCTTAATATTTATAACGGATTACAGATTAAAAAAATAAAAATAAAAAACAAACAAGATAAGTTTATGGATGTAATTAGTATGGAATGACATATAAATATAATTTTATTGGATGAAATTAATATGATACTGTCTCTATCTATTAATAGGGTAAATTTTTAATAAATGTAACAATAAGATCACTACATAATTTATTAATAAAATGCATTATAATATATAGATTACAACTTTTTAATAAATGCAACAATTCTATCATTAAACAAATATGAGTAAAACTTATAATAAACATCGTTGTAATTTTTTTTTTACATCTTTAAGAAACACAATGGTTTTTCTTTCTTTGTTTATGCAACAATACATAACTTCACTTGAAAAAACCATGTCAAACGCTTCCGAAAATCAAATCAATCAATAGTTGACATACCTTGGTATCGATGTAGTTAGCCCAAAACCGGTTATCAGCCCGAATTAAAGGGTCTGAGGGGAGGATTGGGTGGACATCAGGATAGATTTCGTCCAGGTACTCGATTATAATAAGAGACTCTGGAAGAGGTGGCTTGTTTCCATGGATAAGAACCGGTACTTTCTGATAAACCGGGTTTGATTTCAATAGAAGCTCGCTTTTGCAAGCGAGATTTTCATCTATGTACTCATACTCAATAGACTTGAGGTTGAGGACGAATTGAACCCGGTTCACAAAAGGACTTGCTGCTGTTCCAAGTAGCTTAATGTCACTCCTTGTTCCCATTGTAAAAGATGATGCATACTTCGACAAAGATGGTCACATATTTATACAAAAAGCCAATTACACGTGCCCCCCTAATAAATACATAAATGACAAAAATTACCTCCTACCTACTTTTGTTAATCAAATCCTCGTAACTTTTTTTTTTTTAACGGCCAACGAAACTCACCAAAAACTCCTTTCGGAGTCCCTACTCAGTCAAATCAGGATCCCTTCCACCCGACATAGCCAGACATGTAAGGGAGCTCTTGGTTTCACCAAGTCCACAAGTTTCGGGGAAAACCCGACCATCCACCCGCCCGAAAGCACGACAATGAAATAATCGGTAAAACTCAGCGCTCTCAAGAATCGAACCCATGACCTTTCAGTCATGGGACTTCTATCATTGAGCCTCCATACCACTCCACCAGAAGGTAATCCTCGTACCTTATACAATGCATAGCCCAACAACCTACTCCAAAACGCCACGTCAGCATGCTATATTATTTCAAATCATTTCAAACCAAACTTTACTTTTTTTCTTCCAACCCAAACCAATCTAAACATCCACCTCATATCCATCTTATCACATATTTTTCCTCTTTTATTTAACTTTTATCTAAATTTATATTCTCAATAATTTTATTAAATAAACAACACAAATGGTACCTAACTGAGCTGAAGGGTACGAAAATGACAGGGTGATGAGTACGTTACTATGGACGATGAACCGTATCGTCTTCCAAGTCGTAACTTCGGATGCATCCGTCAAGACGCTAGGTTGGACGGTCGTGATAGCGATCGTGATGTGGCATCTCCAGAGACTACCCTAGAGGATTATGATCACATGAATTAGTTGGTGTGTTTAATATGTTAATGTATGTTTAAGTAATAATTTAATTTTAGGTTTATGTTAAGTAATGTTTTAATTAGGTTTATGTTTAAGTAATGTTATAATTAGGTTTATGAGTGTGTAATGTATAATTTAGGTTTTTGTAATGTATTTAATTATGTTTGTATAATATTTGATTTTTTATTTTTTATTTTTTTCTTTTAAACGGTTAACCTTTTTTTAATAATTTTTTTAACGATTATATATCATATTTGTATTTAAAATTTTGAAAAGAATTTTTTTTATTTATTTATACATGCATGCGGCCCCACATATTGTCTAACGGACCGGTTCGATCCACCGGATGGACCCAACACATATAAACTCCTCAAAATGCTTAACTCATGCTTTTTCGGTCCGTTTGTAATAGACCACTCCAAACCTTGGGTTGGAGATGCTCTCATGGGTAGTTTATGTAAGAAATACTTGTTCTCAAATTTTTTGTTTTTTTAATAAGAAAATTTCATTTCTTAAATTTGTCAAGTTACATCAAAATAGAGGGTAGATGGGCAACAAGCTGCGCCGCCACCCTTTTCTGAATCGCAAACCCTAATCTGCTAAATACAAACCCTTGCCCCCTGGAGATGAACAATTGCTGTAGACAACCCGTTGAACCCTATTCAAGAAACAAATAGCTTCTGGTGCTAGGGAGCCGGAGGTATCAAAGGCCAAGGGGACAAAGACATGTTGGTTCTCTGCACAAGCTTTAGCGTGCATATCTACTTTCTTCGATTTCGCCATTCTTGATGCCTGTCCAGCTACAAACCAGTTTTCTCTTAAGCCAGCCAAAGGAGATACCCCGTGAGGTCCACACAAGCATGTTTCCCCCTGGCCCAACCAAAGACGAGAAGATCTGCTAGTCGCAAAGTAGATCTCCCTTCTGTAGGGTCCGTGAGAAAATTCACAGGGGCCTCCTTCTTGGCAGAAATCTCCGCTCTTCTCAAGATGCCCCATAAAACGTCTCTCATCCAATCGTGCCGGTATTTGAACCCGGGCAACTCTTTGCAATGGACTGCGTGCTCCCCATATTTATCCATACAAGCTTTACGACAGATCAGGCAAGTTTCATATTCCGGATACATAAGAATCATCAACCGGTATTTGAGGATAGTCCTGTACTCTACTGCAGACATGCATTGGCACAAACCCTCAATTGGGATAACAGTCAAAAAATCCTGAGCGTGGGGACCCTTCAGGCATTCAATCACCACCTTCTGACGGGGGACAACTCAAACACTTCTCCCAGGCTCTGAACGATTTTGCTAAACAGGGCATTCGTCAAAGTTTTTTGTGGCTTTGAAAGGGCGGTGTCATTATTTGAAAAATCGTCAATATCAAAGTTTGAGAGAGACATGGGACCTATTATTGCAAATTGTTGGGAGAGAGACTATTGAAAGCCTGGAGCATTCAGGAATTAGTGGGTCACCAAATTATTGCAAATATATATGTACATGGGACCTACAAGTTTATTTAATTTCACACGACTAAATTTAGTCGTCGGCCTACGTTTGACCTTCATGTTTCGTTACATTAATTGTTGGGAGAGAGACTATTGAAAGCCTGGAGCATTCAGTAATTAGTGGGTCACCAAATTATTGCAAATATATATATGTACATGGGACCTACAAGTTTATTTAATTTCACACGACTAAATTTAGTCGTCGGCCTACGTTTGACCTTCATGTTTCGTTACATTTTTTTAAGGGAGTGGCCGGGGTGTGTAAGCCCAAACTACTATAAGTTTCACCAATTACTATTGTGAACTCACTTATAAACTACCTCAAAACACTTAATTGTTGACAACACTACCTTAAACCTTGGGTTCCATCATTTTACACATACTATCAACTACTCTCTCTTTTTTATCTCACCTACATACACAAACGCCACCACCCGCCTTTGGCTCCTAACACCCTCAAAGCATACCCAAACCACCCTATCCGTGACACCCGAAACAGTGTAACCGAGCGGGTAGAGGGTACCGACCATAACCACGACTCCATACCCACCCTAAGATTTAAGAATAAAACTTGTGAACAAATGGTAGATATTAAAAGAGGCGGGTTAATATTGATACAACCTGTCAATCTTACAATTTACATGCGTTATAATAAAAGTTTGACTTTCATATTTGGTTACATTTTTTTTGATATTTTTGTTTAAGTTTAAAAAAAAGAATATAAAGAGGGATATAGGGAAAAGGGAGTCTCAAAATTAATTTTGTGGGTTTTAACAAGGGAGTTAATATTCAGACACTTTTCCTACTCTATCTCCCTTTTATATATACATATTATATATATATATATATATATATAGAGAGAGAGAGAGAGAGAGAGTGTGAAGGGTATGTGAATATTTATTTGAAAGGCCAACAAAGTCGTCACGTGCTCCTGTGGGAATCCCTTTATGACAAATTCAGGATACCCACGGGGCACCCGATCCTCCAAGTCCACCAATTTAAGGAAAACCCGATCACTCACCCGCCCGAAGGCACGACAGTGAATAATCGGTAAAATCTGATATTTTTCAAGACTTGAACTTATGACCATTAGGCATTAAGTCACCTATCATTAGGCTTTCATACTACTCCACCAGAAAATTGGTGGTAAAGGGAATGTGAATATTGATTTGTGGTGTATTGATAAGATTACTCCTCAATAAAATCAACCTAAAAGAAAAATTGGCGTTAATATTACCCCCCCCCCCTCACACACACTTTATTTATCTCTTTATATACATATATACAAACACACACACACACACATATATATATATATATATATATATATATATAGGCTAAGTATTCTGTGGAAACCCACTTGAGTTGCAGAAACCCGTGGAAACCCTATGTAAGAACATTGTTTTTTTCTAAGTTTTTTAAAATAGCTTGTATACTTAATTTTATGAGTTTCGGCAAAAAAAAAAAATCAAAAAAGCGCCGAACAGATTTTTTTTTAAATTATGTAACAAACATGTTACATATGTAACAATGCTGACGTATGATAAAACCGAGTTTGTGTAACACATGTGTAACAAAATAATCTACTCGGCGCTTTTTTGATTTTTTTGCCGTAACTAATAAAATTGAATATAAAAGCTATGCTAAAAAAATCAGAAAAAATAATGTTTTTACATAGGGTTTCCACGGGTTTCTCCAACTCAAGTGGATTTCCAAAATATCCTTTCTATATATATATATATGTGTGTGTTAATAAAAAGAGAAATTAAAAGATGTGTCTCAATATTAATTTTGAGTGTCCCATTACTAGTTATATGTGCTACATAATACAACTATCTGTGCAGCAGGGTACGTCCTATCACACAAGACACATACCAGACCCACAATTTGGGTGATACACGTGTAACATGACTTGTTTTCTAAAACGTAGGTTTTTTTTTTTTTAAATTAATCTATATTATCTTATTAAGAGGAGAGATGTACAAGATAGTCATTTTCATTTCCGTACAACTTAAGAAGTAACATGTACAATATATTTAAGCAACACATTTAAGGGTATTATAGGGAATTAGGGATGTTGGTGACAATTAAGACACTTTGAAAGGTAATATAGAGAATTCATCAGTCTTTTCTTCGCAATCTTGAATATTACAACATGAATATCACATTACGTCTGTAGTATTTTTTTATACAAAATTTGATACTTATGTTATGTCTTAGGAGGAGGGGCGGGGCATCACCCGAATTGCCTCCGAGTACCCCGCTACCCCCACGGAATCACTGTTATCTGTGTCCTAAGTAGTGGGTTCTGGGTACCAGGCACGGGTCATAGGTAATGTCTCCCACTAAACCAGTGTTATGGTTCTTACTTATAAGTTTTCCCTTTTGGATTATATGAGTTTGGAGAATAAAAACAAATTGGTTTGTTCTTTGTGGTTCTGGGTGATACTTAAGGAATATGTAGAAATTTTTGAATTAAATTTGTGCAAGAATTAAGTTGTAATAGGTACGATGACCATCAATCGTAAGTTTTATGTAATTTGGGAAAATAAGGTTGAAAGACAATGGGTTTTAAAAGAGACTTATGGTTGGGTTATTATTTATAGTTGATTCTAAACACATAAACAAAGCTATGTATGGTTACTAAATATTTATGTATACTCAGGCACACGCCTCTTAGCTTAACACATACAAATCATGATCACGGACGCTCAAGTATAATAAGGTGAATGTCACATTAAAGTTGCCAAATTTATAAAGCCCGGATCTATTAGTATATTGTTAGCCAATGTGATTACAATGGATTCTCGGACGCTCAACTATAATGAGGTGAATGTTATGTTAAAGTTTTCAAATTTATAAACCTAATGTATGTTACAATATAATTAGTCAAGTTGAACATAATCCTCATTTGTACATTTAGGTTTCTATTTTTATTTCAACACTGAATTGCAAGTTTTGTCCTTTACGTTTATACCAGATTTTAAAGCATGTCCTGTACATTCAAAATTGATGAGTTATGTACTTTATGTTTCAAAATCTAGATTTGTCCTTTGACCTTAACCAAGTTAATTTTTATCGTTATGTGGAGGTTAAAATTGTCTTTTTACCCATTTATTTAGAAAACCATTTTAAAATTTAAACAAAAAGAATTTTATATATATATATATATATATATATATATATATATATATATATAGGGTAGGGATCCTAAGAGAACCAACCCCTATTTGAGAACTGAGAGAACCATTCTGGGCCACACATTTCATATAAAGGCAAATATATATATATATATATATATATATATTGCATTAATCGCTCATTTTTATGCAAGGAAATTTTTTTTATTTTTTTTTGAATTTTTTTTCATTTATACATATGTGTATATAGCATTTTTCAGCTATACATATGTGCATAATGCAATTATACACATGTGTATATTGAAAAAAAATTCAAAAAAAATAAAAAAAAATGTTTTTCCTGCATACAAAGCAGCGATTAAAGCAATTTTTTTTTTGCTTTGGAAAAATTTGTGGTCTAGAATAGTTCTCACAGTTCTCAATTTGGAAAAAAAGGTTCTAATTTGAACCAAATCCTATATATATATATATATATATATATATATATATATATATATTAATACCTATCTTTCTCACCTCCCCCTACTTATCAACACCACCACCCACACTATCTGCACCACCAACCACCTCTACCCCTACACCACCTACCACCGCCACCACCCATCCCACCACCTACTACAAACCAACCACCAAACCATCTCCTCCACCGTCGCCACCATCCCCACAACGGTAATAGTCAGAGTCTAGTTTGGACATTCGAGTTCCGGTGCTGGTCCATGGTGATCCGTCCTCCGCCCCCCCCCCCTCAAACAACAACAATAACATCAACAACAATAATACCATCATCTAGATCTGCAAATCAATATGTCCCCTTCTCTGTTTTCGTGGTCTTCATCCTTCTTCGCCTTCACTTCGTCGCCGGAAATCTTATTAACATCTACATGAATCAACATGGCCCTTGGGATCGTCATCCTTTCCATTTACTTCATCTTTCATAAACAACCACCATATAGTATTCTCGTCGCCTCCTATCAATGAGCCAATCTCCTTCAATCGTTCATTCACTATTAACCGGCTTCTTCCATATGTTGGTTGGATCTGTGACGTTGGATGAACATGTGGTGGTGGTGTTGGATGAAGCTGGAGACAGGGATAAGGGGTTGAGACTTGAGACTTGAGTGAGTGAGTGAGTGAGTGTGACATCCGTCACCCTCGTCTTTTATTTAATTTACAATATTAGTCCTTCAAATATTTCCATTACAGTCCCTATAAATTTCATCGTTTTCAAATTTAATTTTAGAACGAACAAAAAAATTTACCGTTTATAGTTATTATGGATCGGGTATGAGTTTTAATCAAATACATATGTGAACCGTATTCGTAAAAGGCTCTATAAAAAAATCAAGTTTTATAAAGTTTTAAAAACTTTTAAGTTAAGTTAGTTAACCAAGTTAATTTTTTTGTGAAGAAAACTTAACCAATTGATGTTATAAGTTAACCAAACTAACAGAGGGGCCATTTTTGCCAAACACCAAAACTTTTAAATCTGATTGTCCCTCCCTCCTGACCACGTGTTTCCGGCGACTCATGTTCCGGCGACCGGAGTAACTCCGGCGAAGCTCCGGTGGGCATTAAAACGATTCATTTAACGCGTGTAACTGCTGTCTTTCGATCGCCATTCGTTCCCCATCATTATTAACGAGTTTTCGGCCATTAATGTGACATTAAACGCGTTATTATTATGCATTAATCGGGTTTAGTTATGGGGTAACCGCCGGAAGTTTTATTAGAAATCAAACCGCGCGTTTTGTGTGTATCACCATAAATTAGTCCTCTCAGGTCATTCCCCAGCCTTTACACATCACAAACACACTTTAAGATCAGGAAATTCAAGTCCAAAACAAGTCTGAAATCGGAATTTTTGTCCGGTTCTGTTCCTTTATTTTTCGATGACACCACGAGTTGTAAGTCATTGTTTTTTATGCCATTTCATTCTTTAATCGACCATCTATAAAAGCCCTATATCACAGATTAGTATTTGTGTCTTAATCGGGTTATTAATCTTGAGGTTAGGGTTAGGGTTTATAAGGGGAATTGGGGAAGAAGATGACACCGTGGGGTTTGCTTAAAATTTTAATTTTTCAAATTTATAACAAAGTGTTAGGTTGGAGCAGTGGTTGATGCCCTTATGTGTGGGATGGGTGACTCAGGTTCGACCCTCACACCCGCCCCTTTCCTATCTTTTTTTTTCCAAATTTTTGTTTGGTTAGTTATATATTAACTATATAAACATATTAATCTTATAATATTCATAATAAATTCAATTTTGACCCAAAAATTATGAAACTTTAGGCATAGCACCTTGACACCATAAAGGAAATTATCATACTTTTATTTTCTAGAAAATGTATTATTTTTATATTTTATTGAATTTATTTTATTTTAATCGTATTTAATTGATTAAAAATTCATTTTTAATGATTTTAATCTCAAACTTTTTGGGTAATTATTTCTCATCATCAAGAACTGATATAAAAATTATTGGTTCAGAAACCATTTAATTTTATTGACTTTCCTATTTTTTTAATCATTTAAACATAATTTAATCTCGTTAAATCAGTTTTAAATATAAATAAGTTTATATAAATTATGGGAAAATTATTCTATTTTGTTTATATCAGAAATCATCCATTCTCTATAAAATTAGTATTTTTGGATCATGTATGGTATTATTAGTCTTATTAACATTTAATTAGACATAATAAAACATTTATTTATTTATACAATTTAAACATCTATTTTATATAATATTTTTCTTATAAAATAGAAATACTCATATGGTTTAATGTCTTAATTATCTTTTGTTGAATCATTGAGTAACTCAAAATTATTTATTTATATATTTATGATTATTGTATTTATTTTAATTTAGTTAAAGTAATTAACTAAATTATTTTGTCTTAATTATTCAAACATATTTTTATCTAAATATTCAATAGGTAATAATTATATTATTTAAACCACATTTACAACCTTTCATATATTATTTGTGATATACAACTTTTACATTAACGCGACTTATCATAAAAAGTCTAATTCCCCAAATCGACTTAGCAAACCCTAATGCCTTAGACCCTAGATACCATAGACTTTTAGACTTTTCCCTTATTAGTATTCTTACATATTATAGGTTAAATTCCTTGGAATTCCCACTACTTAGCTCACAACCGCTTAAGTTGGATCTTAATCGCTTTCGCAAACTGTGAGTATATCTTTCCCCTTTTTCATGTTTTACTCTTTTGGGGCTATTCATGTACACTATGACTAAATGTTATTCTTTCACTAAATTCAATTCTCATGTGTGTTTGCGTTATGTTAATTTGTGTGTCTATGACTTGTCAAAATCATTAACCTTTGAGGGCCTGGCATTTCAATGAATAGTACTATGGTATATACCCTTGTGACTCTGTTGAGAGTCCTTGTCATTGCTATGTATTACATTACTACTAGCGCATAATATATATATATATATATATATATATCTGCTTTTCTTTACATAGGGTTGATTTTGAACGGATATTACTTATTACATAATTGCAAATGGTACCGCACATGAATTGCTAAACACTTTTCCTATTATATTTCATCAAACAGGGTATGCTCACCAATACATTTTGTATTGACCAAATCGTTTTCGTACATGTTTCAGGTTGTTTTGAGACACTTCTTTTAGGCTTTTGGATTTTATATCTCAGTCTTGACTATATTGTATTTTAGCTAGACTTGTCACTTTAGAATTACTGTATCCTGTAATTTCATTTCAATGTAATAAATTATTTAATCAATGTATTCAAATTGACACTTTAGTACCATGAGCTATTGAGCAATCGTCACTACGTGACACCTCGATGTTTCTGCCATCGGTTGGGGTGTTACAGTGAGTGTGAGAGAGAGAGAGAGAGAGAGGATATAGATCAGAGATGGTTGATGGGGGGTAATATTAAATTAAATTTTACTTGTGGTCTAAGACTTTAAATTAATTACACAAATAAGCCCTTTAATAGTAAAAGACGAATTTACCCTTGTATTAGTGTTAAAATCTAACTGGGTTAGTGTCAAAGGACATAACGTGCAAGATTTTTTTAACATAAAATACAAAACTCATCAATTTTAAACATAAAGGGAGTGCTTTGTAATCAGGTATAAACAATAAGGACAAAACTTGTGATTCGGTCAATTTCAATTAAGAAATTTAAACCTTCAAAATATTAAGACTGGATTACAAGTTTTGTCCTTTACGTTTATACCCGATTTCAAAGCACGTCCTTTACGTTTAACATTTATTAGTTATGTACTTTATGTTTTGAAATCTTGCACGTTTTGTCCTTTAACCCTAACCAAGTTAATTTTTATTGTTAAGTGGAGGTAAAATTGTCTTTTTACCCATTTATTTAGAAAACCATTTTAAAATTTAAACAAAAAGAATTTTATATATGTTAATATCCCGCTCTCTCTTATTTATTAGCACCACCACCCACCCCCACACCACCATCACCTCTCACTTTCTTCTTAAAGCCAATCCCCCATCACTTAATATCAAAAACCCATCTCTTCCTCATCTGGGTTTCCAATCTTTCCCTTAAAAAGCCCAATTTTGAAATTTCAAGAAACTGCAATGAAACATATTATTAACTGTGGTGGGTCTGAACAGCTTCCGACGGAGGACGAGGCTCAAGTTGCTAATATTCTTCTCACGTTTCCAAAGATATTTTTAAAGTATGGTTGATTAATCGGTACAGTTTCACTTGGGGGTGAAGAAGAAACGATCTGTGTTGAATTTGTCTGCGTCTTCGTCAATGTTACCGTTAACTGAACGGAGATTTGGCGAGGATGTGACAGAGAAAGTAACGACTGTGGATGCTGATAAAAGCCTGTCAACGACGCTAAGTTTCTTGCCTAGTGGTAGTGGTAGCGATTGTGTTGATAAACGTGGGTGAGGTTTCGATGGAGGGAAGAGGGTGATGATGGTGGTCAGTGGCTGGTGGTTGTGTTCCTATCTGTCTTGTATTGGGGTTAGTGTTTGGTTTGATGGAATGAAAGGGCGGTGGTGTTGGTGGTTGGCAGGTGGTGGTGGTCGGCGGCAGGTAGTGATGGCAGCAGGTAGTGATGGTGGCAAGTATAAAGAGAGAATAAGGGGGGTTTATATTAATTTTAAATTTTACTTTTTGTCCAAACTTTAACTTAATTACATAAATAGGCCCTAGAATAGTAAAAAGACGAATTTACCCCTGCATTAGTGTTAAAATCTAACTAGGTTAGTGTCATAGGATGTAACGTGCAAGATTTTGAAACATAAAGTACAAAACTCGTCAATTTTAAACGTAAAGGACATCTTTTGAAATCCGGTATAAACGTCAAGAACAAAACTTGTAATTCAGTCAAATATTAATATTTGTGGAACTATATGTCTACATGTCTAATAAACTAGTATAAGTTTAAAAAAAATCCAAATTTATATTTTATCCCTTCAAGACATACCTTTGCAGCTCCGTGATTCATAAGACCATATGTAGTGGAGGGGGTTATTTATAACGCCACTGATTCTGATTGGTCCACGTGGCAGCTGAGTCAGCATGGGGAAATGAAGTGAAAAAAGGGTGTAGTGGTAGGGGGTTATTTATAATGTCCCTGTTTCTGATTGGTTGTTTATTATTTTTTTTAATCTTTTAACTCAAAATAATTAAAATAAAAGACAAATAAATATAAAAAAATTACAAATAATATTAAAAACACACAACTAATATTAATTAAATTAAAAAAACAAACAACTAAAAAAGATACAATAGCAAATTAAAAAAACGCATCATAAAAAAAAAAAAACTAAACACACTAGAGGCGGTATTTTGCAAGAATTTCTTGCCTATGAAGTTGTGCAAGGCGCAGGGCTTCTCCATCGAGGTGGTCGATTGATTTGGACAAAAACTCAATGTCCTTTTCCCTTTGCCTTGCCTCTTGAATGTCGACGAACCTTTTATTCTCATGGACTCTCTGGTGCATAGTTTCCAAACGTCTTTGGCCGAGGTCGCGAATATCTTGTAGTCGTCGATTCATTTCCTCAAAATCCTCCCTTAATTCACCACCTCCTGTCGAAGACGACTCCGCCTTGCCACCCTTTTTTTTGATCTTCTACCGGGTGGTCTTGGAATATCCTCCTCCTCCTGCTCCTGCTCCTCATCCTCCAAATTAATAGGATCATCTAAACTCACAAAGCGAGCATCGGATGACGGTGTATCCGGATCTCGCGACGAGGAGGTTTTGCTTCGTTTTGATGATCCTCCTCCACCTCTCCTGATTTTGCGCCTATTACCGGACCCTATATGCGGTACATTAGCCCACTTAGGACTTTTTCTCAACATGTCCCAAATCCTAAAATACAAAAATGGGCCATGGGTTTCTCTCATCTTGTTCAACGCTCTTGCCAACAAACCATCATCACCTTCCCCACTGCCCCTGTTATCTTTACAGCGTTGGTAAACCTCCGCAAACGCATGACATTTAGTATTTATATCCGCCCACTTTCCCGATATCGATTCGTTCTCTCGATACTCCCATCTACCCATGGCGGCAAAAAACAGCTCTCGAATTCTTATCCAAAAGAGCAGCACCTCTTGATAGTTCGCTACAAAAAAAATATTATACGATTAGAACACAAAAAAAATACTAACCAAGTTATATATATATATATATACACACACACACACACGGTTAAACATATATAAACACAAAAAAAAAAATACTAACCAACTTAGGGATCCTCCGATATGTCGAGCCAAGCCCGCGCTAAAGCAAACTCTTCGTCTTTTTCCCACCGTTCTTGTTTCTTTTTTTGACGAGGCGCGTTAGGATCTTTTCTTCGGTGGGAGCGTCTCGCGCCCCCCCCCCCCCCCCCCGTTGAGAACCCTCGGGTTCACGTGGTTGGTTGGGCTCACCTTGAGTTTCAGGCACGATCTCGGGCTCCTGTTGAGAAGCTTGGACATAGTTTAGATTCATGTTTGGCGGAAACCCTTGAAAATATTGACCCGGCATGCCTAGAAATTGAGCGTATTCCATTGTGTTCGCGTCAAATTCGCCCCAAGTGGGTGACAGTTGAGTAGTGTTTGGCATCGTAGTGTTTGCCTCGGACCCAGGCGAGACGGGACCCCAAACGGTAAACCAAATGGAAACATGTTTGTGTGTTTTGAAGTTGTGTGTTTTTTTAGTTTGAAGTTGTATGTTTATGTTGTATGTTTTAATTTAGTGTGTGTATATATAAAGTTTTTAAAAAAATTACCATTCAAATTAATCCCCCCCCCCCCCCCCCAACGTATATAATTTTGACCGTTTGAAACATTTAACCTGCCACGTGTCATGCTCTGATTGGAGGGGTCACATATCAACCGGCGTTATACGTTTAACGCTTGAACTTGATTTTGCACAATAAAGCCCCCCGTAGCGGTGTTGGGGGCGTTATTTTCGAAAGTAACGCGCAATAACACCACGAGTTCACCCGGTCAACATTAAAGATTATGAATTTAAAATATGACGTCATACATGACGTTAAGAATAAGACACGCCACTAATTTAGGTGGTAAAGAGGAAGTGACGAACGTGAGTTTTGGTTTCCTTCTAGATGCTACAATAATTCAATTAACGAGAAAAACACTAAGACTTATCTATACGCATACAATCATACATAGTAGGCTGTGTTCTGGTCAGGGGTGTTCAACGTCAGATTATCTGATTTTGGAATATTAGAAAATTGAATAATCCGAAATTTCGAATAGTCAATATTAGGATCTGAATTCGGATATGAAATTTCGACTATTAAATCAGATATCCGAAATTCTGGATTTGGATAATCTAACCGATAATTCGAAACTCAAAAAAATCACTTCCTCTTATGCTAAAAGTTTAAAACCGAACCTGCTTAAAACAAAAGGGATAGGTTCACGTAAAAACAACTTTTTCGTACGAACTGTACGAATTGAAGGAAAAAACACGCGGGTCGTTTATAAATAGAGTAATTATATAATTAATCTAGTTATACTCTAGTTACATAACTAGAGTAATTATATAATTACTTTAGTTATAAACGGCCTGCATGTCTTTTCTTTCAATTCGTACAGTTCGTACCGAAAAGTTGTTTGTATTTGATCTTTTGTCTAAAACAAAATATATAATATATTTTTTAATATTTAATATTCGACAAAGGCGTATTATGTTAGTTTAAGGTTAAGATTAGCTTGGAAAGGATTAAATATATATATAGTGTGTGTGTGTGTGTGTGTGTATATATATATATATATATAGGGGGATGATCATTTGAGAAGAATTTCAATTTGAGAAGAATTTCAATTTGAGAAGAAAAAGAAGAAATAACATTAAATAATTTAACTCATTTCACATTAATTATTTAATTAATTACTTTTAAATATTTTATCTTACACACATCAAAACTTGTCCTGCACATATCAAAATTTATTCTACACACATCGAAATTGTCATACTTTTATCCTACACATATCGAAATTATCATTAGGTTTATCCTACACATGTATAAATTCATCCTACACAAACCAAAATTTATCCTTCACTATAAATTATCTTTGTTTAAAAGATATACTAGATTATACCCCGGGAGCGTCCCGGGTTGAGAAATTTAATATGATACATCAATTTTACATATAAAATAGACTGATGTATAACTCCAATGCTAACACCTAACCTAAACCAATGTAGAACTCCAATGTAACTCTAATATTAACACATATCCTAAAGACTAAACAAATGTACAACTCTAACATAATTAGTGACTTGCCTATACACGATTAATGAATTAGTTGAATGCGTGTTTTTTTCCTGTATGAACAATGCCCCGCAAAAAATAGTCGTTTTTTCTCCGTTTTTTATATAGCACTATGGTACTCGTTGGAAAGATAATAAAACGCTCGTTAAATTGGTGTAATTTTTTTCTTTAAAAAATCCCGTATATAAAAGATATTAACGTTTAAAAATTATGGGAGGAAACATAAGAGAGAAAAATCCAATTTTGTTTTTAAATTCTTTTTCCCCTAAAATATCTCAATGTCACATGGGATGACACATGGCACACTCAAGGAGGAGAATGCCTCTTTGAGTGCCATGTCATTAAAATGACTTTGGTTTATTATATATATATATAATAGATAGGGTTAGGATCAAATACACAGTGAAAGAAAAATAGGAAGTCGTAGGAAGGGTATCAAACGGACTCCGATTGAACTCATTCAAGCGGCATTGGAACCGTTTTATCGAACCCTACAACGTGAGTTTTTAGGTCTTCGTTTTTTTTGAGGTTTTAGCTTGTGGTTTTTAGAATATGCGTTATATCATTGTGTCTTTCATGTACCATTGTGTCTTTTTCTTATTTTCATCATTGTGTCATTTTTTCAATTGATTGTGTCTTTTTTCTTCAACATTGTGTTATATTTTTTGGCACTGTGTTATATTTTATGGCTCATTGTATCATATTTCATGATTTATTGTGTTTTTTGTATCCTTCTCACCCTTCTCATTTTTATTACCTTGTGTAGAATAACTTGACCCATAATAGATAATAGATAATAGATATAGATATTTAATAATGAATTATGATTTCATTTATTTAACTAGTTTATGAGAGTTAAAAAAACTAAAAAAATTATTTAACATTAAATACAACTATTAAAATGGAAGATTTCTATTGGTTTAAATTTCTTTTTTTTTTCTTCTTACAAGAAAACTTCTTCTCATTTGAACTCCCCACTATATATATATATATATATATATATATATATATATATATATAAATATTATTATTATATATAATATAGATATTTTTAATATTTCGGATTTAAATAACCCGATTATCTAAATTTTTTTTTAAAAACAGGATCCGAATTCGAATATGAAATTTCGGATAATACGGATACGAATTTTCGAATACTTCAGATTCGAATTTTTTTGAACACCCCTAATTCTGATTTTTTCTAGAGAAAAATTCTAGACTTGCGTATCTTTTGAAAGATAGATTTTATTTAGTCTTGTAGTTTGTGAGATTTCCTAAGAATTCTATATTTAGGTGTTCTCAAAATTTTGGTCTTAGGGCCATCAACCTCGTTAATTCTAGACTTATATGTAATGGTGATGGTAACAGTACACCCTTAAAATTGTTTACACACCTGACACCTCTCTATACGCGGCGTATAGTTATATACGTCACATATAGAGGGTTGTACAAACTTTCATGTATCATTAATGCCTATCATTCAAAGTAATGCTAGGGCCTATGCGCCGTGTATATGTCTACAAGTGATGTATAGCGGGCACAACATTCTCATTGTTAGATCTCCCATATGTCGCATATGACCCTATATGCGACGTATTGAATAACATTGTGTGCAAATAAGAGTTAAGAATGTGTCAATACATAAAGCCTATGTAATTTTGTAATTTATCCCACCGTTTTCATTTTTTTTTCTTTTTGTCAATTCATCTCTTTCTAGTCACGTCATTAATAGTAGTGAAATTTCCCACATGTTGCGGAAGATATTTAATTGGTATTTCCCCCACTTTTATGGTGGAGTGGCATGGAGGGTGATGGATAAGGCTTGGGACTGTGAGGTCTCAGGTTTGATTCTTGATCCTACCCGGGTTTTATCCATTTCTCATTATCGTGTCTTTGGGCGGGTGGATGATTGGGTTTTCCCCGATTTGGGAACCACGTGCGGGATCTGGCTCCCAATGGGAGTAAGATTTGTAGAAAAAAACTCCCGTCGGGAGTCGGACATAATATGTTGTGTTGGCCATTCTAAAAAAAATTGGTATCGGTTTGCTATCACTTGGTATGGCAACCGAGAAAGAATTTCCGGGCACACTCTTTTTAAAATAAAACTTCTATGTGTGTGTAGATAAAAAAAAACTCGTTTGACACTTAAAAGTTGTGCCCAATAATAATCGATTTAAAATGTAAAAATTATTAACCCATAAGACCCCATAATATTTTTAAGTCAAATACCCATTTATAAGGCCTAAGGGACATATTTTTTTTAAGGCTCAGATGGAGTAAGTAAATCCTTAAGGACGCCGTTGCCCAAGAGGATATTGATAAATGTTTTGCATTGATCAAAAATAATATAAACGAATACTTGTACCGGTCCGGATAATTTTGATACAACTAGTAATGTCATTCAGTCTGCGTTATCAGGCATAAGTGACCTTTTTCAATTGGGTTTACTCGGTGATCAGAATTTTGTTGTTCGCAGGCATGGGTGACCTTTTTATTTGTTTTATGTATTTTGATAGAAGAAAAGAGGTAACATCACCGGGAGGATTGGTTAGTATAATAGAGATGAAGAATTGCGTTGCGGTAGTGACAACAGGAGGAGGATGGTGTGGATGTTTGATGGTCGCCGGATAAGAGGTAGGTTACAGGACTAGTGACCATCCGGTCTCTCTCTCAAATACACACAAACATGTGTGTGTCGGAGTCTGATAAAAGTAGTAGAAGGGAAGGTATGGGTTAGAACTAGGGCTTAGTAGAGTTTGGGTTGGTTGGAGAAGGAGGTGATGGTGTTTGCAGGTGGTGGTGGTGTTTATGGGTGGGTTGGTTGGAGAAGAAGATGGATGGGTATATTAGTCATCTTACCCACAAACTAACAGAAAAACTAATGAACATCAGAACTAGGGATGTAAAGTGTTAGCCCGACAAAAGCTAGGGACTCAGGGTGTTAGGCTCGTGTTAAACCTGTTAACTGGTGCAAACCACAGGGACGAAAAATGCTCCTAACTCTAATTTTTAGGTATAGGTTGGTTTGATTTGTGAATTGTGCTCCGAGAAAGTTTTGCTTTTTTAGAGATAGTCAGCTTTGTTATGGTTTATCTAAGATTTGAAGCTTAATTGGTAGGTTTGTTTGAAGTACATGGTGGGAAAAAGTGTAAAGTTTTATAACTAAACACTATATAATATAATCTGAACAAATCAAATACAAGAACAATGAACAAGAAGAAATAGCGACAAAAACAGGTGACAAAACTCTTATTTAACCCAAACCTAAAAACACCCTCAAACCCTAGATCTCACCAAAACAGTGAGATCTTAATCGATAGAAGTCTTGTGTAACAACTGATTATAAAGAATCGGTTGATACGCTACAAAATATAATGAAATACTTACTAAAAAAGAAGACAAAGATCTCTACAATCTGAGATCTAAAGACGATAATACTGAGAGACGAAGTCTCGGGAGCAATACAAAGAAAGAAAGAGTGTGAGAGAATAACAAAATGAAAACACTAGAAAATATCCCTTGATAGTGAGCTTATATAGCTGGAAACAAACACACGAACTGGGCTTCTCAACCTGATGGGCCATAGTCAATTACAAATATAGATGGGCTCTTGATCACGACATATGGGCTCTTGAAATATAAACAACTTAACACAAAGTCACCAGCCCATTAGATAAAATAACATGCTTTTATAGAACATTTTATAACAAAAGAATGAGACAATAAATTTAATACTTGAATTATATTATTCATCATATTTTTAACATGCCCCCTTAATTCAAGTATTAAACAAGTCTAACAAGTGGTTTGGTGTATAATTCCCTTTGACATACAAAATTGACCCATTATTTGATTGTTAACAAATTCACTACCATTGTCACTTCTAAAAACTTTGATTTGTTTTTTAAATTGAGTTTTAATCAATTCATAAATACACATTATATTTTCAAACACTTCACCTTTCCCTTTCATCATATAACACCAAACAATCCTAGAGAAGTCATCAACTACAGTTAAAAAAATATTTGTAAACTTCTCTACTAGACACTCTATATGGATCCCACACATCAAGATGTATTATATCACCTACTTCTTTTGGTTTATGATCACTTAATGGAAAAGGATTTATGACTTGTTTAGACTTGTGACAAATTTCACATGGTTGAGTCTTCAAAACATCAATCTTCATGACATCTTTTAACACAGTTAGCACTTTATCAGAAGGATGGCATAATCTACTATGCCATAGATTAGTATCACTAGTACTATTCAAACACACATTATTCACACTCATTTTATCACCAATAAAATACAGCCCATCACTTTGTCTACCAGTCGCCAGGATTCTCTTGGATTTGGAATCCTGGACAAAACATTTATATTCATCAAACAAAACGTTCAACTTATTATCCCTAGCAAGTTTATGGACAGATAACAAGTTAACACAATAATCAGGTACATATAGAACATCTTTTAAAACAACATTATTAGCAAGAACAACATCTCCTATTTTTATACCCTAGCACTAGTACAATTAGGATGTTTAACTTAACATCAAACTCAGTAACATTGATACAATTAATCATGTTTTTTTATCACTATTAGACATGTGCTGATTAGCACCAGAATCAGTAATCCAACTACAACTAATAACTTGTTTAATAAAGTTAGAACAACTAGAAAAATTTTCCAAAACAATTTTTAAACTTTGTAAACAAGACATACTTGAAAACCCATTGAAAACATTACCTCTAGAATTGGAAGTTTGTGGATCACTAGTAAACTTTTCACTGATAAGCTTCATGATCTTTGAATTCTGTTCAGAGGTAAAAGGCAAACTAGTAGAAACAGCAGAAACATTTGATCTATTATTATTCATACCATTTACCCCACCCTTACTAACCCCTGATACTGTATTTCTTTTTTTTCACACTAGGCGGGTAACCAACCAGCTCGTAACACCTATCAACTGTATGCCTAAGCATATTACAATGAGTACATTTTAAGTTGGGGTTGGGACCTCTGTTTAATCTTTTTTTATTTTTAAAAGATTGATTAGACTTAGACACAAAAGCAAGATTTGTCCTTTTACAGAATTACTAGAACCCCTATGTGATTCCACCCTTGAAACAATAGCAAAAGCATTTCTAAGTGTAGGTAAGGGTTCTCTAGTTAATAGAGTGGTCCTCACTGGTTGGTATACATCATCAAGACCTATAAGGAATTGCATTAACTTTATCAAGGAGTTAAAGTCATTGAAAATCCTTAGAGGCCTGACACACACAAGATGGTAATTGAACAATAACATCAAACTATTTCCACATAGTATTCAATTTATGATAATATTTAGCAACAGAACTACCATTTTGCTTAAAAGAATTAATCTTCTGATACAAATTAAACACAACAGAATCATCAACTTTATCATAAGTTTCTCTAAAATCAGACCATACTTCAAAAGCAAGTTTAGAAAACACTTGACCTAAAATTCTTCACTAACAGAATTTAACAACCAAGACAAAACCACAAAGTAACATCTACCCCATTATTTACCTAAGACATCATCAGTAGTAGACCTTATACAAGAACCATCAATAAAACCAAACTTATTTTTAGTTTGGAAAGCTAATTTCATAGCACTAGCCCACACTGAGGAGTTTTCAGTTCCTTTTAATTTTATAGCAGTTATTGTTAAACTACTTGTGTCACTAGGATATAAGAATAAAGGATCACTAATATCCAATTTGCTAATCAAGGTTCCAACAAGAAGAGCTCTTGCATCAAGATCATCTCATGTACCAGTAGCAGCCCCACCTGTAGTAGGAATACCAGTACCACTCATATCAGACAACACACAAAGAGAACATATAATAGACAAACAAGAGATCAGACAAAGTTAGCCAACAACTAACTCAAGAACAATATCAAAACCTAGAAAGCGAAGCTGTGTAGGTGTTCAGAGCATGGGTTCATCACTCAAGGGTGCCCACGCAGATCCTTACACAGGAGTTTTTTATTATCTATATATATATATGTATATATAACAACAATTAACACATAACCAAATAAAATCCAAACAAGACAGATAGAAGACAATCAAAGACAAGACAAACAAGATCAAATGTCGGTCCACCCTAACCCGGCCAAGACGCTTAGACACAATACAAGAACAGTATAAGAAACAGAGAATACTTACAGAGTACTCCAGCAGCAGCAAAGCAAAAAATAAAAAAACAAGAATAGTAACAGGAGAACTTGTAGGTTGCAAGTTTCCTATCCAAAGAACTGATGAACCGGTCGTCACGGGTCATGCAAAACCTAATTAACCTAGGTAGCTAGGGTAAGTAGGGTATCGAATCCAGAGGAGCATGTGGTTAGTGGATAATATTTTAGTTGATTAAATGGTATTTCTTATGAAGATGCTAGAAACGTATGAAGATTTTGATTGGTTCATTTAAGAATTTGATTTAAAAAGATTTTGTTTATTATATTAAACTTGAATTGAAATTATATGAATAAAAAATAATATAGATTGTAAACAATTTAATTAAAAAGATCACACTAGGGTTTCAACAATTGAATACTAGGGATTTTACAAATGGGTAAACAATAGCAATGTGATTGGTGTTAACGGAGTGATTGTTCAATAGGCTTAGGTGTCAAGTTTTATCAATATCGACGATAGAATAAACTACACTTCATTACCTAGATCTGCAAAAGTTTACATCCCCAATGTGATACAAAGGGATTAGCCACTCATGACCATGAAGCTTGATTCTTCAAATATTGGATCTTTAATCCTCTTGTGCTGCGACCTCTGTCTGCTCCCCCTTGATTAATATGCGAACCTCCCCTCAATTATAATTGCGATTCTTCTTTTGTTGTCCACAGTGCGCCGTTTCAAAAAAATTAGAATAAACTAAACCTATTTTCTTGTTTTGGGCTCCATGGATCGTGACACAAAGTTTTATTTTTTGAATTATTATTATAATTATTATTATTATTATTATTATTATTATAAATGGTATTATGACCCCGTGCTCTCGACTTTGGTGTTCGGGTCTCGAATATAATTTATACCGTTTTAGCCCCGCTCCATGCGATCACCTACCAAAAATATAAAATAAATAAATTAATAGTAAAAACAACCAAAAAGTAATAAAATATATACAATACTAAAATAATAGAGTACATACCTAAAACTAATAAAAATACTATCTAAACGACTCAAAACTATACAAAACTCGCAAATAAACATGATGCTTGCAACCGCGCATCACACCCCCACACTTATCTTTTTTTCGTCTCGAAAAAATTATATACACTCTGCTCAAGACATTATCACAGACTAGCACCCCAGTCGCCCCATCATACCTTAGCTAAGGTCCAAAGTCATACCCCATTTACAGATCAGCATTAGATGTGTTAATTCAGCAAGTCAAATTGATTTCCATTTAAAAACAGAATTTACCCGACTAAATCCAACATGCTTTCGGTTTTTATTTTCATGCAACACACCCCTCACAATTTTTCACTCCACTCGGTTTAATATCTTGACTAGCATATAATGCGCTAGTATTAATCACTCAAAAACCAAGTATGCAACTATGTTATCATAGGCTTGTATGACAATCACACCTCAACTGTAGACAATGCACTTATCTAAAGGACTTACGGGTTTTGGGCTTAGGGTAAAGGTAGGAAATATTTGGCTAACAAGTGGCTAAAACGAAGACACGTACCGACCCATGACAATCTTTTATTTATACTAAACACAATAATTAAAACTGCGGGTTATTTTCGACCCGTATTACATAATACTAACAATTTTTTTTCTTTTTTTTCTTTTTTATTCAGTCGCCTACTTTGGTATATCGGCCTCATGAATTGACTGATTTTTTTTTCAGCGTATAAATACTAAACATCATAATAACTACACTTAGATTGTCAAGTAACACTGGTGACACAAAAGGTCGGTTTAAGAAACTGATTTGGGTTTAACAAACGAATAGGTAAAGGCTCAACATGGCTACTAAGCGTAATATTGTTGGTAAACAGGTTAATCACGTAGACAAATACACGGGTATCAAACGAAAAGGGTAATCCTAAATTGCCTTTATCATCTATGTGCATATATAGTCTACAACCTCGGCATGTATCAAACCACACAAGTTCTGCAACAGAGAAACATCTGGCCTACTCTCACAAATGAAAATATATAATTCAATCTATCAACTAGTAGGCTCAAGATCTCACAAAAGTGGGGAAATGGGTTACCGATGTGTGCATGCATTTATTACCAATAGCTTGTTAAATCTAGTCAGACAATTCTAAACTTTTTTCTTAAAAACACCTGCTGAAAACGGTTCATACTACTTTTCCACAAATTAGACCATGACTAAAGATCTACTGCCAAAACAATCAAGAAACAACTGGTAGGTACCGAAAAAACTGCTTTTATGTATAATGAGAATGCTTTTTTTTAGGAACAATTTTCAAGACATTTTTATTTTATTTTTTTTGAATTTTTTTTAAGACACAAAAATAAATAAAAACGAAATTTCCCCACCCCCACACTTGAACGACACATTGTCCTCAATGTGAGCAAAGAATAAAATAAAGCAGAAATAAAAATAAAATACAACAGTAAAGGAACAGACTCCCCTGGATATAGGCAGTGCGCATATGAGTCTCTAGAATTCCTCCCAATCGAACCGTATAGCATTTCATTCGCGGCCGATAGACAAACCTGAACTAAGACTCAAAGAAAAATAAAAACGTAAAATTCCGGGATGCTTGATACACCGATGGTGTACATATTTACCCTGCCTGAATGGAGATTGAGTACAGGCAAGTTATCTGATTGCAAGTTAAACTCAAAGCATTCCCAGAAATCAAAAGAGACTCAAAATACTAACTAAAAATAAAAGAAAAATAAAACAAATTAAATAAATATACAAACTGTACAAGAATCATACCTGATATTCATTCATGGTGGTCTCAAAGAACATTTGCCTACCGAGTTTCCAATGTATGCTCGGTAATTTACATGCCATGCCCCAATCTGTTCATTCTCCTTCAACTTGTCCATCGAGTCCAAGCATGAAGGTTTTATCCCACATTTTCCTACCGAGTTTCCAACACACACTCGTTAGTTCACATGCCAAATCCACAATTGCTTCCAAGTTATTGGCATGAGAATTGAGTCATTCTTGTTGCGAGGCCGTTTTACAATAAATTGCCCAATGTCCTCCCAGCTCACCTTCCTCTTCTTCATCTTTGAACCTTCATCCTCCTCTTTATTGGGTGCCTTAATCAACACGGGATGCGATTCGTGATGAACTTTCACCTCAGCCACCAAATCTTCATGAGGTGCTAAGTCTTCAGTTGGGTTTAAACCATTCAGAAAGACTTGTAGTATCTTTATCTATATCAGCATCTACCACTACACCACTAGCCAACTCATCACGCTCACGTTTAAGTTGGGCAAATTCCTCGGCTAGTTGATGAACCTGCATGACCAAAGCTTCATGAGCTCTGTCTCTCACTTCATTTCGCTGTTGCGACTCTTTCATCATATTTATGATAGCATCAAACTTGGAATCTAGTGAGTTTTGTTGATGCACTTTCTGTGGACGTCACTGTCGAATAGACTAGGGTTGAGTCTTTGTATTGTATTACATGAGATTGTGGTGATCCATAAGGGCATTTTATGGATCTGATGCATTTGTGAATATAGACCAAAACCTAAGTCTAGATTCGACCATTTGTGATGGTGCGAATGTGGAAAAGTTCCACATTCGACCTCATTAAATGGGCGAAGGTAGCTTATGGTTTTGGACTATAAATAGCAATCTCATGTGTTGGTTTTCATTTGGTAGATTTGAGTTTATGCTTTGAATGCTCTCAAGGGGGAGGTCATGCCCGACCTCCCCGGCCTCGAGATAGATGTTTATCCTACTGATGACAGTGTCTGTAACCGTTTCTGAATTAATACGAATCTGTGATGACTTTGTTATCGTATGTTTCTGTCTCGTCTCGAATCTCCTGTCTGAAACCGAGTTGTTTTCGCTTAATCGATCCATGAATTCGGTTTTTAACCGGATTCTCAACTGGTATCAGAGCTATGGTACCGATTTGAACGATCTAACAGTCGTTTGAATCAATCACAGCTCGTTTTCATGATTTCAGACGTTAAAGTTCAGTTCTTGATTGAAAGGTTGAAACCCTAGAAACCCTAGATTCTTAATTGAACCCAAAATCATGTGATTTCACCATGTTTTTGTGAATTCGAGGGTTAGGTTTTCATTTCTGCACCTTTCTGTACAAGTTTCATCATCAAATTCGAAGAATTAGAGTGTTTATGGGCTGATTTGCAGAAAATATTGAAGAAGAACACGTTTTTCTGCACATTCGCACCTTTCAGAAAAACGGGTGGGCGAACGTAGGATTAAATGGACGAAAGTGGAGTGTAAATGGACGAATGTAGAACTTTTTGGCGAAGGAGAGAATTTTCTACATTCGTACCTCACGACTGGGCGAATGTGAAATTTCATCCAATGATGGTACATTCGACCTTATTAAACGGTCGAACGTAGCTTTATTTCCACCTTCGCCCCTTCGACATAGAGAATGAAAAATTGGTATTTTAAGGGGTAAAAAATTTCGAATTGGGTAAGGTAATTTTTGAAGATTTTTGGGAGAATGGTGATGATGTCTTCACGAATTGTTGAAGAAATGATGATGATGAAACATTTTATTGTGGGGTAGTCATAAGAATCAACAGTATGATAATCAGATTCAAATGACTATTATGGGCCAGAAAATAGACAGGTTTTATTCCGCATGATGAGAACAGTCAACCCAGTTCCTGTGTGTTTGAAGGAACTTGTTCTAAAGAGTTGTTATGAAGAAGGAAATCAAGTTTGAGATTTAAATGTTCTGAAAGTAATGAGGTATCCTAGTAGGAGTCATGTGGCACGTAGGTTCAACGAAAGTTTCAAGATCACAGTCCTGAAGAATTTCAAGAGCTATTGGTAGATATTGTTGGCCCCGCCGAAAACTTCAGTTTCTGAAGCATTTCAAGTCCTCAATAAGTATTGGTAGTTCCCGCGGAAAACTTCTGATTGCTTGATCCACTCGTCTACGCTTGTATTCTGTCGAACAGATGAAGTCACTCAAGAATATGATTGATTTATCATACGAGATCTCAGAGAAACTTGGTGAAGCATCAGTCAAGGGGGAGATTGTTGATGTAACAATGTGTCTGATACTTCAACAATAACTGACTGAAGATGCTAGGTGTGTTTAGGATTCGCCAGCAACGTCCAAGGGGGAGATTGTTGATGCACTTTCTGTGGACGTCACTATCGAATAGACTAGGGTTGAGTCTTTGTATTGTATTACATGAGATTGTGGTGATCCATAAGGGCATTTTATGGATCTGATGCATTTGTGAATATAGACCAAAACCTAAGTCTAGATTCGACCATTTGTGATGGTGCGAATGTGGAAAAGTTCCACATTCGACCTCATTAAATGGGCGAAGGTAGCTTATGGTTTTGGACTATAAATAGCAATCTCATGTGTTGGTTTTCATTTGGTAGATTTGAGTTTATGATTTGAATGCTCTCAAGGGGGAGGTCATGCCCGACCTCCCCGGCCTCGAGATAGATGTTTATCCTACTGATGACAGTGTCTGTAACCGTTTCTGAATTAATACGAATCTGTGATGACTTTGTTATCGTATGTTTCTGTCTCGTCTCGAATCTCCCGTCTGAAACCGAGTTGTTTTCGCTTAATCGATCCATGAATTCGGTTTTTAACCGGATTCTCAAGTTTTGAGGTTCTTCATATGCCGGTTGAGGGCTATTAGTATAGTAGTCATCATATTCCTCATGGTTTCGATATTGTTGCGTCCTTTGGCTAAATGAACTCCCTTGATACTTGTTATTTAACTGATAATAGCCTTGGGAGTTTGAATAGCGTGACTGACGATGTGAAGAAGATAAATGTGAACCTCCAGGTTTTTCAAGCCCAAAAATAATACGATCTTGTCGTTTTTTGAATGCTTCCATTTTCTTACGGGCCACTGCACAATCTCGCCACAAATGATATGGGCTCCCACAACAAGGACAAGTATTATCATCATCTTCCCAATACATTGTGATGATGACGATCAAGTCTTGCTAAATTCCCAATCTTCAGATTTTACACAAGTGGCATGCATTATCTGTCACCTGCACACTTCACACACCACGCGTAAAAACGAACAAAAAGAAGTAACAAAGACAAATTAAACAGTTATTCACAATAATCAACTAAAAACTAAACATTAAGCGCACTAGCTCCCCGGCAACGGCGCCATTTGATGAACCGGTCGTCACGGGTCATGCAAAACCTAATTAACCTAGGTAGCTAGGGTAAGTAGGGTATCGAATCCAGAGGAGCGTGTGGTTAGTGGATAATATTTTAGTTGATTAAATGGTATTTCTTATGAAGATGCTAGAAACTTATGAAGATTTTGATTGGTTCATTTAAGAATTTGATTTAAAAAGATTTTGTTTATTATATTAAACTTGAATTGAAATTATATGAATAAAAAATAATATAGATTGTAAACAATTTAATTAAAAAGATCACACTAGGGTTTCAACAATTGAATACTAGGGATTTTACAAATGGGTAAACAATAGCAATGTGATTGGTGTTAACGGAGTGATTGTTCAATAGGCTTAGGTGTCAAGTTTTATCAATATCGACGATAGAATAAACTACACTTCATTACCTAGATCTTCAAAAGTTTACATCCCCAATGTGATACAAAGGGATTAGCCACTCATGACCATGAAGCTTGATTCTTCAAATATTGGATCTTTAATCCTCTTGTGCTGCGACCTCTGTCTGCTCCCCCTTGATTAATATGCGAACCTCCCCTCAATTATAATTGCGATTCTTCTTTTGTTGTCCACAGTGCGCCGTTTCAAAAAAATTAGAATAAACTAAACCTATTTTCTTGTTTTGGGCTCCATGGATCATGACACAAAGTTTTATTTTTTGAATTATTATTATAATTATTATTATTATTATTATTATTATTATTATTATTATTATTATTATTATTATTATAAATGGTATTATGACCCCGTGCTCTCGACTTTGGTGTTCGGGTCTCGAATATAATTTATACCGTTTTAGCCCCGCTCCATGCGATCACCTACCAAAAATATAAAATAAATAAATTAATAGTAAAAACAACCAAAAAGTAATAAAATATATACAATACTAAAATAATAGAGTACAGATCTAAAACTAATAAAAATACTATCTAAACGACTCAAAACTATACAAAACTGGCAAATAAACATGATGCTTGCAACCGCGCATCAAGAACTCACAAGAATAAGCTCCAATGAAAAGCCAACAATGGTTGACCAAACTAATATCTGAATCTGAAACAATCAGATCCAGAAAACAAAGTAATAGACAAGATCTACTACTTAAGACAAGAAGAACCAGATCTATAATAATAAGACCAGATCCTTCAACACAATAGACATGCATGACCAGAAACAAAAAAGATCAGAAGATCAAGTACCAGATCTATTGATTAGACCAGATCCTTGATCAATAATCAGCAGAAGACTAAAAACAATCACAGAATCATGAACATAAGATCTGATACCATGTAAAGTTTTATAACTAAACATTATACAATATAATCTGAACAAATCAAGTACAAGAACAATCACTACTACAAAAACAGGCATTTGCCACGGCAAAATCCATAGTAAATCCATAGCAAAAACCCATTTGCTACCGATTTGCTATGGATTTGGTCCGTAGCTACAAGTCTCGTCACTAATTTATTTGCTACAAACTTTAGCTACGGAATATATATTTGCAACGAGTTTAGCTACCAAATGGGACGTCGCTATTTTATCTACGAATTTGCTACCAAAAAGTTTGCTACGAATTTTCGCTACCGTTTTTTAGCTGCGAAATTTTGCTTCGAAATTCGCTACAAATTAATAGCTACGACAATTTTGCTACAGATATGTTAGCTATGCTTTGGTTTTGCTACCAAGTTTGTTGTGGAATTATAGCAACGAATTGGCTACGGATTTAGCTATGAATTTTCCTTGAATATTGCTACGAGTATAACTATGGATTTTGGAAGATTTTGCTACAAATCTAGCAAGGTTTTTGCTACAAACTTACCTACGAATTTTGTTAGGATTTTTACAAATATTTTCGTTATTACATTAATTTTTTCTATAAAAAATATATTCAGATCTCAGCAAAATACAAAAACAAAACACATATAAAAGATAAATATTAAAACCAACTTGATTCGTAGTTCCAACAAAACCAAATGTAACACAAGAAAGATCCAAATCGTAACACGATAAAGATCCAAACTTTAACAAGATAAAGATCCAAATTATCTAAAAGCAAGACGAAAAACTTCAACATAACTCAACTTGGTGGCGGGTTTTGTGGCGCATTTTGTGACAACAATCGAATTCTCTCATTCATTTCGGCATATAACCTTGCACTTTCTTCGATTTTCTTCATCATAGCATGTTTCTCTATTTTATCTTTTTCTAACTCCGCTATTTTTTCCTTCAATTGTTGCACCTATAAAATCGAAAGCAAAAATGCCAATTAACATATAATAATATACGTAATAGATTTATATTACTTTTTTTTTACAGCAACTCCTACCTAAGAGACAACAACATCAACAACCATATACCTATTGTTAGCTATTATGCGACAGCATCAACTAGGGCTGTAAACGAACCAAACGAATACGAACAAGGCTTTGTTCGTGTTTGTTTGTTAAGATTTTTTTGGACAAACGAATTGTTCACGAACACACTAACGAACATAATTCTATGTTTGTGTTTGTTTGTTAAGAAATTCAGTTATTTGCGGACTGTTCGTGAACACGGGTCTTGAACACAAACAAACATTTAATATGCAACCAACTAAAAAAACATTGTTAATATTAACCATTAGACAAAGTCCATCTACTAAACGATAAGTCAAATTGTACTAACTTAGATATAATTATCTAAAATTACTTAGGCATGAATACATGATATTCCTAATTCAAAAGTTCATAATTATCCTAGGTTTTAACAAGTGATTGAACATAAACAAACATACACGAACAAATATAAACAAACGAACGTAAACAAACACATTGTCGAACGTTCACGAACGCAATCGAACGAATGAGACATTTGTTCGTGTTTGTTTGTTTAGTTAATCGAATGGAATTTTTTGTTCGTGTTCGTTCATTTATTAAACAAACGGACACAAACGAACTCCCCGCCGAACGGTTTACGAACTGTTCACCAAACGTTTGGTTTGTTTACAGCCCTAGCATCAACAACTATATACGTACCAACAATATATAAGCAGGGACAGCAACAGTATATAATGACAGCAATGAAGTAGCAGGTATATATATGATTAGTCATTAGTTAGGAAATTATATTGATAAGGTTAAATATTTGAATAATATTGCAAAGCTGATCACGGCCTATTCGGTCCCGGTTTTTTACGGTTTTTAAACACATCAGAACCGACCCGAACCGAGACCCGACTTGGGTGATATACCAGAACCGACTACAGAACCTAAATGACATACCCGGTTCGGTTCAGGTTTAATGTAGGTTTGGTTCTCGGTTTTAATTTGGTTCTACCAGATTATGCTCACCCTTACAATCTATCAAACCATTTCATGTTATGGTAGAGCTCTAGCATTCATCAGAAGTAATGTTTTAGTACGCCACACAATCGATCAACAGCTTCAGTGACGAAAGATATTCAACCAGTAGTTTTAGCAATGCCTCAAATCAGTCAACGATTTCAAGGAACACAAATCAGAAAATCATGATGCATAAGAAACAGTTTGACAGCAGAATGGGACAATGGGTAGGCGATATACTAATTTTCACTAGGTTGTGTAAAAGGCGCTAAATGGGTAGGCGTTATACTAATTTCTACTCTTATTTTCTTTGCTGAACCACCCAATTATGCAAAAAAACATATCATTATTTTACGTCCCTGGAAAGGTTCAGTAATAACGAATTATTATCAATAATAATAATTATATCAGTTTATATAAATTGATGAAGCTGTAAACATGGGTTTATAATTATACCAGTTGAGGACGCAACATTCGTTTACCATCATTTACTCACATAGCCATTTAAACTTAATATTATGCATTATCATATACAAATGTGAAGTAAGTATACACCTGAAAACGCTCAAACAAGCGTTCGCCTATGAAGCACGGGGACGCCTATTTGGGTGCAGTACCCGCTCCGGGGACTGCTTGGGGACGGAAACGCGTAAGAAACGCCTTCGAAACGTTTCTGGTGAAGTACCCGTTTTAGGCGGCCGTTTCCCTCAAGTTTCCTGACCGTTTCCATTTATATGTGACATTTATCGATACTTTTACTCTTCAATTATCAGGGAATCTAAAAGAAAATTGAAGAGAAGAAGGTAAAATGACCTGTATGTTTTTTTTCTGGTAGCAGCTATAGTTGAGCGTTTCTAATGTGGAAGATGAAAAGGACCACAACTAGGGTTTCATTTGTTTATTATCCGGGCTTTTTTAAAATACAATCTGTGGCCCAATAAGAAAGCTATTTTATGAAATGTTTTAATGGGCTTGGTGTCTTGGATAACTAGTATAACTACTTAAAAGTTGAAAGACTCAATATTATGATAGACGTCAACATTCATTAATATAAAAATATATCTAGTTTGGAAATTGTTTAATATATTTTTATTTTTTTATATTTTTTATTGCCGTACCTTTGCCGTACCCGTATCCGAGATTTTTGAAATTTGCCGTCCCCCGTACCCGTATTGTCCCCGTACCCCGAGCCCGTACCCGTCCCTGTGCTACATAGGCGTTCGCGATGGTGAGAAGGAACATCTTTCCATCCTTGCCATGGACCCGACCACATAGACTTCAAATTGGAACCAATGGTACGATAAACATCATCATGAATATTAAATCTACAAAATGGAAACAATTCACCACAATTAAAAATAGTAATGATTAGATATTCACCTGTAAAGAGAATTTTAACAAAAACATACTTAACTCATTATTTTCAACCCAAATTAAAGGGCGATTTTCTAGTGTTGGCAGTGGAGCTGGGACGACCGGCCCACGCCCGAAAATAGCGACCGACTCATCATCATCACCATCATTAGGCTCATGGTGCAACTGATTTGCATCCGCAGTTGGACTAGCACCATTTTCTGTATTACGGTTGCCGTTACCTCGCCCGCTACCTCGACAAGCACCTTGACCCCTACCAACTCCTGCTGAATTGCGTGCCATGTTTTCTACAATGAAAAGAAACATATTATTATTCACAAGGACTGTTATATAAGAACTAGTAAAAATCAATAATATTCGTCCAATTCGATTTTCATAAATTCACAGTCTACATTAAAGAGGAACTCTTACCACAATAAAAAAAAAAATACCACAATAAAAAGAAGAAGAAGAAAAAGAAACTAACAAGCAGGTAATGAACCTAATCACATATGTAGTGACTTTTGCTATCAAATAAATAATGCAGCCTTCTATCAGCATATTAATTAAAGAAAAAACTCTTTTAGGCTTATTTAGTGGAACGGTGTCGTTTTGCTGGTGAAGAACAGGGGGCCTAGTTTTTTTGTTCTTTTTATATCTTCCATTTTTATGGAAATCAGTGGACAAGAGACAACATCTTAGACACTAATTTTATGGACATAAACACAATAACATTTTAAATCAAGTAGTTGTGTAGAGGTCTTATTGTTAGGTCTCAAAATTCCAATTACATAAGCAATTCAAGAATCAAACAGGTCCATACTGAAGTAATTTGAGCATTTTTTTTTGCCAGCAAAAGAGAACTTTATTCACAAAACCAAAAGCCTTAGCAAGTAGCTAAAGACCAACAACGAAAGAAAAACTGAAACAGACTGTAATGCAATTTCGATTCCAACGTAACATACAAATATGAATAGACAATTACAATCGTCTAACCATCTCGACCATTTTGACGTTTACAGTTTTACCTAAATCTACATGTTCTAAAACCTGACCCGAACCTGTTACAACCTGTCATTCAATTTGTGTGTTAATGCTCCTTCATTGTATCCTATTGTAGCAGTCACTAAACCCTATTGTGAGTATCATTTTGTCTTCTGGTTCATTTAATTTTTTTTATTTTGATTTTCGTGAGCGTATTGTACTTGGCAGATTACTAGATTAGGGCAAAATTAGTTGTGATTTCTCTTAAATTTGTGATGTAATCCAAATAATTGTCTATTTTTTTGTGTCATATGTAGAAGATTTGTATGCCTCTGTATGACTTGTATCATAATCCCAATGCACGGCCGCACAGACATTCCTAAAACTCATTCATGTTCTTATGGAATAGCTAAAGGTAATTACATAAGCAATAAAGAATATCCTTCGATTAACAAAAAAAAATTACATAAGCAAACCCAACAAAACCATTAATCAAAAGCCATTCCATCAAAATTCTTCCAGTAACATACAAAACCGTAATGCAATTTCGATTCAAACATAACATACAAAGTATAACAAGTCATTTTGAATCTTACCTGCTTGTGTCGGAGGCTTCTTCGAAACCACTCAGAGGAAAAACATAGATTTTGAGACTTTGAATGGGTTGCGACTTGCGATTTCCGAGGGATATACATTGTGGGATAGAGAGGTTTCGAGGGGAACGTGGTCTTGAGGTGCCGATCATCCCGGTGTAGTGTGGTAGTGGTGGTTATCGGAGAGAGTGGAAGCGAAGCAGATTAGGTTTTCTTTAGTTTTTTCAATTAGCAGGATTATAAATCTTTAGATTTGTTTAGAAAAAAATAAATTAAGATTTTAGGAGATAAGGATTTTCCATTTTTTTAATTAATTATCAATTAAGTGTTACTAGAATTATCTATATCTATATTAGCGGTGCAAACGAGCCGAGCTACTCGCGAGCTACTCGAGCTCAGCTAAAAAAAACGCTCGAAACGAGCCGAGCCTAAACGAGCTTGAACCCGAGCCTAAAAACCAAGCTCATTTAGTAAACGAGCCCAAGCTCAAGCTTTGTTTATCGAGCTCGAGCCGGCTCGTGAGCCTTAACAAGCCCAGTATTTATATAAATTTTAATTAATATATTAAATATGTATTTAAATATAATAATTAATATTTATAAAACTATGAATAAATAACCAAATTATATATAAAATAAGTATTACAATTATTATAAATTAATTGATAACAAATAAACGAGACGAGCCTGAGCTCGAGCTTGAAAACCTACCTTCGAGCTCGGCTCGAGCTTTAGGAAAAATGCTCGAATCGAGCCGAGCTCGAGCCTGGTCGAGCTCGAGCTCTGCTCGTTTGCACCCCTAATCTATATATATATATATATATATATGTGAAGAAACACTAGATTAAACACCTATTTAGACGAGCACAATGAATAAATATTTTATTGATACTTGCTAGGACGATTACAATGGACTTGAATATAAGCGAATACAATGCTTCGACTATAATATTTCTTCCTAAGCTGTTACATAAATTGTCTAAGTGTTTTTGTGTGTAAAACAAAATGTCTTCTCCCTTGGGGGGAATGGTATTTATGTGCTTGAAAGTCGTCTCGTGACGGCCCTTAATATATCAGGATTGGCACCAATTTGTATATATTTGTGATTTTTCATAAATAAATCTACTATTAGGTCTATACTAGGCATATAGCTCCCACGTATAGCCCTCGTATTGGCGTATACTGGCAGCATAGGCCTTACAAACTTATATGGAGTATAGATCCCGTATAGATCTCTTATAGATTTATTGTAGTATAGGTCCTTTGTAGGCCTCATATAGGCTTATAGGGGTTGTATATGTTCTATATATGATATGAATATGGTGTATTGTATAATATAATATAGGTGTAGTATGAATGTAGTATAGTCCCGTATAGACCGTGTATAGACTTATATCCTACACTATACTATACGGGGTCCTACTACACAATAAATTTTAAATTTGTTTTTATTTTATTTTAAAAATAAGAGAATATTTATTGGACTTTGTTAAAACGATAAAATATTGTATAAAAAGGTTTGCAAAAAAATTTTAAAAAAAAAACACTTCAATACGCCAAGTATAGGCGTATACGCCCAGTATAGACCTATTCGAGACGAATTTGACCACAAATGATGGAGTTCATAATGAGTTATGCATTTTCTTTTAATGAGTATAGGCCTCATTGGGTCATATTTGGTGTTAATTTAGTAGATTTGATGGATTATATCAACAAATAACCAAAATTGGTCGTGTTTCATAAGTTTGACTTTGATTAACCAAGTATGACTTCAAAGTCGAAATTTTAAATATGTATTTCTTTTTAACTAAATTTAAGAAAAAGAATCAAGCTAGATTGTTTAATGAGGGATTTTACTAAAGGTTTTACTATAAGATTTTAAGAGTTAATTGTTCGATTGGTCTATGTGGTGTGTAGATACTACGGATTTTGCTACCGATTTTGGATAAGTTATTTTATTATGTTTATTTCATTAATTTTGCTACGGATTTGCTATAAGATAATACACAATATGTAACAAATGATATAATTAATTACTTCATCATCATCATACTCAGTTAATCCCACCAATAGCAAAAGCTAAGGTAGGGTCTGAGAGGGTAAGATGTAGACAGCCTTACCTCTACCCCATGGGTTAAGTGGTCGGACTGAATTGCCCTATTTTCTTGAAGATCAGAGAGTGTTAAAGCAATTTTTAAAAGATTTGATTGGACAAGCATATTGGCCCAAAAGTCAGGGACTGTTTTGGTAATTTACTCTAAGAAGAGAAAAGAAAGAAAAGGAAAGGAAAGAAAAAAGAGAGGTGTGTTCTCGAGTTTTTTTTAAAGGAGGGAAATGGAAGGAAAGTATGAAATGTGTGTTCCAGAGTTTATTTTTTAGTGGAAAGGAAAGGAAAAGAGTGGAAAACTAGACTAAATCTAATCCTTCTAAATTGAGAGGAAAATGGAAGCATAAGAAAGGAAGAAAAAATAGAGGAAAAGAAAAGAAAAGAAAGGGAAGGATTTCCCTTCCTTTCTTTTCTTTTCCACCCTTTAGTGAACTCGGGAACATAGCGTGTGAGTTATGCCCCGTGGAAGCTTGATAATTTGGATCGGGGGGTCGTAGGACAGGACCTATTTTTTTTTCTGTAACTATAGTTCGGGTCGGTGATTCGATTCGGGTCGAGTCAAACATTAAGTACAATAAATAAATATCAAAATTATAAGATCGTGATGAAGAATTACAGTTCAGCTCGCTGACCTTTAAGATTTTTTAATTCTTCAATTATGGATAGGGTTGCAAACGAGCCGAGCTAAGCCGGAGCTCGACCAGGCTCGAGCTTGAAAAACTTATGAGAGCTCACGCTCAGCTCGTTTGCTAACTATTAGTTAATATTATAAATAAAAATATTATAAATAACAGGCTCGGAGCTCGATAAATGAAGTTTGGCTCAGGCTCATTTAGTAAACGAGCTTTGTTTTAAGCTCGATAAGGCTTGGCTCGGCTTGTTTCAAACTTTTTACCAAGCCTAGCTCGAGTAGCTAAGAGATAACAACTCCATCGCTTGCTCATTGAATCTACTATCCTGCTCATGTAGTTGTTGGGATTAGGACTTTAGGATTTGGGCTTTACATTTACTTTGTTTTGGGTTAAAGTTTTGGTTTATATAACTATTTTTTTTAAAAAAATGGGGGTCGAAACCGTATATACCAAAAAAATTCCATACGGAGACTATATATTCAAAACTTCTGAGCAAAAATTCGGGGGGGGGGGGGGGGGAGCCCCTCCCCGCCCCTTGAATGCTACGCCCCTGATTATGCCATTTTTCTATAATATATGTACATCGTTAAAAAAAAAAAAACTTTATTAAAAATATGATAAAGAGGAGGATCACTATGCTAGATAACTAATTTTGGGAGGGACATTTGTAAAAAATGGAGTATTTTGTTTCACTAAATAATCAAATAGAGAGGAAAGCTCTAGAGGTGTTGAGGGTCAAGAAACCACTAAACTTGCATTAGAGTTGAGCAAATGTAGATTCGGTTTGGCCTTTACACATAATTGAAACCGATAACGGAGTTCGGTATTAGAAAAAACCATAATCGAAATCGATCGATTAAGTCGTTGCGGCTAATATGTGGGTTATCGATACGGTTACGTTCAGTTAATTATCAAAAATAACTTAGGCAAAATCATAATGCCTAAGTCGCTTTTGTTATATTTATTTCATTAATTTTGCTACGGATTTGCTATGGATTTTGCCACCAATTTCATTTGCTACGAAATTCTCAGAGCTAAATTGTAGCAAAATGAATTCATAGCTAATTCGTAGCAAACTTAGCGACCAATTTGTTTCATAGCAAATGTCTAGACCTATGTTGCGTTATGCATGTATATATTTTGTCACTTTTGCTACATATTTTGCTACCATTTTTATTAAATTATATTTTAAGTATTTGTTTTGACATTTTTTGCAACGGATTTTGCTACAAGTTTTCTAGGAATTTTATATAACTATTTTTAAATACTTATATTCTCAACTTTGCTACAGATTTTGCTACGAGTTCTATTTATCTTTTCTAATTAATTTCTAAATAATTTATTTTTATGGTTTTGCTACGGATTTTGCTACCGATTTTGGATAAGTTATTTTGTTATATTTATTTCATTAATTTTGCTACGGATTTGCTATGGATTTTGCTACCAATTTCATTTGCTACGAAATTTTCGTAGCTAAATTGTAGCGAAATGACTTCATAGCTAATTCGTAGCAAAATTAGCAACCGATTTGTTTCATAGCAAACTTTCCTTGCAAATGCCTGTTTTTGTAGTAGTTAATGAACAAGAAGAAATAGCAACAAAAACAGATGACAAAACTCTTATTTACCCAAACCTAAAAACACCCCCAAACCCCATATCTTACCAAAACAGTGAGATCTTAATCGATAGAAGTCTTGTGTAACAACTGATTATAAAGAATTAGTTGATACACTACAAAATATAATGAAATACTTACAACAAAGAAGACAAAGATCTCTACAATATGAGATCTAAAGACGATAATACTGAGAGACGAAGTCTCGGGAACAATACAAAGAAAGAGAGAGTGTGAGAGAATAACAAAACGAAAACACTAGAAAATATCCCCTGATAGTGAGCTTATATAGCTGGAAACAGACACACGAACTGGGCTTCTCAACCTGATGGGCCATAGTCAACAAATATAGATGAGCTCCTGATCACGACATATGGGCTCCTGAAATATAAACAACTTAACACAAACTCACCAGCCCATTAGATAAAATAACATTCTTTTATAAAACATTTATAACAAAAGAATGACACAATAAATTTAATACTTGAATTATATTATACATCATATTTTTAACATAAAGTTCATTCCATTGAAGGTTTGTGAATTAACGATCATTCTAATTATATGCAAATGTGTGTGTTGTTGTGCTTGAGCCTTTATTTATATACATATGTACATTCTATTGCCAACTGCTTGAACAATGATCTTATCAAATTATATCAAATGAAGTATGTTAAATTGGTTTAATCAACTTATGCTATGAACAGTACTCAACTTATATCAAATCGACTGAAGTATATCAAATTAATTGGATTATATCAAATTAATTGGATTATATCGAAGTTGTATTGTTGTGACAATGAAAAAGTGATTTAACAAAGTCATTCTATTCAACTATGTACTGTTGGTATATGATACTCGGATCAATGAACAACCAAACGGGTTTGGTTTCGATTTTGTTTCACGGTTTTAATAGTTTTCTGATTTGAAATTTCATATTATTTTCGATATGTTCTTTTAAAACTGAAAGTGCATTATAAACAATGATTTCCAATTTCACCAGCAGTAGAATCAAACAACATGTAGCAGTAAATTTTGAAGGCACTATTACTAAAAAGGTTTTTTAGTGTACCAGCAAATTTGAACATGATAATGAAACATACAATTACTAACAGCAAATGAAAGCATAGAAGGAGGCATGTAGTATTGAATTATATGCATTTTCTTTGTTGCATCACGGGGTATTGTGCGGAGGTGGAGAGCAGCCACAGGGGTATTGTGCGATAAGCGGTTCCCAAATAAATTGAAGGGGAGATTTTACAGGACCGCAATTAGACCTGCTATGTTGTATGGGACAGAATGCTGGGCAATCAAGAATACGCACGCACACAAGATGGAGGTCGCAGAGATGAGGATGCTTAGGTGGATGGGCGGGCACACAAGGCTAGATCGGATTAGAAACGAGGTTTTTAGAGAGAGGTTTGGAGTGGCTAGGATATCAGACAAGATAAAGGAAGGGAGATTGAGATGGTTTGGACATGTGAAGAGGAGAGGAACAACATCGCCAGTTAGAGCAGTGGAAGCATGCGTTGTAGAGGGGAGAAGGAATAGGGGCAGACCTAAATTGACCTGGGATGTGCGAATTAGACAGGATCTCATAGAGTTGCACCTCTCTGAGGACATGGTCCAAGAAAGGAGTTCCTGGAGACGTAGGATTAAAGTAAGTGACTTTTAGGATTTGGCACTTAGGTAGCATATCCGGGTATTATGAGCCCTTATCTATAGGATTTCTAAACCTATTTTGATTCATGTGTCTATTTATCTTGTTTTCTTAAGTAATGTGAAACTTACTTGTGCTTTTCGTCCCGTTTACATGTTTCTATGATGTTCAATGTATTATATTTTTATGTACTATCTTACTAGCTTATTCCTGCATTTGGTCCGTTAGCCGATAGCGAAATATCCATGTGGTGCTTGTCCCTTTACTTGTATGCTTGCCTGTCTTCTGTTCTCTCTTTTTGAGCCGGGGGTCTCTCTGGAAGCAGCCTCTCTATCCTTTATGGGTAGAGGTAAGGTGTGCCTACATCTCACCCTCCCCTGACCCTACCAATAGTCTACTATTAGTGGGATATACTGAGTATGATTGATTGATTGACTTTGTTGCATCACGGAAATAATGATCAGAAGGATTTTGATATATCAAATGAGGCACATGGTATTTAATTATATGGCTATATGTATGTGTGCCTATTATTCTATTGCTTGAATTACATGCATTTAGATTCCAAACTCCAAAGTCAATTTTGCAGTTTGACTTCCAAAGTCAAAGGATTGTAACTAATATCAAAATTTATGGATGCCCTCATGCCTACTTCTTGAACTATATGCATGTGTTATGGATGTTATCGCTTGAAGTCTATATGCATATATCATTCTTGAATTATTGCTTAATCAATTCTAGATTTCCATCGCTTAAAAGTGGCGAAGCTTGAGAATTTGGACTAGGGGGTCGGAAGTCAGCGGTCACGGGACGGGACCTAAATTTTTTTTTTCTGTAGCTATGGTTCGGATGATATGTTCGGGTCGATGATTCAATTCGGGTCGAGTAGAGTCAAACATTAAATAGAATAAATTAATATCAAAGTTCTAAGCATTGTTTAACAAACAATTGAACAAAGACACTAAAACATTAAAAAGGGGACAAATAGTTGGTACCTGAATGAAGAATTACAGTCTAGTCCGTCGACCTTTAAGATTTTTGAATTCTTCAATTATGGATAGGGGTGCAAACGAGCCGAGCTAAGCCCGAGTTCGACTAGGCTCGAGCTCGAAAAACTTATGAGAGCTCGAGCTCGGCTCGTTTTTTATCTATTAGTTATTATTTTAAATAAAAGTAATATAAATAATAGGTTTGGAACTCGATAAATGAAGTTTGGCTCGAGCTCGTTTAGTAAACAAGCTTAAATGAGGGAATAAATATTATAAAATATTAATAAACCTAATATTACACTAAAACTCGATAAGGCTCGACGAGCCTGACGAGCTTCACATGCTAGGTTGCACTCGAGCTCGATTAGTAAAGGAGCTTTGTTTTAAGCTCAAGCTCGGGCTCGATAAGATTCGGCTCGTTTCAAACTTTTTACCAAGCCGAGCTCGAGTAGCTAAGAGATAACAACTCAATCGCTTGCTCATTGAATCAACTATCCCACTCATGTAGTTGTTGGGTTTAGGACTTTAGGATTTGGGCTTTACATTTTTTTTTTGTTAAAGTTTTGGTTTATATAACTATTTTTTTTAAACGGGGGGTCGAAAGCATATATACCAAAAAAATTCATACGAATACTATATACTCGAACATTCTGAGCAAAAATTTGGGAGGGTCGGCCGCCCCTCCCCGCCCCTTGAATGCTGCGCCCCTGTTGAAGTTCATATCCATATGCAGGGGCGGAGAGGGGTGCCGACCCCCCCTCTCCGAATTTTCGCTCAGAATTTCTGATTATATAGTATACATATAGAATTTTTTAGGTATATACGGTTTCGACCCCCCGTTTTTTTTTTGAAAAAAAGGTATATTATATAAACCAAAACTAACAATATATCGGACAATACAAGGTTCTCAAATATCAATTGTTTTACCGAGTTTATCGTTTTCCTTTGCTGTTTTTTTTTCTTTTGGACCCATTTTGAGAGGTACAACCCAAATGTTTATTTTGCCCATTTTTTCTTTAGGAAAAATCTAATTAAAAAGCCAATTAAAACCCTAAACCTAAATAAAACTCCAAACCCTCTTTGTACCATGTCTCTCAATCTCACCCTGATAGTTTCATACTTTCATTTTTCAAGTCTTCCTCCAAAGAATTAAGGTACAACTACTTCACTAATTTATTAATTATATATTTTTTTGGTAGTTAGTAAATAATGGATAGATTCATGATTGTTGTTGAATGTTGATTAAAAAACCCAATATAATATTTACAAATGTGGTCGGTTTGTTTGTGTATGTCTGTGTCACCATCCAAATGTCACAAGATAACTATATCTATTATCTTCTCTTTAGCTTTCATATGCTTATAATTGTTGGATGTTGGTACGTACTGATTTGGATGGTGTGTGTTTTTTTTTTATTATTTAATGATTTGTGTCAAGTTATCACATTGTTTAAGAATTAGGGTTGAGAATAATTATGACTTGATTTGTGCTTTACGAGGACATGATGAATCTTCCAAATCTAAGAATCAAGGTAACTTTCGTGAATTGCTAAAACTTTTAGCTTATTACAATGAAGATGTTGCAAATGTTATTTTGGAAAATGCTTCTTATAATTTCAATGTTTTATTGTCTTTGTTCAATTTTTTGTTAAACAATATTATTGTATTTAATGTTTGAATCGACCCGAATCGAATCACCGACCTGAACATATAATCCGAAACATAGCTATAGAAAAAAAAATTTAGGTCCCGTCCTGTAAATGGTGATTTCCGACCCCCGTTTTGAATTCTCAAACTTTGCCACTGCCTGTGAAGACGTATTAACCGCACAAATGAATCGGAAGACATGAACAAACAGCCACCACATATTATACAACAATTAATACGGTTCCTATGCATGAGTTTTTGAACCCATATCTAGACAACCTACCGACACATTTAGCTTTACACAAACACCACGAGTCATGGTGTAAAGACGGCCATCCACGAGTTATGATTTAGTCTTAGAGATGTGTTGGAACTTGCTTCATACGAAGATGGTTCGCCTAAATAAAGGAAAGCGATTCATGCTATTTGTCTTACATTATTGTGGTGTTATTGAAAAGCAAGAAACGGTTCCGTCTTCAATTAAGTCCCTAAGCTTGTTATGGATTAAGTCACGCTCAAAACATCCAGCCTTGGATTAGAGGGATCGGAGTGATGGACCACAGGATCGATTTGAGGGAATAATCTTGAGAGAGAATATGAGAAACTTAATGATTCAATACATATATAAAATGATACAATGTTTGGGGTATTTATACTTGTGAAGGGGTGTGTCCCCTTTGATACTAACCAACATGTCGGTTGGATTTAACTAACATACCTATTCACTAAACTTAGGATATAATAATATGTAACATATACTTATGATATAATAGATATACTATAGGTTTTGGGAAATAAGAATTATATGTCTAACATTCTCCCCCTTAATTCTTGATTTCCCCAAGGTCTTCAACTCCTATGAGACGTCGCATCTCGAGAAATTTTATTCTTGGTAGTGCCTTGGTGAGTATATCTGCTTTCTGCATCTCTCCACTGATATGATCAACTTGTATCTGCTCGTTCTCTATGCATTCTCTGATAAAGTGATACCTTATGTTGATATGCTTTGATCTTCCATGAAACACTGGGTTCTTCATAAGTTGTATTGCTGACTTGTTGTCTACTAGTAGTGTTATCTTCTTTGGTTGTTCACCCGTGAGTTCGCTGAGTACTCCTTGTAGCCATATTGCTTGACATGCTGCTGATGTAGCTGCCATAAATTCTGATTCGCATGATGATAGTGCTACTGTACTTTGCTTCTGACTTGTCCATGTGATGGGTGAATCTCTGTAGTAGAATATTGTTCCTGTTGTTCCTTTTCCATCATCTTGGTCTCCATAACTGCTGTCGCTGTATCCAGTGATTTCTGCTTCTTTACTTTTGCTGTATTGAATTCCATAATCCAATGTGCCTTTGATATATCTTATTAAGTGTTTGACTGCCTTCATGTGAGTTGTTTTTGGCTTTTCCATAAATCTGCTAACATATCCAACTGCGTAGGTGATATCTGGTCTGGTATGTGTAAGATACCTTAAGCTTCCAATTAGCTTTCTATATTCTGTTTCGTTGACTGGTTCACTTTCATCTTCTTTAGTGAGCTTTAGACCTGATTCCATTGCATATTTTGTTGGATTGCAGTCTTCTAGTCTGGCTTCTTTAACGACTTTTTTCGCGTAGGCTGATTGCTTCAATTGTATCTTTCCTTGTGTTTGATGTACTTCTATCCCTAGATAGTAAGTGAGTGGTCCTAAGTCACTCATTTCAAACTTGCCTTGCATTTCTTTCTTGAAGCTTGATATGTCCTCGATTGAACTTCCTGTCACTATTATGTCATCAACATAAACTCCTATAATTATTGTTGACTCCTTTGAAGTTCTCTTGTATACTGCTTGCTCTTGTGGACATCTTATAAATCTAATTTCCTTTAGGATGTTATTCAGCCTTATGTTCCATGCTCTTGGTGCTTGCTTCAAACCATATAGAGCTTTCTTTAGCTTGTAGACTAGATTTTCTTTTCCTTTCTTTATGAATCCATCTGGTTGTGAAACGTAGACATCTTCTTTTAATTCACCATGTAAGAATGCTGATTTTACATCTAAGTGATGTACTTGCCATCCTTTCTGTGCTGCCAATGCTAATAGTAGCCTGATTGTTTCTATTCTTGCAACTGGTGCAAAAACTTCATTGTAGTCTATTCCTTCTTGTTGTACGTATCCTTTTGCTACTAATCTGGCCTTGTATTTGGTGATCTGTCCACTTGCGTCTCTCTTGACCTTGAATACCCATTTTAGACCTATTGGTTTCTGACTTGAGGGGAGTGTAGTCAGTGTCCAAGTGTCATTCTTCTCTATTGAGTCTATTTCGCTTTCCATTGCTTCTATCCATTGTGGGTATTCTGCTGCTTCTTTGTAATTTGCAGGTTCTTCATCATATGCTAAATATAGATGTTCATATTCTTCTGGTCTAAGAGGTCGTGTGGCTGCATAGATGTCGTTAAGTGATCTAAGGGCTCGAACTGGTCTATTTTGAGAGCCTGGTGAGTCTTCTAACTCTTGAGTACTTGTCTCAACTGCTGGATCACTTGTCGGCGTTTCTTGAACTGTTATTGGAGTTCGTGTAGCTGTGATTGGACTGCTGAAAAATTCATTATCGCTTTCATTCTCTTGATCTTCATTGTCTTCATTACTTTGCTCTTGTACAGCTTCACTTTCGTGATCTCCATAAACTTCGAATCTTGTCCAAGATGGTTCGTCATTGCTTCCTTCTTTTAAGTAGTTGTTCCAATCCCATGGTTCATTTTCTATGAATTGGACATCTCTACTAATGTGTATCTTTTCTTCTACGGGATCATATAATCTATAGGCTTTTGAACCATTTTCGTTTCCTAGATGTACCATTTTCTTGCTTCTGTCTTCTAACTTCTTTAAATAGGGCGTTGTTACCTTTGCATATGCTGTGCATCCAAATACTCTTATGTGCTTGATATTGGGTGCTTTGCCATTTACTGCTTCGTAGGGCGTCATTCCCTTTAATGCTTTAGTAGGTAACCTATTCTGTATATAAATCGCTTGTCTTGTTGCTTCTGCCCATAAGTTCTGTGGTACGTTCATAGCCTTTAACATGCTTCTGGTCATACTCATTACTGAACGGTTTTTTCTTTCTACTACACCATTCTGCTGTGGCGTGTAAGGTGCTGTAAGCTGTCTAAGGATTCCTTTATCCTCACAATATGCGGTAAGAGCTTTAGAAGTAAACTCTCCTCCACGATCCGTTCTTAATCTTTTGAGCTTGTGACTTGTCTCTGTCTGAGCTTCGCTTAGAAACTTTTTGAAATTTTCATAAACTTGATCTTTTGACTTAAGCATGTAGATCCACATATATCTTGAATAATCGTCAACTATCAGGAAGAAATAGTTGTTGCCTGCTAATGATGTGGGTGAAATCGGTCCACATAAGTCTGCATGTACGAGTTCTAGAGGTCTTGTAGCTCTAAAACTTGCTTGAGAGGGAAACGGAAGTCTGCTTTGTTTTCCCGTAATACATGCATCACATACTTGAGATGGGTGCTGAATCTTTGGCAATCCACGTGCCATTTCTTTTGTGCTTAATTGTCTTAGTGAATCAAAATTCACATGTCCCATACGTGCATGCCATAGCCATGCAGGTGTATCTATTGTAGCTTGTAAACAAATCGGATTTGTTATTCTGAGCTTTACCTTGTAGAGTCTATTTTTAGCTCTTGGGACTTTCATCAATAGGTTGTTGTAGGCGTCATAGATCCATAGATGTTCATTCTCCATAATTACTTTACATCCTGATTCTGTAACTTGCCCGAGGCTTAAGATGTTGCTTTGGAGTGTTGGAATGTAGTATACTTCTGTGACTAGTCTTTGTTCTCCATTGTTACATTCCAGTACTATTGAGCCTTTACCTTTGATGTTAACACACGATCCATCTCCAAATTTTACGCTGCCTGCTATTTTTTCGTCTAACTCTGTGAAATAGGAGCGTCTTCCTGTCATATGATTGCTTGCGCCATTGTCTAAATACCATACTTCATTTCCATTTTCTTCATTGTGATAGCGTTCTGGTATTATCTTCTTTTCTTCGAGAACTACACTTCTTTCTTCACCAACTGCCATAAGTAATGTGGGATCCTCTTCTTCCATTACTAGGTGAGATTCTTCTTGCTTATTTCGAGGTTTAGGACATCTGGGAGCTATATGTCCTAATTCATTGCAATTGTAACATCTTACATTGCTGCCATCTCTTCTGGGCTTGTAACTACTGTTGTCATGACGGTTCTTAGTGGGATTTCGATCACTTCTCTGATCTTGATGGCTATATCTGTCAAAGCTCTTCTTCTCATATCTTTGACTCTTATTGAACTTCCTAAAGTTCTGTCTACCTCGATTCTGATTGTAGTTCTTGTAATTGCTGTTAGGTCTTCTATCTTGCCTTGTAAATAACAGCTTCTCTTGACCGGCTGGTCCATATTTCTTCTCATCTCTTGACTTAAGGCGTTCCTCATAAGCTTTAAGTCTTCCAAGCGCTTCATCTAACGTCATGGAATCTATATCTGAATATTGCTCTATGGATGCAATAATCTGTAGGAACCTTTCTGGTACGGAGTCCAGCAATTTTCGTACCAACATCGACTCTTCAATTGTCGTTCCTAGGGTTTTTGACTTTGTACTAATCGCACTTAACCTACCAGCAAACTGGTCTATGGTCTCTGTCTCTCTCATCGTAATCATCTCAAATTCTGTGCGTAATGATTGAAGTCTTGCTTTCTGGACTCGGTCAATTCCAATAAATCTTGTCTTTAATGCTTCCCAAATTTCTCTTGCTGTATTATGTGACGCCACCTGCATCACCATATCTTCTGGAATTGCCTGGAAGAGATAGGCAATCGCTGTCCTATCCTTCTTTACATCTACCGTTGACGTGCCTTCTATGGGTTCCACTACTTCCCAAAGACCATTTGCACTCAATATTGCTTTAACACGAACAGCCCAAATCGTGTAATTTGTAGATGTCAACATCGGTGTTTGGAGGCTAAAAGTGAGAGTCTCCTTTGAGACTGACTCTCTTACTACCGTCTCTTTCGACATTGTGGGTTTAATGGGTGTCTTTTGAGGACTGTTATTCTTCTTCTTCTTCCCAATTGTCCAAATCTAATATGGACTACCCACGCTTCTTTAGGAACTTTGTTCGACAAATGGTCAAACTTAAATAGATATACTTAAAATATTATTTGGTTAACAAAGGTTTTTGATATTTCGTAGGCGCCTTAACAAAGTATCAAGAACTTCGTTATAATATTTTTGTGTATCAATGATGTTCCTCTAAATAATATCTAAAGTCAATCCTTTTGACTTGATAATCCTCCAACAATTTGATTAGTGTTCTTTTAATAACACTCAATCTAAAAACACCCTTCTAAATAAAACAAACTCACTTTGTTTGTTTAATGTTTGACTTCAATAATAAAAAATACCTTCTGATCAGTGATAAAAACCCGAAACTTTCACTGATTAATACACTTCTTATAATATTATCCCTCTAATTGTTTTGTTTTTGTTTTGTGAGTGTTGACTTCAGAAAGTCAACTATGTCTTCAAAAAAAAAAAAAAAAAAAAAACTCTACTGCCCGATAAACAAACCCTTCTATCTTTATGAGTTTGTATGATCAGATTCAAATTCTAATAATATCGGATCCTTCTAACAAGTCCCACTGACTCGTTCTAGTAATCGAATACAGAAAGTTTTGAAAAAAAAAATCCGGTTCTTTCTTAAACGAACCCGGGAAAAAAAACTTCAAATCCTTTTATGTTTTTCTGGAAAACGTTTATAAAACAATTCTGTTTTGTGTTGGTGATGTCCGGAAACAGAGTTTAACGTATAAAACTTTGATTTTATTTAAAAAAAATTTGGCGGGAAATTGTAGTCTTCGAACAAAAAACAGAGTTTGAAAACAAAATCTAATTTTTCTGATTTGGATTTAAGTTTTGTGTATTCGATTATGATAAACTAATAGGGCAGGGTTAGATATAACCGTTTGATGTGATAAAACGTTTCGTTCTTTGATTCCGGTGACTCGCCGGAGAAGACAAAGTTTCGCCGGAAAAACGGTCCGGTTCTCTATCTTCTTATTTGAACGGTTATATTATTGTGTATTGATCTTCTCTTGATCCTGATATGGCTTATGAATGATTGTTCCAACGCGTGATGATCAATTCGAGTGTCTCTGTTTTGAAACAAGAAACAGGGAACGATCTTGATCGTCTTCTTCTTCGTGACTTCTATAAACAATTGGAACGATTGATAAACTTCTGCTCTGATGCCAAATGATGGACCACAGGATCGATTTGAGGGAATAATCTTGAGAGAGAATATGAGAAACTTAATGATTCAATACATATATAAAATGATACAATGTTTGGGGTATTTATACTTGTGAAGGGGTGTGTCCCCTTTGATACTAACCAACATGTCGGTTGGATTTAACTAACATACCTATTCACTAAACTTAGGATATAATAATATGTAACATATACTTATGATATAATAGATATACTATAGGTTTTGGGAAATAAGAATTATATGTCTAACACGAAGAGGAAACTTTTGTTGGCTGTTAAAAAAAAGGGGTGATCTACGAGTTAGCCTGTAATTTTCAACCTGTTATAATTATTAGGATGGACATGGCAAGTAAAAAATGGGTTTTCAACACGTACTATTTGTGAAGTTGTAATGATTTAACCAATTATGAATTAAATTCTAGTACTTTTGACTTAAAAAGGCAAGCTTCACCATTTTCTTAGTAGTGATTGGATGGTTGTATAGAAATCTTAATTTGATAACAATGGGTCAAAGGGATGACACAACATGCATATCACACGTGGTTCAAATGTGAAAATAATTAATGAAAAAGTCTTAAAACAAACATCAACAATTTCATTACTGATACAAAAATTGGTGAAATGACTATTACTGATACTATTGTACGTTTTAATTATGAAACCATCTTAGAAAACCATCACACATTAGTTATGCAATTTGCTTCAATTGACTCCATGTTATATACAAGCAAAATCAAAATGGATTTTAATAATCCTACCTTCTTCCGGTTGGACGATAATAATCCAAACTATGAATACTTCTGTCATTAGTCCCGCCTTTCATACTATTTTCTTACAATGCTAATTATTAAGCTTTCATACTAAAATACAGTACATATCTTTTAGAATATTTACGAGATACCATCGGCCTCATCCAACTCTAATTGTTTTTTTGAAAAGCAAAATAAGAGATAAGCATATGAGTTTTAGAGAGCTTTTGAGGTGCATTGATGAGGATAATCTAGTGAGTTTGCAGGATGCATACAAAAAGGCCAAGATAGAGGCGAAGGAAGTCATTGTCAGAGGCAACGAACACGACATATAAGACGATATATGTGCGCATGGAAACAAAGGAGGGGGAACATGATATGTTCAGGATTGCCAAAGCTAAGGAATGTAGGAGGCGGGATTTAGGGGTAGTGAAGTTTATAAAGGGAGAGGATGGACGTGTTTTAGTCCAGGAGGATGTCATTAAACTGAGATGGAAAACATACTTTCACAGTCTTTTCAACGGTGGGATGACTTACCAACAAGAAAGTGACAACCCTACTACCTAAACGCAACAACGGAATCATTGCTAATGTCGTCGTATCACACAGGAAGAGGTGAGGAAAACACTTAGGAAGATGGGAAAGGCTAAGGCAGTTGGCCCGGACAACATCCTGATTGAGGTATAGAAGTGTTTAGGAGAGAAAGGAGTTCAATGGCTAACTATTTTCTTCAATTATATATTTAAATATGGAAAAATGCCAGATTAGTGGACGAGTGGTGTTATAGTGCTTCTATATAAGAACAAAGGAGACACACAATGTTGTGGGAATTACAGAGGAATTAAGTTATTGGGTTACACTATGAAATTATGGGAGAGATTAATTGAGAGTAGAATTAGAAGAGAAACTCATTTTATAGTAAATCAATTTGTCTTCATGCCATGGATGTCAACTATAGAAGCGATATACATTTTGAGGAGTTTGATGGAAAAGTATAGGGAGAAGAAACGAGATCTGCATGGTGTTCATTGATCTGGAAAAGGCATATGACAGTGTACCTCGTAGACTGATTTGGGATAGTTTGGAGGTTAAGCCTAGATGGATTCCTAAAAAGTATATAAACATAATTAGGGATATCTATGATATGACTGAAACTAGTGCCCATGCGCCTGTAGGGGATACTGATTTCTTTCCCGTAGAGGTAGGACTCCACCAAGGGTCCGCATTGAGTCCGTTTCTTTTTGCAGTTGTCCTGGATGAGACGTCTAAGTCCATTCAGGAGACATTACCGTGGTGCATGCTTTTTTAGATGATATTGCATTAATCATGAAAACAAAGCAAAGTCTTACTATGAGGTTAGAAGAGTGGAGATTAGTGTCAGTGCACTTCGTGTATGTCCCCAGCTAGTTATAGGTCTATATTAGTCGTAGGAATGTTTATATAGTGTTTAGAGTGATTGGTAGTTAATCGGGAAGCATTATAGGTCGTTTACGCATTGATATGTATTGTTGATGTAGTTCTAGGCGCATGAGAGTTATACGTCTTCACATTTATAGGCATAAGAGCTCCTACGCCTAGAACCTCATTCTTCATTTGTAACTTTTGCTCATTACTCTTAACGAAGTGCTTCCCATTTTGTGATTGATTTGTATGTGTTTATTGTTTCACTATTTTCCTAGCATATCTCTCGCATCTAACAACAAACCGATCTGTTGATTTCGGCTTCAGATCGGCCAGCGCGTAGTATATGAAATTCTTGTCCGAATCACGTTCCTACAATTAGCTTTAGACAGAAAATGTTTAAGGATTAGTCGCTCTACGACTGAGTACCTGCACCGTGTTTTCAGCGGGATAACCAACGAAGATGACACACAGATTACCATTGAAGGTCATGTGGTTCCGTAAGTAACTAAGTTCAAATACTTAGGATCGTCTGTTCAAAGGGACAGGGAGATAGATAGTGACGTAGCACATCGCATACAGGTTGGATGGTGTAAATGGAGTGCAGACTGTTGGGCTATCAGAAAGACTCAGTCACGAAAGATAGAGGTAACAAAGATGAGGACGTTGAGGTGGATGTCTGGACATACAAAGTTAGACCGTATAAGAAATGATGTTTTTAGAAAAAGGTTAGAAGTGGCTAATATTTCGGATAAGTTAAAGGAAGAGAGATTGAGATGGTTTGGACATGTGAAGCAGAGATAAATGACAGTTCCAGTCGGGACAGTGGAACACCTCAATGTGGTCGGGAGGAGTAGAGGCAGGCCTAAATTGACTTGGGTTGAACGAATTAGGCAAGATTTATTACAATTGCACCCGTATGAGGATATGATCCAAGATAAAAATTCATGGAGGCGTAGGATCAACATTAAATATTTTTAGGAGAAGAGTACTTTTGTGTCTTGCTTTGTTATTTTAGGGATGGTCTTTCTGCATTTATGTATATTTGTTATTTCATGAGGTTAGTTATGTACGTATACGTCTATGTTATTCATTCACTACTTATTTTTCTATTTTGTGTTTGTCTTCTTATTTATATACAGTGTGTTTGATATCGAGCTTGGGGTCTCTCTTGAAGCAGCCTCTCTATCGCTAACAATAGGGGTAAGGTTTGCCTACATCCCACCCACCCTTCCCAAACCCTACTAATAGTGTCACTATTTGTGGGATATACTGGTTCGATTTGTTGTTGATTGTTTTAGCTACCGTAAAAGATTTGATTTTTTTTATGCTTTGAGCTTGAAGGTTGGTTCTATGGTTTTTTTAGCTACCGTACAAAATGTTAATAAATTGAGAATCATCCAAACAAATGACATCATTTATTCACTAAAAACTATTTTGTGTGCTTCTTAATCGGAAGTCAGGAACTAGCTTTAAAATGTCCACCACTAAACTCATATTTGTTGTAGGCCCAAACTAAATTCATTACCCATTGTTTGTTACAGACCCAAAAATAACTTGTTTTACAAAATCCAAAAGGCTCTATGACCCATGAGACCGTTCTTAGCCCTGAACCATTGTCTTCTTTTAAGAGTTGGGTCTTTGTTCTTATATTTTAAGGTAATCTGTTCCGGTTTGAGTTAGTTCTTGAAGGTTCATAACCTTTGTTCACCTCTTGCATTGCGTAGTACTATCTTATTTCAAATTACATTCCAAATTAAATCAAAGTTATCTCTATATATTGAAATAAGATAGTACAATCATTGTAAGCCCACCCCCACAACCACAACAATCATTTTAAGCCCACCAATCATCGCATATCGCTACCGTACAATCATCCATCACCAGCATAACATTCGCGTTCGACGTTCAACATTAACCAACAACTAATAATAATAATCACTTACTGTAAACAAAACCACCACCCTACACTGTCGTAGATCTAAAAACTACCCATTGATGCATGACACTACAAATAACAGCCGAAGGATTCAGTTTTATGGCTGCATCTATTGATCTGTTTTCTTAAAGAAGAAGAGGCATAAGGGGTGAGTGATAAAAAAAAAAAGTTAAGGTAGAGAGAAAAAAAAAAGAGTGGAGTGATAAGCAAAATAAAAATATGATGAACATTAGAAAACAATGTTTGAGATTTGTATGTACATTAGAAAACAATAATTACGTGCAATCATTTTACTGATTTGCGCACGCACACACACACACATATCTATACTATATATTAAGCATATAGGAATGGTAGTTTTGGTCATTTTACACTTTTTAAAGGGTACCATTGTTTAAAGAATAATGTACAACATTTTAAAGCTAGAGTTCCTAGAATCTGTAAAAGCATATGTCAGATCAGTTCATTTGCTACAAAGTTCCATTTTGTTGTAGCATATGACTCAATCACATGCCTCATTCGCATGAATAACGGTGGAATAAGACTGAGAATAGTCTCATTCACTAGAACACAGTTTTATGTGAATCTCTTGTGTAAACTACGTGTTTTTCAGTCATTACTTTTGTGGGAACTTGTATATGTTTTGAATTGATATAAGGGGTCACCAAAGATATGTCGAGTCTTGTGTGGTCTTGTCAAACATCAAACACTTTTGCAAAGATACAAAGTCATGGTTTGGACAACCAAGGGTTATTAGACAAACATAAATTCGGTCAACAACTATTAGGCTATCAATGATAGGTTTCTAGTAGTCAGGGCGCTTTCATAACACTCCTGGTATTATCTTTTCAAACGACGCAACCTAAGATGAATTTGACGGCCCCTAAGGTGAGTTTGAAGCCCCATAACATTCCTGTTGAAGGTTTTGGAAGCTAGACAAGAGGTTGGAAGTCTATGATAAGTGAAAGTGTAAAGAAAAGAAGAAATTCCGAGTTTGAGTGCAAGGTAAAATGCATTTGAGCGCACGTTCTCTTATTCCGGCGCAAACAAAAGATATAGGGAGCTTTGGTGCACACCAACGCATGCTAGAGAGGTGACCAGCGCACCTTACGCTGGTAGGTGCCTGACCTTGTACCCCTAGTCATTTTAAGTCACGAAGTTGATGGTTCACCAATATATATACCTGTGTGTGTGTGTAAAACTAAAAAAATAAGTATTGTACATAATTATACCAACATGTTTTCATAATGTATGTGTGTATATATATAGTGTGGGGTTCAATGGGGAACCTCAAAATAGTGAGGAACTAGGAAACCAGAGGCCATCCAATAAAAAAAAATTGTAAACAAATTTTTTAACCTTTTTTTATTTCATTTTAAGCATTTTTTTTATTTTTTAGTTATTTAATTTAAAAGGCTTTACATAAATCTATATACAAAATCTCCAAAAGAAATTTTTTTTTAAAAAATTTATTTTTTACATGTTAAATTGATTTTGTTTGTAATATATTTAACATGTTAAATGCATGGTTCTTCGGTTTCCTACTTTTTTGTGGTTCCCCATTGACCCCACTGATATATATATATATATATATATATATATATATATATATATATATAGGATCCAGATATTTTGAAAACTTCTCTGAGTTGCGAGAACTTAAGAACTCATCTGGACCATTTACCAAGTGACACATCACCCACCTTTATATTTTTTGTATTTTTTTAATTAGGGTTAATAAAGTCTTTTACACACCATTAATTATGGATCTTTTGGTAATTTTGCACATGTAATGATTACTCTCTATAATTAAATAATAATAATAATAATAATAATAATAATAATAATAATAATAATAATAATAATAATAATAATAATAGATTAACTCTATCTCTCTCTAATCAGATTCAAAAAACTTTATCTCACTTCTACTCTCTCTCTCTCGTCCCCTTTCTCTCTCATACACACAAACCTCAAGAACCCTAAAAAACCAACCAAACATGGCGAGCACCTTAACCTACACCATCTTCATATCCCTAATCTGCCTCTTAATCACACTCACACACTCATTCTCCACAGAAACCCCAACAGATCGGCGCATTTTAGTCCTCCTCTATATAGGATCCGGTGATGATTCAGCTTGGGGGTGGTGCAGGGTGGTCGACTGTGACGGTGACGAACAGATCTGGATGGTGACGGGGTGGTGGTGACGAACAGATTTGGGGATTTGATTTGGGTTAGGATGAGAGAGAAAGGGGAGGAGAGAGAAGACGACGACGACGCTGATGGTGATGGTGACGAACAGAAGACGGATCTTCGGTGGTTGGCTGGCGAACAATAAGGACTCAAATGGATCTGATTTCAGGTGTTTTTTGTTTGGCTGGGGGTTTGATTCAGTTGGGGGTTTGTTTTTGACTAAGATGGATCTGATTAAGGGGTGGTTTGTTCAGGTGGTCGTTTTGGTTTTCGATGGTGGTCGCTGGTGGTTGTTGGTGGTTGTGGTGGTCGTTGGTGGCTGTGGTGATTTGTTCAGCTTCACTGTTTGCGTTTATTATCTTCTTCTCGTTCTCTCAGCAGGTATTTTGGGTTGATTTTACTTCCAATACTGTTTTATTATTATTATTATTATTATTATTATTATTATTAGCATGTATTATAATATACAAAATATACATTAGCATGTATTTTTCTATAAAATTGACCCCCAAATGGTCTGTTATACAGTGAGTTTTACATTGGTGTAAACTCTGTAAAGGTTTCGGTTGGTGTGTGGGCACATATTTAAGATAAATTAAAGGGTCGGGGGCCTGTTTCTTTGTTTTAAAAAAAACGCGCCTGAGTTTGCCGTAAGCAAAAGAGGCATCCCTTCCGACCGTCTGAGGCGACTTGTTTTTATTTTTATTTTTATTATTATAAAATTACCACATTACACAACTATTTGTTTTTATTTTTTTACACCGATGTAAGTTGTTACATATGTGTGATTTAGTGCTTATTTTTACTAGTTTACACCAACGTAAAAACAGGTTTGTGATTTCGTGGTTTTATTATTATTATTATTATTATTATTGTTGTTGTTGTTGTTGTTGTTGTTGTTTCTTGTTAGGAGATGATGCCGCGAAGAAGATGCTGTTTTGCGTTTAAGGACCCGATGTTTGTGGAGACGACGACGAATGGTGTAGTCTCTTTTTTGTAAGCAACCATTGGTGTGTTGTTATTTTTTACACCAATGTTAAACCATCGTAAAAAAATTTCATTTTTATGTAACATTAGTTTACACCGGCGTAAACATGGTTTGTTTTCTACACTAGCGTAATTGTTGTAAAATTTTGTATTTTTTGAAAGATTTACACCAGTGTAAATATGAATGTAAAGCACCCCATCATCTAGTTTGTTTTTTGTACAATAGTGTTTTTGTGTAGAAGTTTGTGTATAAGAGATTTACACTGGTGTAAAAAATTACACCAGTGTAAAAAACGAGAGTGATACTACAAAATGTTAAATCTGATTTTTTGTTTTAAAAAATTAAAAAATAAAATAAAGTTTAAAAAATACATTAGCATGTATTATTTTAATTAAAATAATAAAATAAACTTTAATTAAAAAATAACATAATATTATATTATATCTTCTCTCCCATGGCTTTTTACTTAAATGCCCTTAATTGTACTTTAAGATAATAAAAAAATACTTAATATTCAAGTGAAGACAAAAATCCCAACTTTTGATCTCAACCATTGGATCATGAAGATCAAAGGTCCACAATGGTTCTCTAGTTCTCACAACTCATAGGAGTTTTCAAAGTATATATATATATATATATATATATATATATATATATATATATATATATATATATATATATATAGGCTAAGTATCATGTGGAAACCTTCTTGAGTTGTGGAAACCCGTGGAAACCCTATGTAACAACATTGTTTTTTTCTAATTTTTTTAGAATAGCTTGTAAACTTAATTTTATGAGTTTCGGCAAAAAAAAAATCAAAAAAGCGCCGAATAGATTTTTTTTTAAAAAATTACGTAACAAACATGTTACATATGTAACAATGCTGACGTATGATAAAACCGAGTTTGTGTAACATATGTGTAACAAAATAATCTACCTGGCACTTTTTTGGTTTTGTTGGCCGAAACTAATAAAATTGAATATAAAAGCTATTCTGAAAAAAATCAGGAAAAAATAATGTTTTTACATAGGGTTTCCACGGGTTTCCACAACTCAAGAGGGATTCTAATATAACCCAACCCAATATATATATATATATATATATATATATATATACATAGAGAGAGAGAGAGAGAGAACGCTATCTAAAACCATGACACACACATAATTTGAGAACACATATATTTCGTGTGAACGCGAGAACGCTATCTAAAACCATTCAAATTCAAAATTTCTTTTTACACTTGTCTTTATTATTAAAATAGAATCTAAAAACACAATTTACACGTAAAAATTTAAACGTATACAAAAATAAATTATTTTTACACATGTGTAAATTTGCTGTTTAGACATGTGTACGTTGCTTCATTTACACATGTGTGAAAAGTTAATTTTAGATTGTTTTTGCAAAAAAAGATGAATTATTTGAAAAGAAATTTCATTTTAATGTTATACTTTAATTATAATTAGGTTTGTATTGAAAAAATTGATGTTGATTGGTTTACTCTTTTGTTCTCACGGTTCTCACGATACGATATATATATATATATATATATATATATATATATATATATATATATATAGGGTAGGGATCATGCAAGAACCAACTTTAGGGAGAGAACCAAGGAACCAATATGAACAGAGTTAGATTAAAAAAAAAACCTTGTAGATTTCCACAATCGATTGAACCTTTTTCTTTTTCCCTCTCACACTTCCAGCCACATCATCACCATCGTCATCCACCGCGAACCTTCGTACGACTGACGTCACATCATCACTGTCGTCTTCCTGTTCTTTTTCTGTTCATCGATGTCGTTAAAAACCTCGTCAGAGGAACAACTGAGTTGAATCAGATGCAACACCTCCTCCATCTCCGACGACGTCAATTAAACGTTAGGGTTTGAGGTATTTCTCCAGCTAGCAGCAATAACCGAATAAGTTATTATGTGATTTCAGTTTAGTTGATTTCAATTAAAACTCAAAACTCAAAAACAACACACAATCTTCAGTCCGATTTACACAGGTGGTTGTTGTTGTTGTTGTTGTTGTTATTATTAGTGACTGCATGTCTTCAAACTGTTGTTGTTATTTGGATATTTTATATTTGTTTGAATTTGATTGTGTGTTGATTTGAGATATGGTTTGAATTGCAAAAGCAGATGGATTAAGGTTTTAGGGCTTGTTTGTATGTATTTAATGGAGTTTTGATTAGTGATCATGTATATGTTTGATGCTTAAATCAGATTGTGTGTTGTTAGTTAGGTCTTGAATGTGATTTTCAGTTGCGTTTATTGGTAACCTATTGAAGTTATTATGTTAATCGATCTGATTGTTTGTGATGGTAACGATGTTGAGAAATTAGGTTGACTTGACTGTCTACGAAGGCTTGACCTATTACTGATGATTTAGGTGTTATTGTGTGATTTGTATAATTTTTGTTTTTATTTTAAATCTACATTGTTGTTTGATTGATTGTGAAATAAATTTATTGAATCTGATTTGTGAGCTATTGAAATTGTATTGTTAATTGATCTGGTGGAATTATGATAAAATATGTTGTTTATTATTATTTGCAACAGTTTATGAAATAACTAAGAAGTTAGAGCAATATAGATGTTTTTTTATTAGTTTTAGGATTATTATTTTGTTACAGAATGTGGCTAATGGTTGTTTTTATGTACATGTAAATTAAAAATGTTAATGCACATGTACATAACGTAGTTGCTACTGATAAAAGTAATGTTAATGCACATGTGCATTTATACTGATATGATTAATGTCTTTCGACGCATATGTTCATATATTATGTGGTAATGAAAAAAGTAATGTTAATGCACATGTGCATTAAGATTGAAAATTTGGTTTTCTTATGTGTTGTTTATTATTTGTAGACAAAGATGAGATAAACATAAAGAGTGTAAGTGTTGTGTTATAATCGAGGGAGAAACGGTAAAAAAAAGTTGCCGGATGCGATTAAGGATGATGACATAATTGTTGATTAGGAAGTTAAAAAAGGTCGCTATTATTTATTTAAGCAATTTAGTATTATATTCACATGTGCACATATGTATATTTTTCATGTTAACTAGTAAATGTTAATTGTTGGCTGTTTAAACACATGAACAATGTGATAAATTTGAGAAGTATACGATGTTCAGGCTGGCAGATGAAAAAGCAAGGGAGATGTTAGATGAGGCATAAATGAGGTGTGAAGAGTGATGGAAGAAGATAAGTAAAAGGGGAAGAAGTTGAAAACAGAACAATTAAGCAATAGAAGGGGACACTGGTGGTGGACGTGAGTTTGTGAGATAATTAGAAGTTTGTAGGTAGGTGGTCAGTGGTAACATGGTTGGTTTGTATTATGGATATTTTTTTCTGTTATCATTTGTTTTATTGTGTTGATGGTTTGGTAGAAACTACATATATTTGTATAATAAAAACAGACGGGTACAAAAAAGTTTGTTGTTTGAAGGATGACGCATGCACATATGTATATTGTGGGTGGTCTTATATGGTGGTTGATAGGTTGATTATGTGTGTGATTATTATTTTTAGCGTATGTAAATTTGTATAATAAGGAAACTGACATATGCATATGTGCATAATTATTATTTTCATTCTAACCATCCCCTATATATATATATATATATATATAAATATATATATATATATATATATATATATATATATATATATATATATAGGGGATGGTTAGAATGAAAACCTCAAAAAGTTGCAGAAACCCATGGAAACTTCATCACAACCATTGATCTCCAAGATCAATGGCTACAATTGATTCTTTGATATTTTACTAATTAAAATAATAGACAAGTGGGCAAAAGGGTATTATAGGTATTTAGCTTTGAGATGGTTCTCTCTCCTCTCTCCTCTGCTGCATGGCAGCTCACATCAGTCACCTCATGTAGCTATATAAATGTCATCTCTCTCCTCTTTCATTCAGAATTTTGAATTCCCCCAAAGCTTCAAAGCTCCATCAAAGACCCTTCATACGTCCATCATCGACCTCCATCAAAGACCCTTCCTTCTACCTCCATCAGCAACCAACATCCATAAACAACCTGTTCATCCAAACCTCGTCGATCATCAAGCTTTTGTTAATAATGAAACCTCTTTTCTGGTCAATGTCTTCAAAGAAAAGACACTGGAAGCTAAAGAAATCTGATGGCAGGTATGTTCTTTGGATGTACTGTTTGTATTGATTTTATTATTATTTTCATATTTTTTATGATGTTCGTGTGTTTGGGGGTATAAGCATGATTATAAAACAGGGGTTGTTAATATAGTGTGTAACATTGTTCATATAGTGTGTTTTTTGGGGTAATCGTTCATGATGATGTTAAACAGGGGGGTTGTTAGGGGTTGTTAGTGTGTTATAAACAGGAGATCAAATGGGGGGTTGGGTATAAGCATGATTATGAACACAGAGGTTAAATGTTATTGTTAAACAAGGGGTTGTATTTGTTCTAGGTATGATGATCGATTGTTTAGTGTCAATGGTTTAGTGTTAGCATTATTATAAACAGGGGTGTAGTGTGTAATTGCTCATTGTGTACTAGGTAAATAGTAAATTGGACTCAGCCTATTGTTTATAAAAGGTTTCAATTATAAAAATGATGATTTTAAAGTGGTTATTGTTTCATGTTGACGGTTTGCATATGTAACACTTCGTCCCTGATGTCGTTGGACAAAAAGAACCTCTTAATGGTGATATTGCCAAAAAGAACTGTAAGTTTATTTTGTTGGCACACATGGACAATTGCGTTATGCATGCCTTGTTTCTTACGTAAATGTTGGTTGTGACAGGTTCTATTGATCCCTAGGCGCCATAGCTGAATGGAAAAGTGTTGATGCAACTGGAATTTACATGGCCAACGAGATTTCCCCAAACTGGTATGGTTTAAATTATATATGATTATGTTTAAGAGGTTGCGAATGTGAAAAGGGTTGAATATGAAAAACTTATATATGATTATGCTTGCAACTTGTGCAGGTCCATTGTTCGTTCCTGACATGGTTGGACAAAAAGAACCTGTTAGTGGCCTTATCATTGCTGTTATGTGCATAACATCATTACTATTTTGGATGCCAGATCTTTTTGCTCAGCAACTAACTACGTTGCGTACTTTTGTGTGTAATAGCTCATTGTGTACTAGGTAAATAGTAAATTGGACTCAGCCTATTGTTTATAAAAGGTTTCAATTATAAAAATGATGATTTTAAAGTTGTTTATTGTTTCATGTTGACTGTTTGCATATGTAACACTTCGTCCCTGATGTCGTTGGACAAAAAGAACCTCTTAGTGTTGATATTGCCGAAAAGAACCGTAAGTTTATTTTGTTGGCACACATGGATGATTGCGTTATGCATTCCTTGTTGCTTACGTAAATGTTGGTTGTGACAGGTTCTATTGATCCCTAGGCGGCATAGCTGAATGGAAAAGTGTTGAAGCAACAGGAATTTACATGGCCAGCGAGATTTCCCCGAACTGGTATGGTTTAAGTTATATATGATTATGTTTAAAAGGTTGCGAATGTGAAAAAAGGTTGAATATGAAAAACTTATATATGATTATGCTTGCAACTTGTGCAGGTCCATTGTTCGTCCCTGACATGGTTGGACAAAAAGAACCTGTTAGTGGCCTTATCATTGCTGCTATGTGCATAACATCATTACTATTTTGGATGCCAGATCTTTTTGCTCAGCAACTAACTACGTTTCGTACTTTTGTGTGTACTAGCTCATTATGTACTAGGTAAATAGTAAATTGGACTCAACCTATTGTTTATAAAAGGTTTCAATTATAAAAATGATGATTTTAAAGTTGTTTATTGTTTCATGTTGACGGTTTGCATATGTAATACTTCGTCCTTGGTGTCGTTGGACAAAAAGAACCTCTTAATGTTGATATTGCCGAAAAGAACCGTATGTTTATTTTGTTGGCACACATGGACGATTGCGTTATGCATGCCTTGTTGCTTACGTAAATGTTGGTTGTGACAAGTTCTATTGATCCCTAGGAGGCATAGCTGAATGGAAATGTGTTGAAGCAACAGGAATTTACATGGCCAGCAAGATTTCCCCGAACTGGTATGGTTTAAGTTATATATGATTATGTTTAAAAGGTTGCGAATGTGAAAAGGGTTGAATATGAAAAACTTATATATGATTATGCTTGCAACTTGTGCAGGTCCATTGTTCGTCCCTGACATGGTTGGACAAAAAGAACCTGTTAGTGGCCTTATCATTGCTTTTATATGCATAACATCATTACTATTTTTATGCCAGATCTTTTTGCTCAGCAACTAACTACGTTGCATACTTTTGTGTGTAATAGCTCATTGTGTACTAGGTAAATAGTAAATTGGACTCAGCCTATTGTTTATAAAAGGTTTCAATTATAAAAATGATGATTTTAAAGTTGTTTATTGTTTCATGTTTACTATTTGCATATGTAACACTTCGTCCCTGATGTCGTTGGACAAAAAGAACCTCTTAATGTTGATATTGCCGAAAAGAACCGTAAGTTTATTTTGTTGGCACACATGGACGATTGCGTTATGCATGCCTTGTTGCTTACGTAAATGTTGGTTGTGACAGGTTCTATTGATCCCTAGGCGGCATAGCTGAATGGAAAAGTGTTGAAGCAACAGGAATTTACATGGCCAACGAGATTTCCCCGAACTGGTATGGTTTAAGTTATATATGATTATGTTTAAAAGGTTGCGAATGTGCAAAAAGGTTGAATATGAAAAACTTATATATGATTATGCTTGCAACTTGTGTAGGTCCATTGTTTGTCCTTGACATGGTTGGACAAAAAGAACCTGTTAGTGGCCTTATCATTGCTGTTATGTGCATAACATCATTACTATTTTGGATGCCAGATCTTTTTGCTCAGCAACTAACTACGTTGCGTACTTTTGTTTTTATATATGTACCTGCTAAACTTGCATCTCTGTCCACCTCTTTTGCGTACAACTTATGTTTGAATATAACATGTTTGAATATTTTCTATTAAACTAATTTGTATGATGTGCTTTATATTTACTAAGACATATTTTTTGTAGCATATGTAACGTACATTGAATCTTCTTTTACGTTCAACAACTTTTCGCCTTCTCAATTTGATTGCCAGCACTCCAGCTCAACATCTCTTCAAATAGTAGGCATGCCACCTACAACTGTCCAACGGTAGATAGCCTTTTCCGCTTTTTCCAAGTACACCTTTTGCAATCCCGTGTACAATTGCGTAATAAAAACTCAAACGTCTTTTTAATATCAAATTGAGGGGGGGGGAGCGAGAGGGTGTAAGAGGGCACAATATGTTTTTTTAAGTACACCGATTAGGTGTGTGGGTTTTGATCAACGTGTAATACTTGCAAGGAAAAATGAAGAAGTTCATGCAAAGCCAAATTTTAGCACCTTATAACACATGCAACACCATAATTAGATTTAACATATGCATCAGGTGCATACTTACCTTGCATCATTCTATAGCACATACTTACCTTGCATTGTTTTTACACTTTGTTACACATGCAACATTTTATGCAACATTAACATATGCAACAGGTGGCTATTTACCATGCATTTTTTTCTAGCACATGCAATATGTGCAAGCTTAATTTGTAAAATATGCAACATTTTCCATGCTACACTTTGTTACACACGCAACATTTTTATGATTAATTTAACATATGCAACAGATGCCTACTTACCATGCATTTTTTTTCTAGCGCATGAAATATGTGTAAGCTTAACATGTAAAATATGCAACATTTTTCCATACTACACTTTGTTACACATGCAAAATTTTTATGGTTAGTTAAACATATACAACAGGTGCCTATTACCCTCATTTATGGCCTGGCACATGCAATCAGTGCAAGCTTAACTTGTAAAATATGTAACATTGACCATACTACACTTTGTTACACATGAAACAATATGGGTAAACTTAACTTTCAAAATATGTTAATATGTGCATATTTATCACATACAAGCCCCTCCCATAGAATGTACATATTTTACCTTTTTGAAATAATGCAGGCATGCATTAAGGGTTAATTTGCACTAAACCTATTTATTGTTGTTTTACACATGAAACATTGTAATTAAAATTAATTGTTGCCTCACCATTTAGCAAAACAAACCAACCATAATGTTGGTTATTACCATTAACCCACATGCAATATGTGTAATTAACTAAATCTATTTTAGAATTTGTTTACACATGTAACATTGTAATTAACTTTCATAGCTGCAAAACATACGTTCATACATAACAGCCCCATACACAAAAATAAACCAACCAGAATGTTTAATTAGTACCATTAACCTACGTTAACTTATCTAACATTAGTTTGTTAGGCAAAATACACAACCATCCATCTTGAAGTGAAGTAGTCTACCAAACCCCATCTCTTTCATAGCACGACGTTGTTCTTCACTCAAAATTCTTATGCACCTTGCAAACTGGAATGCCGAAGACCTCGTACGTATACCAGGGCATTCATCCTTCTTCCTTCATTACGTTGTTTACCAGGTTTAACCTTTCCACGCGCCGCTTTACCACTCCCCTTTCTCTTCGCCTAACTAGCTTCCGTCCTTTTACTTCTGTTTCGCTTACTAGGTCCAACAGGCTCATCCACAGGTTTATTGTCCTTAGGTGTAGATCTTGTTACCCTCATTGAAACTGCCAAAACATCGACATGCTTGCCTGTTGATGTACACAGAACAAAGACACCAGCCTCAGGTTAGTACGTACTTTTTTTAAGATAAACTCAGGCATATATACAAGTGTTACATATGCAAAGTCACGCTTTATTCATACCTTGATTATCTCCACCATTTTTCTGTAAACGCGACGACCTACCAGCCTTCTTACCTGAAAATCACAAATGTGTTACATATGTTAAGCATACAATGAAAATGTTTGAGGACAGTTTTAACATGCTAATGAACTATTACACACTACACCCCTGTTTATAATAATGCTAACACTAAACCATCAGTTTGTTAGCCAAAATAGACAACCAACTATACGTGTGAACAATCAACAAATGCTAAAAAAAACTATCATAAAAAAATTGTCTACACTTTATGTAATTTTTGAATGTTTTTTTGTTCTTGTGACCATTGTACAATGGTATAAATCACTCAAATTTTAATAAAATAAAAGAGAGGAAATCAAAATATTATATTAGAAAATAATGATACCATAGATTTCACTTTGTTCCATCAGAAGCTCTTTGCCTAGAAATGGCAACATCTTCTTCAATTAGTTGATATCCATATCTGTGAAAACACATACATGTATATCAAGGATTACCTTCAAAATCAAGAAGAAATTTTAGAGTCTAAAACAGTGGTTTAAATCAACAACTGATTTTTTTGGCAAAAAAATGAATGACCGATTTAACAGAACCCATATAAGTTTGATTTGCAAAAATGATATTTAGGCTCTTAATCAGTAGTTTAAATCAATATCAAACTGAAACCCATCTTGTCTGATCCAAAACCGAAACCCACCTAGTCCTATCCAAATCCACACCCACCACCTGGTTCGAAACACACTTGGTCCAATCCAAACTCTCAACCACCTGGTCTGACCAAACCTACACCAACTCCTCATTCCCTCTCCAGATCTGAGTAGAAAACATCATTATAGATCTGGTTTTTCTTTTATCGTGGTTTTCTTTCTCAAATAATTTTTTCTTCAATATTCTTTTGTTTAATGGATCTGATTTGTTCTTAGGTAAGAATGGGTATTGATTAAGATTTTGAAAAAGAAGAAGAAGAAGAAGAGATGGATGAAGATAGAGAGAGAGAGAGAGAGAGAGAGAGAGAGAGAGAGAGAAATGAATTTGAAAATCATATCATGTCTTATTTAATATATGTCAGATCACTAAAAAAGATGAAATCAGACTTTTCAAATGACTATAATGCCCTTACAGGTTGAAAATGAGTATATTGTTAATGGATGATGTGGAGCATCCTCAGCCACTTATTGGGTTTCCTTGGATTTCTTCAAATTTTTGGGTTTTCATCTAATACTTAGCCTATATATATATATAAACAGCGAAATGCACATGTGCATCAGGAATAACGTCATATCAGTCATTTTTTTATTTTTTATTTTTTTCGAAATACTAATACTAAATAATCATTTTGGTGTTTTACTTTTTTATTTTTTTTATTTTTAGGTTATATAATTTTTTTTATTTTTTGATGGAGGGGTTTTTGTAGACACACTTCATATTTACAAAAATGTCAGATGTTCACACTGGTTTCTTGGTTCTCTCTTTAAATAGTGGTTATCAAATGATTCAAATCATATATATATATATATATATATATATATATATATATATATATATATATAGGTCAAGTATAAAATGAAACCCTCTTGAGTTAAGAAAGCCTTTGAAAACCCATGTAAAAAAACATTTTTTTCTTGTAAAAAAATAACCAATGCAAAATACATGTTTTTAAGCGTTTTGGGCCAAAAAATTAAAAAAGCAAAAAAATTAAAAAAGCGCCCATGGGATTTTTTTTTTAAAAATAAAAAAACAAAGTTGTTGAAAAAATATCCCATCGACGCTTTTTTTTTTGTCCAAAATGCTTAAAAACATGTATTTTACATTGGTTATTTTTTAAATAAAAATAATGTTTTTTTACATGGGTTTCAAAGGTTTTTTCAACTCAAGAGGGTTTTTATTTTATCTGGAACGTTTGAGAACTCGTCTGAGTTGCAAGAACTTAAGAACTCATCTGGGCTAATCAAAATGTGACATATCTCCAAGTTGTAATATTTTAATGTGGGGGTAACAATGTCCTTTTACACTATTGAGAGTGGGTATTTTAGTAAACTGCAATATGAAATGATTTCTAAAGCTGTCATCTCTCTCTCCCCCATCTAACACGTCTGTATTTCTCGTGCTTTCTCTTAATTTATTCCATGGTCCCTTTTTTCTCTCTCTCCCCCCTCTCTCTCCCCCCTCTTTCTTTCTTTCTCTCTCTCTCACACACACACACATATTCAAAAACATAAAAAATCAACGAAGGCCAGGAGGGGATGAATGAAGGCCATGGCTGCAGATCGCTCTCATTATTCAAGATCCATATCTAAAGACGGTGGATAAGAACAATGGTAGAAGATGCGAACTCTGGTCTGAACGATGGTAGATGATGCTGCAGTGACTAAGAGATTGGTAAATAATTTTCATATAGAGAGAACTACACGGATAGTCCATGTGGTTTATGTGTTGTAACATGGAAAGGCACTAACTTATTTTTTTACTTCTTAAGGTCCTATGGTTTATGTTTTGTAACACGCTATGGTATTATGACTAATTCCCGTTAAAAACTAACAGAATTATCCCTCACGTGCAAGTCACGTGTGGGTATATTTGTCATTCCATATCTATCTTCTCTTTAAAACGTTGTGAGAGAGATGCTAAGGGTTGGAAGATGAATAGATATGGATTTAAAAAAAAACGATTTACAAATGAAGATGAGGTCGTACTTGGTAGGAGCAAAATCGTAATCATATTCCATAACAAGCAAAATCGTAAACGAGATATGTAATTTGACACATAATAATAATAATAATAATAATAATAATAATAATAATAATAATAATAATAATAATAATAATAATAATAAACATCTCTTCCTCCACTGTCACCTACAACAATCACAACAGCAAGTTCTCTTCCTCTTCCCGTTGCTTCTCAAGTACTTGAACCCCACCTTTTTTCCCTACAAGTATTGATAAAAGAAAAGGATAGTGGAAAATGATTTTTTTATCCTGCAAACATTCAAACTGAACCACCACCGGACTTAACCTCTACATCCGATTAGACCATTACCATACTGAACCACCACCATTCGGCTAACTCAGATCAGCCCGAACCACCCGCTAAACCGAACCCACACCTGTCTGAACCACCACCACTCGGCTGAACCAGATCTCGACCCGACTGAACCAGACCCAGACCCGACCTAGCCACACCACCTACTTCACCAACGCCTACACCTGCGTCACCCTCATCGTGTAACGGTCACCTTTTTGAAAACCCCAATCGCCCTCCACGTTTTTCTAATCGTAATCGCCCTCCTTTTTTTTCTAATCCTAATCGCCCCTATCTATGTGTATATCCTAATCGCCCCTTCCTGTTTGATGTTACTCGCCCCCTCTCTGTTTTAAGTTTTAAGTTATTCACTTGATTTGAGATGATATTTAGCTACCATTTTTATTAATAACTATATTATAATAATAATAATAATAATAATAATAATAATAATAATAATAATAATAATAATAATAATAATAATAATAATATATAGTATGATGGTTTAAAAAGGGTGTTGCGGTTAACGGGTAGGAGGTGAGCAATTGTTGGTTGCTCCCCCTCTACTCTCCCGTTGTCTACCTGAAGTTTTTAAGTCCTTGTTTTCATCGGTTTATTGCCCCACCTCGCCTCGAGTAGGGGTCCTTTAGGTTTTTCTTGCTTTTTATCTGGGTTGCTTTGGATGTGTTTATGGCTCCTAAAAAAAGGGATCGGATTGGTAAGCCAGGAGGTTCGGGCCCTGGCTCAAGCAGTGGGCTTAGATCATGCCCCTTCAAGCATTTCCATGAGTGTAAAGATGGTAAACCGGGGTTTTCGGGGTTTTTCCGCCTTCTCGAGCACATGCAGAGTCTGCATTTCAAGACAGAAAATCGGAAGGCGTCATTGCGAGATGCCATGTCTCAAGATCTGGACCTGTTTATGGATGTTGGGGGCGCCCTTCAAGATGGGGCCAAATGGCTATGTGGGAGGTGCATGGTGATGCATACTCTTAGCAAAAGGTGTAACCACGGCGTTGATGATGTCTTCTCCTTTTCTGTGAATACAGGGGATGTGGAAGATTTCATTGTGGGGATTCAGAAACCTCGGCGTGCGGCTACTGATATGGAACCAGGTCCTTCAGGAGGGGTTGTCGGGGACTTATCCCTCCTTGAAAAGGTTTTCTCTATGCCCATTCAAACTGTCAAAAGCATTCCGCCAAGCTGTCGATTGGCGTTCGCCCAAATTTTGACAGGTGCCTTACGAAAGGTGGTGGCCTCTCCAGGGTCTGTAGAAAGTTGGGTCAAATTGCTTTTATTGCCGAGGTGTACTCTGCGGGTGGTCAAACCGTCCACTAGGCAGGAGCGGAGGTCTAGGAATAGGAAATCCTTGCAATGTAGTAGCATCCTGCAAGCGCTTTCCTTGTGGAAAGACGGTTCTGGGTTTTCAGATTTGGTTTCTTCCCTTTTTGATAGTGCGGGGGAGGGTGTTTTCTTTACCCAGGGTGTAAAGGGGACTAAGTCTTCTGAAGAGAGCCCCAATGTCAAACAATGCCTAAGAAAAGTTAGGGATGGTCACTTCACAGCTGCTGTCAAGGTGTTGTGTTCCAGTGGGGTTGCTCCTTTTGGGGAATCTACCATGAACGCCCTTATTGACAAACATCCGGTGATGCCTCCTCCGTCCCTGCCCGCCAACTCTGACGTCATGCCCGCCCTTATTGTGGATATGGATTGTGTGCTTGGATGTCTCCGGTCTTTCCCTAAAGGGACTTCTTGTGGGAGGGACGGTTTGAAGGCCCAACATTTGCTAGACGCTCTTACTGGAGAAGGGTCAGTGACTTCCACGGGGTTGCTCTCAGCTATTACTGAAGTCGTCAACCTTTGGCTAGGGGGTTTGTGCCCAAGGGTTCTAGCTGAATTTATTTCTTCGGCCCCCTCACCCCTTTATTGAAACCTGATAACGGGATTCGGCCCATTGCTGTAGGGGCCATTTGGCGCAGATTAGTTTCTAAAGTGGCTATGAGGAAGGTTGGGAAGGAAATGGCTAAGTACCTTGGGGACTTTCAATTTGGGGTGGGAACACCCAATGGGGCGGAGGCGGTGCTTCACAGCGCGAACAGGTTCTTAAGCTCCTTCCATGCGGACGTGTCCTTGGCTATGCTCACGGTAGATTTTTCGAACGCCTTTAATATGATCGACCGTACTGCCCTTCTTCGAGAGGTCCATCAACGTTGCCCGTCTATCTATTCATGGGTCCAGTTCCTATATGCCCAGCCAGCTAGGTTGTATGTTGGTAATGACTGTATAGGGGCCACCACGGGGGTTCAGCAGGGGGACCCTTTAGGTCCCCTCCTTTTCGCCCTTGCTTTACACCCTATGGTTCTCCGGGTACAAGAAATTTGTAAACTCCCATTTCATGCGTGGTACCTGGACGATGGGACGATTATTGGTGAGGCCACCGAAGTTGCTAAGGCCTTAGACATTATCCGGCTAGAGGGGCCATCCTTGGGGCTTCAGCTTAATATTAAGAAAACAGAGGTTTTTTGGCCGTCTTGTAATGGGGTGAAACTTCAGGAGGGGCTTTTTCCCAGCGGGATTGGTAGGCCAGAAAAAGGGGTGAAGCTCCTCGGAGGGGCTGTTAGCCGTGACCCTTATTTTATCCGCGGATTGGCAAGGCGGAGGGCATCGCGCGCTGTTGAACTCATGCAACTCTTGCCCTGCCTTAGGGATCCCCAGAGTGAACTCCTCCTACTCAGGTCATGTATGGGGGTTGCTAAGTTGCTTTTTGGGTTACGGACCTGCCAACCCTCCATGATGGATGAAGCAGTATCATGTTTTGACAGGGGTTTACGGGAAGCCATTGAAAACATAGTGGTATGTGGGGGGCCTTTCTTTGGTGACCTACAATGGCGGATGGCGTCTTTGCCGATGCGTGTGGGAGGATTAGGGCTCCTCTCTGTGAAGGATGTCGGCATGTATGCGTTTGTGGTGTCACGAGCTCAGTCCTGGAACCTTCAAGACCACATCCTACGAAATAGCGGGGTTTTCGACGCAGACTTGGACTACGTGCAGGCCCTCGAAAAGCTAAATGACTATCTCCCAGGTTTTGATATTGGCGGTTTTTCTAACAAGGACACCGCCCCCCAAAGCCTCAGAAAACTTTGGCGAATGCCCTTTATGGCAAAATCGCTCAGAACCTGGGTGAAGTTTTTGGTCTATCCCCCGTCAGAGGGCAGTTATTGAATGCCTGCAAACCCCCCATGCCCAAGATTTCCTAACTGTTATCCCGATCGAAGGTTTAGGCCAAAGCATGTCCGCTATTGAATACAGGGCCATTCTTAAATATCGTCTGATGATCCCAATGTACAAGGAGGATGACATCTGTCCGATGTGCCGTAAGGCCTGCCTGGATGAATACGGGGAACACGCGGTTCATTGTAAGGAGTTGCCCGGTTTTAAATATCGGCATGATTGGGTTCGAGACATTCTGTGGGACATTTTAAGACGGGCTGGGATCTCAGCCAAGAAGGAGGCCCCTGTAAACTTCCTCTCGGATCCAGCAGAAGGGAGATCCACCCTACGACCAGCAGATCTCCTTGTCTTTGGGTGGGCCGGGGGAAGCATGCTTGTGTTGACCTGACGGGTGTATCTCCCCTAGTTGGGTTGAGGGATAGTGGCTTTGTTGCAGGGCAAGCGGTCCGGAAAGCAGAGGCAAAGAAGGTAGAAAAACATGCTAAAGCCTGCGAGGAGAACCAACACGTTTTTATACCTTTGGCTTTTGATACCTTTGGCTCATTGGCACCAGAGGCTACCTGTTTCCTGACCAGGGTCCAGCGGGTTATTCACAGTAGTGTCTCGGCTCCGGGTGGACATGGTTATGTTTTTAGTAGATTAGGATTTGCTATCCAGAAAGGGGTGGCGGCGCAGCTTGTTGCCCGCCTGCCCGCTATCTTAATGTAATTTTCTTTGTCTTGGAATGAAAAATATTTATATAAAAAAAAAAAAAAATAATAAACAAACCTTTAACATGATCGATATATGGTATATCATCGGTGGTCTTAATTTCTTGACGATCAGCCCCTGAAATCTCTCCTCCAAACAATTCCTCATATTTATTGGATTCATCTTCATCTTCAGATGTGATTCTATTCAAATGAAACCAAATAGGGTATTTGGAGGACACACAGATGGAATCTCCAATCTTTAAGTGACCTTGTTGGGAACATTTGTAAAGAGTAATGTGGTGGGTAGTGGAATCGCGTACCCAAAAGGGGTTTTTGCCTTTGACTTGGAAAGAAACCGTGGTCCGATCAACATATCATAATACTGATGTTCGTGGAGATTGAAAGAAAGATGACGTCGAGAAACTGTTGGATCATTGGAATCAAACCCAAATCCTCTGCCGAATTCAAGGATTTGTTGGAGTCGGATTTTGGACCCGTTTTTGCTTTTGCTTTAGATTTCCATTTTATTTTTCAAATGCCGACTGACTCTTAACATAATAGCATTACACATTTACTTTGAAGATGGTTATGTGAATAATATGTTTTGTACAGGTATGAACTTCAAAGATGGTTACGATTACAGGGGAGGATTTTATGTTTTAAAGAGAAGATAGATGTGGAATGACAAATACACCCTCACGTGATAGTTGCACGTGAGGGAGAATTCTGTTAGTTTTTAACGGGAGTTGGTTATAATACCTTAATGTGTTACAAAACATAAACTGTAAGACCTTAAGAAGTTAAAAAACAAGTTAATACCTTACCATGTTACAACGTATAAACCACAAGGACTATCTGTGTAGTTCTCTCTTTCATATATGGGTTTCCTAAATAATGGACGCACATATTTGATTTTTGAATAAGTATTATTTTTGTTTTAAAAAAAGTAAATGAATTAAAAAAGCAAGGAAAGAAAATGAAAGAAAGAAAATGGCGTTAACAATCATCGTTAGGTTACATTTTGTATGTATATAGAATTAGGCTTGTATTGAAAAAAATGATTTTGATTGGTTTTATCATTTGTTCTCACGGTTCTCGCGATATTTAGCGTTCTCAAGGTAACCCTCCCCTTGAATTTATATATACTTATATTTATTCTTAAGTTCTATATCTATGTATCTAAAAATATTATTAAGTTAATTATAAGGTCACCCGGTTTTTACTTAAGGTCGGTCCCTGTGAACCAGTAATATGGCGAGTGTGATGCCCGGTTCGATTCTAAAATTTCACCCGTCCTTGCGATTGCTGCTACTTGCCAATGTGGGAGAAATCACCAAGTCGCTAGTACCAAGGTTTGCCACCACATGTGACATACCACAAGTTGCCGAGAGGGTTTTGCCGCTCCACTCCCTCCTCCCCAAGAGATAAACTTAGTGATATATTTATGCTATGCAGTTACAATTATTTTGAGTTAGTGTTTTCAATAACAATTAAGCTATCTATTATCGAAATACAAGCCTCCTTTTTGTATACGCATCTATTATATTTTTAAAAGGCTTAATTCAGTGGAAATCCTTGTACAACCCTAACCTAGTGGTTTCAAGTTCGAATCCCTACTCACACACCGGTGTCCTCCTTGCCTAGGTTCATCTATTATATACAACAGTGGCGAAACTTGAAAAAGATAGTGGTGGGGGCCGAAAATTACGAGACCTAAATTTTTTTCTATCGCTTGGGACCGGAAGATCAAATCAGTGGGGGCCGGACTCAATTCATTTAAAAAATTACTTACGAAAATCACGAACTACTATAATTGAGCCAAAAAAACGGCGGGGCCGGGGCACCCCCTGGCCCCCATAATCATTCGCCACTGATATACAATACACGATTTATTTATTTTTATCACATTACAGACATTTTACATTTTTAACTTTTAGTAACTTTTTTGACGTAACACCCCAACCGATGACGGAATCATCGAAGTGCCATGTAGTGACGATTGTTCAAAAGCTCATGGTACTAAAGTGTAAATATTTTATTCAATGATTCAAGTTACAAATACAAATACAAATATCATAAAATACGAATACAATTCCACACGTTATCTGGATTAAGTCTTTACTAATTCCAAATGTCATACATGAAGTATCTCAACAATCAACCTGAATTATGTACAAAAATAATTGTCAACATAAATAATGTTGGTGAACACACTTGGTTTGTGTACATATAATATAAATTTAAAGAATATATTTTACAATTCATGTGTCAAGATTTATGAAGGCATTATGTAAACTCGTAGTAAACAAACATAATAAAGTCAAATGAATATGATTCACTTAGAGCATCCTAACACGTTTCAAGATGATTTGAGCATGTAACACGTGGTACGTCGATTTGAGCACTGTAACCTAAATTATGTCAGTTTGAGCATTTGAGCACCCTAACTGTAGTTAAGTCTAGATAACGATTTTGAACAAACAATATGAAATGAAATTTCATCATTCAATTGCAAAATTATCAGCCAATTACAAATGATACGTAGGTAAACGGGCCACAAGTTGCGCCGCTACCCCTTTTTGTATTGCAAAACGTACTCTATTGAAAGTAAAACATTGGCCCTTAGCAGCTGGGGAATTACTTTGCATAACTTTCTTCACGCGATCGAGGAGCTTGATTGCTTGCGGGGCCAGCGCTCCAAAAGTATCAAAAGCGAAGGGCACAAACACATGCTGGTTCTCTAGACAAGCCGCTTCATGTTTATCCACTTTTTTGCCCTCAGCTTTCAAAACTGCCTGCCCAGCCACAAAACCCGAATCCCGAAGTCCCACCAATGGGGATACCCCAATCAGGTCAACACACGCATGCTTGCCTTGCGCCCATCCGAACACAAGAACATCCGCTGGCCTCAATGTGGACTGCCCGTCACGTGGGTCCGTTAAGAAATTCACTGGGGCCTCTTTTTTGGCTGAAATCCCTGCCCTTCCAAACAATGAAAGTAAACTAAGTTTAATTCTAGCATAAAGCATAAAGATAACAAGACACATATACGAATTGTAACGTATAAAAGATTATGTGTAAGTGAATGTGTAAGTTTGTATATGTATACATGTTTCACTCCAAAAGTGTAAAAATGAAATATGGGGATAAGTATAATCACAATTTGCTTAAAGTGAAATATCCAACCTAAGCTTTTCACGACTTAGAAATGGGAATTTTGAAGAATCCAACCTATATATATATAAGGGGGGACGGGGTGTTCCACTTAACTTCACTAGTTTTCACCAATCATGTACTGCTACATTACTTCACTGATTTAGTACACTGAAACACATTTTTGGAAACAACACTACACTGAACCACTACACTGGAAAAAAAAACCCAAAATCCCACAAATATCTTCACGGGACCCCTACCCTATCCGTTAACTAGAAGCAGCAAATACCTTCATGGGACCCTACCCTTGACTACAACGATGGTGTTACCATGTGGGAAATGGGGTACCCGTGGGCTTTGCTGGTAGCGCCCCATCGCCCCCTAAGAATGCTAATAAGAGGGGCGTCTTAAAAGTCAGGGTCTAAGACATTAGGGTTTGCTAAGTTGTTTTGGGGAATTAGAGTTTTTATAATTAATTTAACTCGTGTTTAAAAAATAACATGATTAAAGTCTATAAACATGATTATGTAAACTAATTATTACCAATTGAATATTTAATTAAAAATATTCCAAATAATGTAGCCAAAAGGATTTAGTTAATATTTTAAGTAAAATTGTAAGTAATTACAATAATTATAAATAATTGAAAAATAATTATAATTTACCCAATTGAATCAAACAAATGATAATTATGACTTTCAAACATAAAAATATTATTGTTTTATAAAGATTATAGTTATAAAACAGATTTTAAGTATTATGCATTAATAAATGATTTATTAATTCTAAATAAGCATAAATACAACTAAAATATAGGATACGTTTTGAAAATAATATTTTTGTGAAAAATAGTTACACTCTGATGAGAAATGTTCAAAAAAAAAATCCATAATTTTTCTCGATTTATTTGTATTTAAAACTGATTTATTGCATTTAAAATACGTTTAAATGATCAAAAATAATAAAAGCTATAAAACAAATTGTTTCTGATCAATAAATTGGAATTATGTTCCTGATGTAAAATAATTTATTTGTAAATATTTGGTCCTAAAATCATTTAAAACAGGGTTTTAATTAATTAAATATGATTAAATAATTTAAATTAATATAAATATGAAAATAAAATAATTCCAGAAAATAAAAATGTTGATAATTAATTTATGCTATATAGCGCCTACAAAATAAATTTAATAATTTTTGGACAAGTATTGAATTTATTTTGAATAAATTGTGTTAAATAGACAAACAGAAAAAATGATAAAAAATATAGCAAAACGGGGTGGGCCTGGACTCGAACCAGGGTCCTCCCAAGCCAACACCCTAACGCACTAAAAAACAACTAGTTGACCATTAAGGATTTTGTTGGTTTTATGCGAAAAATAATTTATTTAACATATATGAGAAACATCATCTTTTTCCTTAAGTTACCTTAAACATAACCTTAACCCTAAAATTTCAGCCATTCAAATCTGAAAGTGCCAGCCCTCTAAACCATAGGGCTTTCAATTCTAATCCAAAACCAAATGTAAAGACACACAAAAAAAAAAAAAAAAAAACTGACTTACAAGTTCGTTAAGGGACAGCGCAAGGAAGAAAAAGAGCCGGCAACATTGTACCAATTAAGAGGAGTTCTGGACGTGATTCTTGAGTTTAAAAAGTGGGTTTATGTAGGGTAAAGAATTGTGAACAAATTGGACTGGTTTATTTATAGTGATACTTGGATATTATTAATGTTTAAATTCAAATTATTTGATCGACAGTTACATAAAAATGATTCGATTAATAACGCTTTAAGCACGATAAATGCACATGATAAGGCTTGGAATCGGTTAAGATGCTGTGGAGAAACGCTTATCCATCATTAAAACTGATGGGCGGAGCAAAGCCTCAGTGACCGGAACTTAAACGCCTGGAAAAACGGGGGCGGGGCTGGGTTTAAGATTCAAAATTTCAATTTTTAGTGTTGGCAAATTGTCACACCCCGACATTGCACAACAGAAAGCAAGTCATGAGGTAACGAAAGTTGTTACCACAAAGTTTAGCAAATCACATATAATTACGTACGGACATCTTGCAGTGTGACACCTGTCACCTTCATCTTTCAGCAAGTTGTCAATTCTAGTCCCTCATGTATGCAGAATGTTTTATTTTAAATCTTTAAAGTAATATTATAAGTTCAAACCCGAGTTATATTCAATATTCGCAATAACTCAACACTTACCTTATAATGTTATTATATTTTATAATGGATTTTAAGTATATAAAGGGATACATTAAAACTTTTAGTAAAGTTGCAAGTTTATAAAAGGTTACAAATTTATAAAAGATTTAATGTTTATCAAGTTTGTTTAAGATTTTAAAACAAGTTATATGTTTTATTGCATAATATATCAAGCTCAAACTAGAGGGACCAACTTTGCCAACGTTTAAAAGTTTAAAAATCTGATCTCTCCTTAGTCCTTCCCTCCTATTTCGTTTTTTCGGCGAGGAGTTTGGCCGGAATCGGCGAAACTATGGCGAGCCATTATGTATCGTTTTTCACATATTTATTAATATTATTCGAATCCCATATGTTACATATCATTATTACAATGCTTTCCCATCATAAAAATGGCCATTAACGTGCGTTTAAGTGTGTTTGAACGAATTTATTTAGGGAAACGACCGAAATCTTTATTGACATTAAAACTCTTATTTAAGCCGCCTGTCATATAAATTGTTCTTTCCATCTCGTTTTTGCACCTTTCCTCATTTCAAACCAACAAAAATCTCAGCCTAATCGTGTCTAGAAACCTCTGAATCGGTGCTCTAAGTCGCGGACTTCATTATTTCGTTTCGATCTCGAATCGTTATTGTAAGTCGTTAATCTTATTGTCGTTTTATTTGTTGAGATTTCTAGAGTAAAAGCCCCTTATTTCTTTATCCCAAATCATTTTAATTTGTATTGGGTTATTGGAATTTGGGTTAGGGTTAGGGTTCATATGGAGATTTGGGGAAGAATGTGAAGTTATTAGTATGGTGTGTGTGTGTATATATATATATATATATATATATATATATATAGGTAGGTAGATGTTCCTATACAAAGGGGAGTTTTTGTGAGAAGGTAAGAAGGCTTTTGGACCATTAGATTAGAATCATTAAGAGGTGAGATTAAATGAGTGGCACTTTTGTAATATCTATTACAACTTAAGTGATTAATTTGATTGTTTAAGGGTAAATGTGTCAATTTATGGTGTATTGAATTGGTAACCACCAATTTAACATTAACTAGTTTTCTAATTTAAGGATTATTGGAATTTGGAAATTAAAAAAATGCTTAACAAGAATTTGGGTGACATTGGAAAAAGACATCTCAAAAAGTTGTCACTGTGCGTGTATACGTCAATGCCCATCGACCATCATGAATATCAATTTGTGTTTTGGGAAAACCATTTTTTCAATCATACCACGAATTCGAAACCACCTGCTCCGATATCAAACCGTCAGCCACCAACTACCCATCTAGCTACAAAAAAAAAAACGTTAAACGACTTTCAAACAAATAATCAGGGCTTCGTTCTTCGATGGTTCCTTATGTCCTACGCTTTTTCTTTGCTTGATTGTGCTCGGTTTTTTTTCTTCATCTAGAATGATTGTATTACATTCATAATAGTGTGTTATATTTTCACGACTTTCTAACATATATTAGTATGTTATTTTTTCATGGTGGATTATTGTATTACATGGTGTAAAATAACATCAGTGTGTTTTATCTTCAACAGTGTGTTTTATCTTCATAAGTGTTGCACATTCATATCGGCCATCATCTTCATATCACGATTCATCAGTATATTTATCTTCATAAGTGTGTTTTATCTTCATTAGTGTGTTCATCTTCATCAGTGTGTTTTATCTTCATCAGTGTGTTTATCTTCATCAGTGTTTTTTTTATCTTCATCTAGAATGGTGTTAGTGGAACAAAATTATATATAATCCTAGAAAAATCATGTCAGATGTAAAAATTGATATTTACCAAAGTTAAAGCATTATCCAAATTACTCTAATACCCTTCAATTTAAATTTAATTGGTGCCATGTGTCATCACCCTACTCCTTCTTACCCTTCTCACAAAAACACCCCTTTGTACAGGATTTCTACCCTAGGTGTGTATATATATATATATATATATATATATATATATATCTCAAACATTAAAGCATAGTGGGTTAATCGTGAAGTCATTTGTGTGAGTGTTTCTTATCTGAAACACCCGGGATCGAGCCTCTCCATCCCCATGTTTTTTTGTCATTTTTTTTTATTCTTGTTATCATTTTAATTATATATAATACATGACAACTTAAAATATTCATAATTAATTTATTTTTGCTCCAAAAATTATAAAAATTTAGGTGCAGCTTCTTGACACCATAAACGTAATTTCCATATTCTTAGTTTCTAGAGAATACGTATTTTTATATTTTTATTGATTTAAATTTATTTATTCATAATTAATTGATTAAAAATTCATTTTAAATGATTTTAATCCCAAAAATTTTGTAGAATTAATATTGTACATAATAAACTTAATCTCAATTTATTGAACCAAAATTATTTAGTTTTTATATAGTTTTCAATTTTTAATCATTTAAATACATTTTAAATTCAACAAAATCCGTTTTAATGTAAATAAATTGTGAAAAATTATGGAAAAATTATTTTCATTTTTTCTCATTAGAAAGTATACATTTTTTGCCAAAAAATATTATTTTTGAATCATATCTTATATTTTTAGTCTTATTTATGTTAAATTAGACATAACTAATCATTTATTTATTTATAATATTTAAAATCTGTTTTATAAATCATTTTCTTAATAAAACAGAAATGTTCCTATGTTTGAAAGTCAAAATTATCATTTGGTTAATCATTCAAGTAACTCATAATTAATTGTTCAATAATTATTAATTATTGAAATAATGACAATTAAGTAAATTTATTCTTTACTTTATTTATTCGAAACATATTTTTATCCAAATATTCAATTGGTAATATTTATATTACAATATTATATTCATAGACTTTAATCATATTATTTTGGCGTACAAATGTAATATCAATTTAATTTATCTGAGAACCCCTAATTCCCCAAATCGCCTTAGCAGACCCTAAATGCCCTAGAGTCCTAGATACCTTAGACTTTTAGACTTTTCCCTTATTACTATTCTTAAATGTTATAGGTAGAATTCCTTAGGAATTCCCAGTTCTTTAGCTCACGACAGCTTAAACTGGCTTTGGATCGCTTTCGCAAACTATGAGTACACTTATTCCCTTTTGTTTTCTTGCACTTTTGGGGTGAAACATGTACACCTATGAAATTACACTTACACATGTTCATAAACGTTTTACATACAATTCATACACGTGTTATGCTTTGAATTCTTGTGCTTTATGCATAAACATAAACGTAGTATACTTGCATTCATTACAAAATCATCAACTTAGCTAGCCGACTATAACAATGGATAACGCTATTTGGATTAACAACCCGCCTAATGGAGAGTACCTATGTGTGTGGGAAGTCCTAGGTCATTGTTAATGCTTTAAACTTTGTCACATAAAAGGTTTGATTTTGACCCGCATTGTGTACTTATGTGTTTTCCATATTTGCCTTGAATGAGATGTGACACATGAATTGTAAAACATATACTTTAAACTTATATTATACCTATACAAACTGAGTATGCTCACCAACATTATTTATGTTGATAAAATTATTTTCGTACATGTTTCAGGTTGATTATTGAGATATTTCATGTAGGACATATGGATTTAGAAAGACTTAATCAAGACAGCATGTGGAATAGTAATCATACTTGATGATATCTTTGATTGTAACTTGAAGCATTGAATAAAATATTTACACTTTAGTGCCACGAGCTTTTGAACAATCGTCACTACGTAACACCTTGATGTTTCCGCCATCGGTTGATGTGACAACTGGCAACTTCCGATATACACTGACGTGATTTCTATGACTAAAAATAAATATTTATTTATTTTTGTTGCTAATTATTAAGTTTCGGAAGTTTACTGACCGTTTTTACAATTGGAACTGCAACCGATTTAATTAACGCGATTTAAACGCGTGTTCTGAAAACACGCGTCGGACATCGAAGATATTTATATTTATGCTCGGTTTTGTATTTCGAACAAAACCGACTACTTTTTAGAATTAATTATTGGGCCTAGAATAGAAACCGAAGCTCGAAACGTTAATGCGGGTTCGATACGCGGTATCTACCTACTAAACCCTAATCCTAACTATAAAAGGGAAGCTCTTCTTCTTCCTTCCCATTCCATCAGCCGTACACCTCTCTCTCTCTCTAAAGAAACTCTGCAGCTTTCTCTCTCTACCCCCCCTCTCATCTCCCTCGCACTCACCCTCTCTCCCTCCCCTTGTTTCAGCACCGGCCGACCACCACAGTCCCTGGTGGTGGCGGCGTAGCTCTGTGACCGGGAGACAGCAGGTACGCGAAGAAGATGGTGGTTCGTGGCTGTTTTGTGGTGGTTCAAGGCAGTAGCAGATGTGGTATTTTACAAGGTGGTTTCAGGTTCGAGGCTAGAGACGAGGATGGCAGCGACTGTGGTGGTTACCGGTTGGGTTATGGTGGCCAATAGCTTGGGTTGTGATGGGTTTTAGTCTTGATTAAGGAGGCTTCGAGTGGTGGTTGTGTAGGCGGCAGGGAAGGGGCGGCACACGAGGTTCAAGGCAAGTGGGCTTGGATCAGGATGATGTCGGCTGATGGTGATTCTCGGTGAGTTTGGTCTTGGGTCTGGTCCAGGTCGCATCGCGTCTGAGAGCAGATTTGGGTCAAGATCTTGCTCGGTTTTGGGTCTTGGTCCAGATCTGGTCCAGGTTAGGTCCGGATCAGGTCTAGTTCGGGTGAAGTTGTTTCGGGTGGTAGTAGTCGCGCCCGGTAGTGGGTTGGTTGTTGGCTTGGGTCCGGTTTAGTAGGGTTGATTTTGGTTAGATTCGGGTCCGGGTTATGGGTCAAACTCGTCAAAGGCGGTCAACGGTCAGATCTGTCAAGCGGTTCGGTCAACGTGGCGTTCGTGACGGCTCCGGGTTAAGCACGTATGATTCGGTATACATGAGTTCATATTCGTTATTATTTGTAGATGTTATGTATTTATAAATATTGTATATTTGTAAATATTATATATTTATGAATATTATATATTTATAAATATATTGTTATGGATAGAATAGTTTTAACTCGCGAACGGACCGAATAATAATAATAAACGGTAACTATATTATATATCGAACGATTTGGTGAATGGTTAACTTAACATGACTTATGGTTTCGAACTCGGACTAAATATAATTGGACTATATTGTCGGACTATATTATATATATATATTGGTATATATATATTTATATAATTAAGGTATTTAGGTGTCGAAACGTATAATCTCGTGAATCGGAATTGTGGATAAAAAGAACTTATTGAATTGTGTTTGAAAGTTGATTTTGGGGGAAAATTGTAGACAGCGGGTGTTGTCTGGTTTGTACAGAAACAGAGGAAACTCTGCCCAAATTTTTATAAAATCAAGCGTAACGAACTGCTATTTCTATAAATAAATTCCCTTAAGTGTTTTGGACAAAAGTATTAAATCGAGGTGTTTATAGAGGCTAACTATTTATAACAGTAAAGATGATTTTCAAGCGATACTTGAGAAAAAGTAACAAATGTTATTAATCGGTTTTAATAACTAAACTTGTTCTTCCTCAAAAAGTATTTTCTAAAATGATTTACGAGATGATCTTCGGCTCAGGATAGTTATACGTTTCGGGGTACTAGTCCAACATGGTTTATACACAAATGGTAACAAGTGTGCATCTTGGGTGCTATGTTATACATGGGAATTAAAAGTCATTGTCGGTTCGTCGAGTTGAAACGTATTGAGACCCGTGTTGGCACACACGAGTCTAGACAGTCGGATAGACTATCTTTTGAGCAGTCAATAAGCTAGGCTTATGTGTGATAGACTGTTAAGGTGTCCTTTGTTGGTAATTAGGGCACGAGGAAGTCGGTCGAGACTTCAGGCTTTGTTTGCTAGCTTGTCATGGAAATTAAGGTGAGTTTACGGCCCCTCTTTTAAACTGGTTTACACTTTTCGGGGGAGAAAACATGTGTTAAAACGATTGTTGGTAACTACTGTCATACTATGGGTTTTCTATTGTGTACTACACGATCTTTGGAAGTCCCGGGGGAACCATGAATGTGCGGGTTTGCACAACGGGGAAATGTGAATAGCGCTATTGGGAGTGACCAACCCCGCTCGTCGACTTGGAGGGTCGGCGGGTGCATATTGTCTCAAACAGGAACAACAGGAACATACATCGGGCATACTTTTGGTATTCGCGTTAGTAATGGTTTTCCAATCGTGGTAGTAACAAACGTACGCCTAGCTAGCGTATACTGGTTTCGATTTATTATAGTATGGACAGGTTGACTTGGTACTTGAACTACAAACCTGTAAACTCACCAGCATTTTTGTGCTGACGTAAACTTTTACATGTTTTCTCAGGTCGCTAAGGTAGCATAGGGGAACTAGGGCGCACGCGTCTGCACGGCGTCTAGCTAGAGTTGCATGATTTTACAAACATTGAACTTTGGTTTATCATTGAATAATTATTTGAATAAGCTTCCGCTGTAAACGGGAATTTTAAACATTGTCTTCGAAGTTGCATTAATTACATTTAGACTGTTTATTGTGATCCTTGGTTTGGATCCTGGTTTGTCATGCGCCTCGCGGTAAAACTCCGCAAGTGGATTTTGAGGGTGTGACAGATTGGTATCAGAGCCACTCCTGTGCCGTTCGGGATGGTGGGTGCATACCTCATCAGGGACGATGAGACTCTAACAGGGGGTGAATGTGACACCTCGGGAAAATCCCACATCGGCCGTGGCCAGGAGAGATCCTTGGTTCATAAGTAATATTCTGCCTCTTAAATCACCAACGCGTTTTGGGGCTTAATGTTAGTGGATGAGAGGAGAACTCCACAGTTAAGCGTGCTCAGGTGGGAGAAATTTCAGGATGGGTGACCTCCTGGGAAGTCTCCACTTGGGCAACCAAAAACAAATCCGTGAGCTCTGGATGGGCAAAGCGGACAATATTGGTGATGAGAGGGGCGGGGTGTTACAGATTGGTATCAGAGCCAATGGTTATAGTGAACTAGGACTGCATGTAGAGTCTAGTCTATAGCCGAGTCACACACACTAGACGATCACATGGTACTAAAAGTTGTAGTGGTTTACGTATGGTCTTGTCGGGGTGTCTCTAATCGGTGGTCTTTCGATGTTACATCATCCGTTCTATCTTAGGTCGGGTTACTTGTTCCTAGGCAGTGTAGTTTATTGGAGTAACTCGTGTGCTCTTGAGATTTGTCCAGGGTTCGGATATCTCCCTTTCATACTCCAATAGAAACACTTGCCATAAACTACCGTAGCATTACGGTGTGTAGCTAAGAGTCTATGTCTGGTGATTTGAACTTCCAACTAGGAGGACACTTGGAGGACCATGTAGAGCGGTTTATCATTTTGGGTGCACACAAAATCATAAACCGAAATGCATGGAAGCCCTAGTGAGCTCTGGGTTTGAAGGGATAGTCCTGGATTGGATCTAGCTTTAATCTTGTGAACGCTAGTGGTTATCATTAGCTGCGAAACTAAATTTTCTCGTCCTTTTTGTCGGAATCATGTCTGGAGTGCGAGGAGGACGTGGAGGTGGCCGCGTTGGTGGTCGTGGTGGTGGTAGTCGTGGAGGTGTGGAACCTCAAGATGACCGGGTCAGAGATTGAAAAGTACACGGCAAGGCGCAATGAGTTGGCAGTGCTGTGTCCTGATCTGCATGTGCCAGAATACAAGAGGATTGAACACTATATCTCTGGGCTAGTGCCAGAGATCGCGGGATTGGTGGCTGCGGGGAAACAGGGTTGCTACAACTGCGGGGATACTGGGCATTACAAGAAGGATTGCCCGAAACTGAAGCAGAGTGGAAACAACGGTAATGGGAACAACGGGGGCGGTGGCAGGAACGCACGCGCCTTCGTCATTGGAGCCACTGAGGCTAGGCAGGACCCTGACACAGTCACCGGTACGTTTCTTCTCAATAATCGCTCTGTTAGCGTTTTATTTGATTCTGGTGCCGATAGAAGTTTTGTATCCATGGAAGCTAGTCGACTGCTAGATGTAGTGCCCGTACCATTAGAGGCTAAGTATGTTATTGAGTTGGCTGACGGTAAAAAGATTGAGGCTACTTGTGTCCTTCGGGAGTGTCAACTAGAGTTATCGGGTTTGTCTTTTCCCATCGACCTTATGCCAGTGCCCTTGGGTAGTTTCGACGTTGTGGTAGGCATGGATTGGTTGTCTTTGTATCGCGCGGAGATTATCTGTTACGACAAGATTATTCGGATTCCTCTCCCTGATGGAGAATTCCTTTCTGTGTACGGTATCAAGGGTGGTGTTCCGCTGAATATCATCTCTAGCATGAAAGCCCTTAAGTGTTTTCGAAAGGGTTATCCAGCCGTTTTGGCACTTTTGTCTGTTTCCTCTGTTGATGAGGAGAAGATTGACGACATTCCGGTTGTGCGCGAGTTTCGTGATGTGTTTCCCGATGATTTATCTGGCCTTCCTCCCCATCGTCAGGTCGAGTTCGGTATTGACCTCGTACCGGGAGCTGCTCCTATTGCTCGGGCCCCCTACCGTCTTGCACCTCCTGAGATGCAAGAGTTGTCTAGCCAGCTACAGGAACTCTTGGACAAGGGTTTCATTAGACCGAGTTCTTCTCCTTGGGGAGCCCCGATTCTGTTTGTCAAGAAGAAGGATGGAAGTTTCCGATTGTGTGTGGACTATAGAGAACTGAACAAATTGACAATCAAGAACCGTTATCCTCTTCCACGTATTGATGATCTGTTCGACCAGCTTCAGGGTTCTAGTTATTATTCCAAGATTGATTTGAGGTCCGGTTACCACCAGCTGCGCGTCAGGGAGGCTGACGTTGCAAAGACTGCCTTTCGTACGTGTTATGGCCATTACGAGTTTTTGGTCATGCCTTTCGGTCTTACAAACGCACCGGCGGTTTTCATGGACTTGATGAACCGCGTTTGCAAACCATATCTTGATAAATTCGTCATCGTGTTCATTGACGACATTTTGATCTACTCCAAGAACAAGACCGAACACGAGGAGCACCTACGTTTAGTGTTGGAACTGTTGCGACGGGAACAACTCTATGCTAAGTTCTCTAAGTGTGACTTCTGGCTACGAGAAGTCCAATTCCTAGGACACGTGGTAAATGAACTGGGAATTCATGTCGATCCAGCTAAGATCGAGGCGATTAAGGACTGGGGAGCACCGAAGACGCCAACTGAGGTGCGGCAATTCCTAGGCCTTGCGGGTTACTATCGTCGCTTCATTTAGGGGTTCTCGAAGATTGCTCAACCCCTCACCACTCTCACACAGAAGGATAAGAAGTTCGCCTGGGGTGAACCACAAGAGTCAGCATTTGAGGAACTAAAGTCTAAGCTTTGTTCCGCTCCTATTTTGTCTCTGCCTGATGGCCCTGATGATTTCGTAGTTTACTGTGATGCTTCTATGCATGGACTCGGTTGCGTGCTGATGCAACGCGAGAAGGTGATTGCATATGCTTCTCGTCAACTCAAGGTGCACGAGAAGAACTACACTACCCATGACTTGGAGTTGGGTGCAGTGGTATTCGCGTTGAAAATTTGGAGACATTACTTGTACGGTACCAAATGCACCATCTACACCGATCACAAGAGTCTCCAACACATTTTCGACCAACAACATCTGAACATACGACAACGCCGGTGGATCGAACTCCTGAACGATTATGATTGCGCTATTAAGTATCATCCTGGCAAGGCGAACGTAGTAGCGGACGCCTTGAGCAGGAAGGACACGGTTAATCCTCGTCGCGTGCGAGCATTGCAGCTCACCATACACTCTTCTCTACCTGATCAACTCCGTTCTGCTCAGTTAGAAGCTTTGAAGGAGGAAAACCTTAAAGCTGAAACCATGCACGGTGCCGACAAGCACCTCGAGAAAAGGCCGGATGGCTTGCACTATTTCGCAGAACGCATATGGGTTCCATTATTCGGGGGACTTCGGGAGCTTGTTTTGGATGAGGCTCATAAGTCCCGGTATTCTATCCATCCTGGTTCGGATAAGATGTACCAAGACCTGAAGGTACTGTACTGGTGGCCAAACATGAGGTCGGATATAACCTCATACGTGAGTAAGTGCTTGACCTGCGCTAAGGTCAAGGTAGAATATCAGAAACCGTCGGGTCTCTTGCAACAACCTGAAATTCCAGAGTGGAAATGGGAACGAATTACTATGGACTTTGTCACGCAACTGCCAAAGTCACCGAGCGGGAATGACAAGATATGGGTGATTGTCGATCGGTTGACGAAATCAGCTCATTTTCTTGCTATTAAGGAGACCGACACCATGGATCGTTTGGCTCGTCTTTATCTGAAGGAAGTTGTTTCTAAGCATGGGGTGCCAATTTCTATAATCTCGGATCGTGATTCTCGCTTTACTTCGCACTTCTGGAAGTCTTTGCACAAGGCTTTGGGTACTCAACTGGATATGAGTACAGCTTATCACCCACAGACTGACGGTCAGAGTGAGCGCACGATTCAGACCTTGGAAGACATGCTGCGAGCATGGGTGATCGATTTTGGTAAAGGTTGGGAAGCTCATCTACCGTTAGTAGAATTCTCATACAACAACAGTTATCACACGAGCATCAAGGCTGCTCCGTTCGAGGCACTGTACGGACGGAAATGCCGCTCTCCTCTTTGTTGGGCTGAGGTGGGTGAGAGTCAACACACTGGGCCTGAGCGAGTGTACGAAACTTCGGAAAAGATCGTACAGATTCGTAATCGGTTGGCAGCGGCACGGGACCGGCAAAAGAGTTATGCCGATCAGCGTCGCAAACCATTGGAATTCCAAGTTAACGACAAAGTGCTTCTGAAAGTTTCACCGTGGAAGGGCGTCATACGATTTGGGAAGCGTGGCAAACTCAACCCACGATATGTCGGACCATTTACGATCCTGGAACGGATTGGACCGGTGGCATATCGTCTTGATTTACCGACGGAGCTCGGTAACGTACATAACGTCTTCCACGTGTCAAACTTGAAGAAGTGTCTGGCTGACGAGTCTCTCATCGTTCCACTAGAAGAGATCAAGGTTGACGATCGTCTTCGGATTGTGGAAGAACCTGTGGAGATCCTTGATTACAAGATTCGTAGCCTACGTCACAGCAAGATTCGCATTGTGAAGGTTCGGTGGAACTCGAACCGGGGACCAGTACTTGGGAACGGGAGGATCAGATGAAGTCTAAATATCCTCATCTCTTTCCTAAGGAAGCGTTCGAGTCGAGATATGTTTCCACTACAGCTGAATGAATCTCGGGGCGAGATTCCTTTTTAACGTGGGGATGATGTGACAACTCGAGTAAATCTCTCTCTTGGTTTCTATCTTTTGTCCGTATCTTTCGTTATTCCTTTTGGTACTTGTGCAATTTTGAGGACAAAATTTCTGTAACATGGGGAGAATGTGACAACTGGCAACTTCCGATATACACTGACGTGATTTCTATGACTAAAAATAAATATTTATTTATTTTTGTTGCTAATTATTAAGTTTCGGAAGTTTACTGACCGTTTTTACAATTGGAACTGCAACCGATTTAATTAACGCGATTTAAACGCGTGTTCTGAAAACACGCGTCGGACATCGAAGATATTTATATTTATGCTCGGTTTTGTATTTCGAACAAAACCGACTACTTTTTAGAATTAATTATTGGGCCTAGAATAGAAACCGAAGCTCGAAACGTTAATGCGGGTTCGATACGCGGTATCTACCTACTAAACCCTAATCCTAACTATAAAAGGGAAGCTCTTCTTCTTCCTTCCCATTCCATCAGCCGCACACCTCTCTCTCTCTCTAAAGAAACTCTGCAGCTTTCTCTCTCTACCCTCCCTCTCATCTCCCTCGCACTCACCCTCTCTCCCTCCCCTTGTTTCAGCACCAGCCGACCACCACAGTCCCTGGTGGTGGCGGCGTAGCTCTGTGACCGGGAGACAGCAGGTACGCGAAGAAGATGGTGGTTCGTGGCTGTTTTGTGGTGGTTCAAGGCAGTAGCAGATGTGGTATTTTACAAGGTGGTTTCAGGTTCGAGGCTAGAGACGAGGATGGCAGCGACTGTGGTGGTTACCGGTTGGGTTATGGTGGCCAATAGCTTGGGTTGTGATGGGTTTTAGTCTTGATTAAGGAGGCTTCGAGTGGTGGTTGTGTAGGCGGCAGGGAAGGGGCGGCACACGAGGTTCAAGGCAAGTGGGCTTGGATCAGGATGATGTCAGCTGATGGTGATTCTCGGTGAGTTTGGTCTTGGGTCTGGTCCAGGTCGCATCGCGTCTGAGAGCAGATTTGGGTCAAGGTCTTGCTCGGTTTTGGGTCTTGGTCCAGATCTGGTCCAGGTTAGGTCCGGATCAGGTCTAGTTCGGGTGAAGTTGTTTCGGGTGGTAGTAGTCGCGCCCGGTAGTGGGTTGGTTGTTGGCTTGGGTCCGGTTTAGTAGGGTTGATTTTGGTTAGATTCGGGTCCGGGTTATGGGTCAAACTCGTCAAAGGCGGTCAACGGTCAGATCTGTCAAGCGGTTCGGTCAACGTGGCGTTCGTGACGGCTCCGGGTTAAGCACGTATGATTCGGTATACATGAGTTCATATTCGTTATTATTTGTAGATGTTATGTATTTATAAATATTGTATATTTGTAAATATTATATATTTATGAATATTATATATTTATAAATATATTGTTATGGATAGAATAGTTTTAACTCGCGAACGGACCGAATAATAATAATAAACGGTAACTATATTATATATCGAACGATTTGGTGAATGGTTAACTTAACATGACTTATGGTTTCGAACTCGGACTAAATATAATTGGACTATATTGTCGGACTATATTATATATATATATATTGGTATATATATATTTATATAATTAAGGTATTTAGGTGTCGAAACGTATAATCTCGTGAATCGGAATTGTGGATAAAAAGAACTTATTGAATTGTGTTTGAAAGTTGATTTTGGGGGAAAATTGTAGACAGCGGGTGTTGTCTGGTTTGTACAGAAACAGAGGAAACTCTGCCCAAATTTTTATAAAATCAAGCGTAACGAACTGCTATTTCTATAAATAAATTCCCTTAAGTGTTTTGGACAAAAGCATTAAATCGAGGTGTTTTCAGAGGCTAACTATTTATAACAGTAAAGATGATTTTCAAGCGATACTTGAGAAAAAGTAACAAATGTTATTAATCGGTTTTAATAACTAAACTTGTTCTTCCTCAAAAAGTATTTTCTAAAATGATTTACGAGATGATCTTCGGCTCAGGATAGTTATACGTTTCGGGGTACTAGTCCAACATGGTTTATACACAAATGGTAACAAGTGTGCATCTTGGGTGCTATGTTATACATGGGAATTAAAAGTCATTGTCGGTTCGTCGAGTTGAAACGTATTGAGACCCGTGTTGGCACACACGAGTCTAGACAGTCGGATAGACTATCTTTTGAGCAGTCAATAAGCTAGGCTTATGTGTGATAGACTGTTAAGGTGTCCTTTGTTGGTAATTAGGGCACGAGGAAGTCGGTCGAGACTTCAGGCTTTGTTTGCTAGCTTGTCATGGAAATTAAGGTGAGTTTACGGCCCCTCTTTTAAACTGGTTTACACTTTTCGGGGGAGAAAACATGTGTTAAAACGATTGTTGGTAACTACTGTCATACTATGGGTTTTCTATTATGTACTACACGATCTTTGGAAGTCCCGGGGGGAACCATGAATGTGCGGGTTTGCACAACGGGGAAATGTGAATAGCGCTATTGGGAGTGACCAACCCCGCTCGTCGACTTGGAGGGTCGGCGGGTGCATATTGTCTCAAACAGGAACAACAGGAACATACATCGGGCATACTTTTGGTATTCGCGTTAGTAATGGTTTTCCAATCGTGGTAGTAACAAACGTACGCCTAGCTAGCGTATACTGGTTTCGATTTATTATAGTATGGACAGGTTGACTTGGTACTTGAACTACAAACCTGTAAACTCACCAGCATTTTTGTGCTGACGTAAACTTTTACATGTTTTCTCAGGTCGCTAAGGTAGCACAGGGGAACTAGGGCGCACGCGTCTGCACGGCGTCTAGCTAGAGTTGCATGATTTTACAAACATTGAACTTTGGTTTATCATTGAATAATTATTTGAATAAGCTTCCGCTGTAAACGGGAATTTTAAACATTGTCTTCGAAGTTGCATTAATTACATTTAGACTGTTTATTGTGATCGTTGGTTTGGATCCTGGTTTGTCATGCGCCTCGCGGTAAAACTCCGCAAGTGGATTTTGAGGGTGTGACAGTTGAGGTGTTACATGCAGCCACCCTCTAGTTAAACATATTTAAGTTTCATGGTCAAAGAAAGTTTAAAAACATGTTCCACCAAGATGAAGCGAAATAAAAGCAAACATTGTTTTACAAAATAAAAATATAGTTTTAAAGTTTTATGGTCCCAATATCATGTCCATAGTAGTGCATGCTAAACCCACTCTCTAAACTCCTATGCATCAGTACCTGAAAAACATGATTAAAAATATCACCAAAAATGTTGGCGAGTTCACAAGTTTTAAGGCAAATACACAAATTTCCTTGTTTAAAATGTATGATCGAATACTGACTAAACTGAGAACCAAGTAGACTCGCAAGGTCCTACAAGCATGATCGCAACCTAAGGCTCTTAATCAAACCACAACTTTTATTCCCTAACCTGACCTCTTAAAGGAACTTTTAACAGGATATGCTCTTCCGCAGAACCCAGTCCCAGGAAGGGGGCGTCAACCCAATAGATCTACTAACATAATCCACGGCTCTAAACCAAGAACTAATGATTAAGAAATGCGGGGAAGTATCCTCCTGAAGTGATAGACGGGCGTCCCACGCCTCACGTCATGCACCTACCCAAGGCCATCAAATGTTCTACAAAGTTCTAGTCTACCCATCATACAAGCATGTTAATACCCCGATTATAAAACGTACATAAACATTTAAAAAGAAAAAGGGCTGTGAAACTCACCTCAAGCATATCAATCAAGCAATTTCCTAGCCCAAACCACAATCCTTTACTAACAATACCGTATAATCCATAAGGCTAATTTAGCAAACATTCTAAGTCTGTCCAAGTTATTCACTAAACTTCCCTCGACTTAGATTAACCAAAAAGATTTGAATTTCCATTAACCCTTACCCTATTGACCCATTGGTGAACTTGACGATTTGTTAAGTTTTAGACCTCACGTACATGCATATCGCGTCTAATAACCCAACCCTTAGGTCCACAATTATATGTTCACACATATATCAATCCAAGTTAAATACCACATAACTTGACATAGTAAACCTATCATTTCATTATAATCAAATACACACATGTAGCACAATAAGACATATTCTAACAATTTCCATATAAAACAAGTTTCCAATGTCTCATGTTAACCTATGAACATCATATAAAATTAATTTAAACACTAGGACCTGCATATATACCTCAATTCAGGACCAAATTTGCTGCTCTAAATCAGCCACAAAATTTAGTTGTTACGCGCCTCAAAAATCACATTTCTGTGACTTTTATCGCATAGTTTTGCACTGTAAGCATCCGTTTCAATGGTAAACATATTATACACCCTAAGTAATTACTTTTATACACATTTTAACACTAAACAAGCTGTTTTACATCAGACATGAAAATAAGTGTTTTAAACGCGTAAAACTTGTCAAAAACATGCGTTTTTGCACATCTTTTGTAAATATATTTAAGTTTTTAGCTTAGGTATTTTTTGAACACTTTATCACACTTTATTTTAAATCAAAATAGGTCATGAAAATCTGTTCTAAATAAGTTTTGAAATATCCCTTTCAAAAGCTCGTATTTTGGCGTTTTAAGCCGAAAAACACGTTTTGATCGTACATGCAAGGCCTCCCAAGTGTGTAGATCATTTTTAAGCTTAAAAGTATCTATTTAAAACTTTTCAAAACCTTTAAAATTATTATACAATTCAGAACTGTCCTATATCCAAAATAAGACATAATCATCAAAAATCAATGCACAAACCTTGAACATAATCATCATCTAAGCCACATTTCAACAAATACAATCCCATTCCATTTTTCTAGACCATCTTACACACGCAAAAATCATTTTACATCAGATTCAAACCCCACTTAAAAACCTTCTTGCATGTTATTAAAATCAAAGGATCTAAGCACGAATAATCATCTTATGAGCAAAACAAGCTATCCCACACATACATACATACTCACGACATACATACACACACATATACATCACCCTCAACCAATTTTCTCATTCCCATTGTTTGTTTTATAAAACCCATTTCAAAACCCTTCTTTGTTTGGTGAAAACTAAACCTAAAAAAGAAAATATAAAGATTGTATACAAGTTTTTAGTTCAAGAACTCACCTATGAAGGTTATATGCAAAAATGGTGGGTTTTTGATGCTCCTATTCGTTTTCTCTCTCTAGAAACCTTTTGATTCTTGCTCCAAATCACCCATAACACTTAACTAATCATGATTCCATGTCCATTTTTATCAAAAGATGAACAAAAAACTGATGTAGAGGGTGTTGGGGTGGGTTACGGCCAAGAGGAAAAGGAGGAAGGGAGATGGAGAGTTTTTCTTGTGTGTGTGAAGATGGAGGTGTAAATGAGATGGAATGTGGGTGTAGATGGGTATTTATATGGAGGATTTTCTAATTAATATCAATCATTGTTAATAATTGATATTATTTTTGTAATAGGGAGGGGGGGGGTCCATGTATGGGAGTGTGGGTGTTTATATTTTTTTTTTATAAAACTTATAACATAAATAAACACATCACATATTTATAAAAACCCTTATATATTAAATAATTAAGGTTTTCACCCATTTGGCCAACAATAATATTCCCCAACTAATAATATCCATTTTTGGCTAATTTGATTATATAGAGGTTTCCTTACTGTAACGGGTCTCATACTCGCGTAAAACTCTAAAACGCGCAATAATTAGACCAAAGCGATTTAAAAACTATCAATCATAGTCTTTATTGGTTTTAATAATATTTTCATCCTGAAAAATATTATTCCATGCCAAACCAAGCATTACGGGTCAAAACTAGACTTTTTAAAGTTAACCGGGTCGTCACTGATGCTCATTACGAATAATTTATCACCCCGTAATACGAAAATTCCTAAAATTCCCAATAAATCTTTTAAAATGTTTGGACGTTGCTGTTTCATTTCTAAAGACTCTAATTAGACTTAAGTCTACACGCAATTTTTGATATTATTTTATTAGTTATTATACTGTACAGATAGTACCTGAAGTTTTGACGGTTGTCACACAAATATGCCCTCTTAAGTTAGTAATGTTAATTTAAATATTACGGCTAGTGTTTTTTCTTTATAAAACTTTAACCAAGTTAACTAATAGTTTTTAAAAACTTAAAAAAAAACTCCATTTTTATAACTTTTTATAAAATTTTACTTAATATACTTATATTTTTTTTATAAATGTTTAACTTATAACTTTGATATTTTCCCAACTTCGATAAACTTTTACCAATTTTAAATTGATCAAAAACTAATAAACTTTAAAAGGAAAATTTGTTTAACGCCCGTATATAACACGGTTAAATTACGTTTCGATATATGCATACGATTAATCACGAAGCACAATCCGAACAAAGATGTAACGATCAACACGAATCAAGCTTTTATTAAAATTTGAAACGATCAAAGTACGAGAACTATAAATGTAATTACAATAAAATTTAGGAAACATGGAGACGTTATAATTGATACTACAAATCCCACGTTAATATACTCAAAATAAAATCAAAATACACGTTTACTAGTGATATATGAAGTTTTGTCCTCTGGAATCCACGTGGATAACAAAACATGATCTTATTTAAAGGGTTATGCTCTCTTGGAGTGTCTTTCACAAAACGATTTCAGTCTCTTCATGCCATCTTTAAGATACGATGGATCAATTGCAAATGTTATCCGAATCCAGTTTTGGAGTCCTACGCTTACACCTGAAAGAAAAGCAAATGTGTGAGCATACATGAAAGGATCAATATTTCAATTTTAAAGACCATCATTGACTCATCTTGTCAACCATACTCATTTAGTCATCTATTATATATATAAATCATTTGTACAGGAACCCTGCTGTATAAAGAGTATCTCGTTATACGATAGGGTTCCTGTACAAATGATATTTTTCGTACAAAGAGTGAGAAGTCTATATAGGCATTGTGTTTTAAATTTTAGGCTTGATGTTTTATATTCTTTTGGCGAAGTATTATATAGAAAAACACAAAACATAACAATTTAAAATGCTATTTAATGTATTGTCAACCTGCAATCTAAAACACCATACGATGAAAGTAATCCGTGTGTTTTAAATTCCATGTCTAGAAATACATTTGACTGTGTTTTAAAATGTTACGTTCGGTGTTTTTCTATATAATACAATGCAAATGGAATCGAAAACATAATAGCCCAAATTTAAGAACACAATGACTATATAGAATTCTCACACTTTGTAAAAAAAGTGTCTTTTGAATAGGAACATATACCTATATATACGACATAGGTAATTTACACACGAATCATCATGTTACCTGGAAGGATCATGACAGATTCTTCTTTAGCAAGCTTCACGCAGAAGTCCATATCGTCTTTGATGTCTTCAAACAAAGATATATCCAATTTCACCTTTTAAACACACATCACTAGTGAGGAATGTATATATAAAACAATCTTTTCTTGTACTAAACAAAAAGAGGAACTTATGTTTTCAAATTAGGAAATTTATTTATTTAATTATTATTTTTTAACGGCTTAAATTACACCATACGTCTTAGTGTGAATTTCGTCCAAAGATCTAACTGATTATGTGGAAAGGTTTTATTTGTCTTTTTTTTTTGTTTGTTTTTTTAAATTTGGGCCAATCACACGCTCAGGCCATTCGTAATGGGTGTAATGATTTGTGTGGTTTATTTGGTAAAGTTTTTTTGAATGACTAACAAACAATGTCCTGACCACTCGGGCTGCCCATCAATTGGTTACAAAAGCATCATATACGCCCTTTAGTGAAGACACGTCTTAGGTGCCTGCCCACAGGTATCGCGGGATGGCCATAACCACCAAGCCACCAGTTTCAGAGAAAACCTGACCCACACCCGCCCGAATGCATGACATTGGAAAATCAGTAAAACCCAGTGGGATCAAGAATTGAACATGACGGAAGCAGAGAGAAAATAATGATTGTTATGTTAGGTTTGACCATTAAATGTCTTTTATGGTGATTTTCGCTTTCTAACATCTATAAACAGCATCAATGTTCTTACCATAACACACGTCGCTCCTTCAGGCCTGGATGGACAAGTAAGACCAGGGACATCTTTAATTCCCTCATTAAAGATGTTCGCCGCTTCTTTAATTATATCCAAAATTCTTGAAAAAAAATCATCTTTCGTTTCCTTAAGTATATCAGGAATCGCTCCCTGCAAAAACACAAACTCATAAGATCTTATTATGAAAGCAAAGCATAAAATTGAACATGCAATTTCAATAGGCGGTAACTAGAAACCTGAATAAATGCTGGAGGGAGAGGGGCTACATGAAAATATTGTGTAAGGCTTGTGATAACCTGAAAGACAAAGGAGGTTCATGTTAGCATATATAATGCAAAGTTATCTTTGCTCAAAGCATATGTATGCAAGCGCGAGAAAGATATGCAACCCCGTGTTCTTTGAGGATGCCATCTGGATCATGGGTAACAAGCCATCCTGCTCGCCAACCAGGAACACTCCATCGTTTTGATATCGAACCAAGTGTAATGATTGGGGTGATTGATGCAAAGGTACCCATGGGAACAAAAGGATTTTCTCCAAAAACCATATGTCCATAAACTTCATCAGCAATAACTAATATCCCAAGCTTCCTTGCGGTCTCCGCAACCTAACAGAAAGGGTACGTAATCATGAAAAATCCATTTTGACTGAGGATTTTAACAAAATAAACATGAATTTTGTTTTTATTTTTAATTTCCAATATTTACAGTTGTCATACAAAGTGAAGTCTGTTTTGTTTATTTTCTTTTTCAATATGGATATTTTCATTATTTTCCTAATAGGAAATAAATGGAACCGAATAACTACGCATGTGCACCTTTTTAAGATGGTTGTATGTGAAGACATTCCCACCAGGATTTCCAGGGCTAATGATAAGCATGGCAACTGTATTTTCATCTGCCAGAGCTATGACAGAATCAAGATCAACTTCCCAGTTTTTCTCTGGAAGAAGGTCGAAGAAACGGACTTCTAAATTGGATCTAGCGGCAAGATCAGAATAGGGGAAGCATGGTCTTGGGAGTAGTATGTTTAAATTGGATCCACCAAGAACATTCAATATGGCTTGACCAGCTTGTTGGCATCCGACTGTCATGAATACATCATCTGGTGATATGTTATAAGGGAGATCTTGAGACAGGTGCTCTGCTACAGCTCTGAAAAATAAGGAGGGGAAATTAGGACTTTGTTAATAGTACTCTTTTATGTTTTATCAGATTATTTTACTTTGAAGAAAGAAAAACTAAATTAATCATTTCAGGTCAGACAAGAGTTTAATTTTGGATCATATAATTAAAAGTCGTATAATGTCGCGTTCAATCAAACCAAAACACAAGTATTAAAATAGGGGTGCATTTATTCAACCCACCGATGAACATAATCATAAACAAAAAACTTGCATGTTCACAAAAGCTTTTAAAATATATATAACACAATAGCATCCGGGAAGAAGAAGAAGAAGAAGTACCTTCTAGCAGGGAGAATACCTTCGGTGGGCGGATAAGAGTGGTACTTAGAAGATTGGACAGCCTCGACAATAGCATCCGTGGCTATCTGAGTGGTCTTAAAACAAGGGAAAGCAGAAGGTTGACTAAGGGACATAGGAATGACAGGCTTATCGTCCGAGATCTTGAGATTCGACATGAGCAACGTGAGGGCGCCTCTAATGGTTATCTTTGGATCCGCCTTCAGATCGAAGTTCCCTCTGAATCCCCATTTCTTAGGTATCAAAGCTGTAATGTTCTCCATATCCTTCCGCTCTTCTACAATGGTTGTGGTTGTAATGAAGTTGACAATGTTATTTGTTGAACTATAAGTTGTTAGCCTGTTCTATTTATAAAACCGTGGAACAAGTATATATCTTTCCAAAAAAATTAATAATAATAATAATCAAAATGGTTGCCACTTTTGACCATATGAGCACGAGACGACTTTGCATTCTAATTTTCTTCCTAGAGATAACGTATAAAAAGTATATAGACTAATTATCTTTACATTTGACTTTCACTAACTTGCGCCACCAACTTGTCATTGTATATTATTAAATAAACTACTATATTACTCTCTACGCCACCAGGTGGTCACCCTTTTTCTTTCTTCAATTATTACATTATAAGAATAAGAACTAGGACGCTAAGAAACCATTAGAGAATTAGACGGTGTGAGCGGTTGGAATTGGACAAATTAGATCATTAAACCAAAGCTCCTAAGACTATGTGTAGTGGAGGGATTGTGATTAGTTTACATGGCAGCTAAGTCAGCATATGGCCTAAAGTGAATGATCTAAAGGGAAAAATACAATGCCCATGTTTCTGATTGGTTGTTTATTTTATTATTATTTTTTAATTAATAAACTCAAAATAATTAAAATAAAAGACAACTAATATTAAAAAAAAAAGTTACAACTAATATTAAAAAAAGTTACAAAATAATTAAAATAAAAGACAACTTATATTAAAAAAAAGTTACAACCAATATTAAAAAAAATTACAAATAATATTAAAACACTAGACAATCCTAAACTACTTATTTAAACATTACATAATTAATCCTAATTTTCTCCCCTATGGAGAGTAATTATCTTAGTCCTCGAGTGTGTACTCCGGCGGGGACAGGGAACGATCGTTATCGCGACCATCAGATCTCGCATCCGAGCGGATTCGGCAGTACTCACGAGGAGGGGAATAATTGTAGAAGCGTTCCTCTTCCTGAGCATCCCTTAGTGCTTCATACTCCTCCTTATTGGGCTTCCGGGAGGAGGGCTTGGAGTGGGGTTGGGGTTTGGTTGGTTCTCCACAAACTGTAGGCGACCCATTCCCCTAACAACCATAACATAATCTACACACCACACAATCTCATCTTCATTGAAATCAGCATCTGGTGTATCTTGGGAGTGGAGGAATGGAGGGGACGGGGTTGGAGACACGTTGAGTAGGAGGAGAAGAAAACAGTGGTTGAGGAGGAGGAAAAGAAAACACTTGTTGAGGAGGAGGAGAAGAAAACACTTGGTGGGGAGGAGAAGGAGGAGATGAAAACACTGGTGCACGACGTCTCCGGCGAGGGTATCGCCGGAGATTGAACGATTCGGCAAGATCATTTGGATATCCACCACCCATAGCTGGTTTGTAGTGTGTTTGTAGTGTAGTTTTTAAAAAATTGTAGTGTGTTTGTTTGTGTAGTTTGTAAATGTTTGTGTAGTGGAGGTATATATATATATATATATATATATATATATATATATATATAGTAAAAAAAATAACCGTTCAAAAATAACGGTCAAAATTTTAAAATTTCAAACGTTCATCTTGCCACGTGGCAAGATTTGATTCGTAGTCAAACATGTTGCACAACGTTATATATAAAACGCCTCCCCCTTTTTGCCCAATAACGCCCCCCGTAACGGTGTGGGGGGCGTTATTTTTTGATTTAACGCCCTATACCGCGTCCACTACAGGGGGTCTAAAGCTTACCACACGTGTAACCGCGATACTCGGTTACACCCACTAATACTTGTAATTATCATAGGACATTGTATGCTAAGGATAAATGGGCTCCTGACTTGAGAAACTATGTGACGACGTGACATGATATGATACATTACCAAGGTGAGTTCCGTGTACTATTCCCCTTTTTGTGTTTTACTATTTTGTGGTGAACATATGCTTGTGTATGTAACTTAACTGTTTAATGTGACAAGATACTAGCTGCCAGACAACCATACTGACACTCATTAACCCAGGAGATTTGGGCCACTTAATATGTGGGTAGTACTACTTGGGGAAACCCCCACACACAGTTTATCCGGAAGCTCGGAAAACCCTCCACTGAGGTCTACAGGGCCATTGTGACATATATTTTGCCAGGTGAATCCATAATCGCAGTAGATGGATTATGTGTTAAGGTTTGAGGTGCCGCTTGTGCATCACCATGTGTTGTGCTGTGTAAGCTTGGAAACTTGTTTATGAAATGAAAACTTGTTTTGGATTTACTTAAACTACTTACACGGACTCGCCAGCGTAATTGCTGATCCAACTCTTTTTAAGCATGTGTTCAGGTACTGCAAATGAATGGATGGAAACTGCGAGGTATATGCTTGCTAGTAACGGATTAGAGAATATCTGGTAGAGGATTATTGCTATGGATGTTTCGGTTTAGAGCGTATAGAGATAAGAAGGATAGAGAATGGATCGACTAGTGGATTACACTGCAATAACTGCTTCGACGACCGCCACGCCTCGTCTCTGTATTAGTTATAAAATATTTATTTAGAGTTGTATCAATATATATATTCGAACTAGTTCATGTGTTAGACAATAAATATAATGTACACGTTGCTTCCGTTCTGCAAATTTGATATCAACTGCATTCAAACACATTAGGGTCAGGTTGTTACAGAATCTAAACTAAACTATCAAATGGAATATTACATAATAATATAGCCCGATCTTATTATATTCAAACTCTAATGAACAAAGGCAATTGATTTTTCTGTATACTTAATTTGAATACTTGACTTTCACTAACTTGCGCAACCAACTTGTCATTGAATATTATTAAACTATTATATTACTCTAGGGGCCACCAAGTGGCCACCCCTTAATTCTTTGATTATTACAGAATAAGAATATAGCTCCAATTATATATATATATAGTGAAGAGAGTTTGAGAAGAAAATAACTTGTAACAAGAAAAATAACAAATATATATATATATATATATATATATATATATATATATATATATATATATAGGGTAGGAATCATACGAGAACCAACTTTAGGGAGAGAATCAAGGAACTAATGTGAATAGGGGGTATTATTGTAAATATGTGTTTAGATTTCAGTATCTTAACATCACCCTTATTAAATCCACTTTATTTAAATCCCTACCATCATAATTATCATCACCATCATCTTATTATTCACACACCTGCAAATCTGCAATTCATTGACAATTTCAGTATCTTAACATTCACCCTCATTAAATCCACTTTATTAACCATCATAAGAACCAATTGTCGTGACAAAGACTGCCGTCACTGAGCTGGCGGTCACCGTTGACACGGCGACGGAAGGAGAGGAGCGGATCAAGTCAGCATGCGATAGCGAAGTTAGGGTTTTGTTTTTGCTATGTAATATTTTGCGATGACAGACATCTCTTAATGTACACTTGATATGAGCCTTTTTTTAATTCCAATTTTGGATCTGTTCTTTTCTTATTATAATTGCATTTGTTGTATTTGATTGTTAATAGAGTGTATATATTGTTATATAATAATCTGTTTTCACACAACAATGCGTAGATTAAAAGCCTGAATTTTTTTATTGAAAAATAATTAGGCAGGGGCAGACAACCGTAGAGATGGTATCCACAGATGAACGGTTTTTGTTATCTGTTCGTCTACTAAATTCTATCTCACATTGTTACAAAAGTTGTTATTTTTTATGCTGGTTTTTTATGTTTTATTATTATTAATTTTTTGATTGTATTTTTATGGTTTAGGTGAAGTAATTATATAAATTTATCATTATTCAGACTCGTTAAATTGCAGTCGATCAATAAAGGTTTTTATTTCTTTTTAAAAAAATTAATCTTTTTTAATTTTTGCAGTCGATCAATGTGGGGACGAGCATCTGGCATAATCATATATACTGAACCAGTACTAGTACCGAAAATCTTTAAAAAGGGCTATTGGAACACAACCGGTATGGTACTTGTGTACCAATTGACAACCGAAAAAATGGTTACTGATATTACCGAACGAGTACCATTCACTCATCTCTAGTTGACGTGTGCATCATGAACAAGGATGAGGTTTTGTAGAAGATAAAAGTAACGAAATTGTTAATGATAAAATTAATGTTTATGTACATGTGCATTAAGTCTGTTACCATTAATGTCATTAACAATAATGCACATGTGCATGTGTTATGTGGTAATGAAAAAAGTAACGTTAATGCACATGTGCATTAAGATTGAAATTTTGGTTTTCTGATGTGTTTATTTTTTTTAGTTAAAGAATGGGAAAAAAGATCGAAGAATGTAACTTTTGTCTTAGAATCGAGGGAGAAAGGGTCAAAAAAGCTGCCAGATGCGATTGAGGATGATGATATAATCGTTGATCATGAAGTTAAAAAAGGTCGTTATTATTTATTTAAGCAATTTAGATATATATGCACATGTGCATATGTGCATAGTTTTCATGTTAACTAATAAATATTAGTTATTAGTTATTTTAACTCATGAACAATGTGATAAATTTAAGAAGTATACGTTGTTCAGGTTGACGGATGAAAAAACAAGGGAGATGTTAGATAAGACATCAATGAGGTGTGAAGAGTGTTGTGAGAAGATAAGTAAAAGGGTTGGGTGTCTGATTCCGTTGCCTGATGGATATAAAGTGCCGGTTCGTTGGCCGAAGAGTAGGGATATGGTGAGATAGTGTAACATCGCAAAAAAAATTAACCAAATCCTAATACACATATTATATTTTTTTTTATTATGTGCCTAAGTTTTCTTCCTACCACACAACTTATATATATATATATATATATATAGGTTTCTAATAATAATAATAATAATAATAATAATAATATTTTTTTTATAAAAAAAAAATATATATTCAGATTATAAATAGCCACTCACTTAAAGCATCACTCTTAAACCCAACCCAATCAAACCCTTAAAACATGAGCCCACTAACTGAGCCCAGATCCAACAACATAGTGCCGGCCCACTTGTCCAGCCCAACACCCCCTCTTACCAGCTTAACAAAAAAAAAAAAAAAAATAATAAATAAATAAAACCTGCTCCTGCCGGGATTCGAACCCGAGCAGAAGCCGGCTCAAACACAACCACATCCACACCAAACCATCTGAGCCACGCTCATTCTTTGTATTAAATCTGATTCTCTTAATATAAATACACAGTTAAACTCCTATGTCTTTTTCCTTTTCCTTTCCACGATCAACAGCAACAGCAGATATATGTTTCTTTTATTTTTTTAAATCGTAATTTGCCATTATCATGTGTTTTAGCCACGATTAATTATAATTTGACCACTGATACGTGTTTACCGGCCTATATTAACTCACCAACGCGTTGATTATCGATTGATTGATAATCAATTAACCTTTTTCGCGTTTTGACATTAAACATTGGTCAAACCTACCAATTAAACAATCTAGACAATTGCAGTATAAATTGGGTTATATTCAAATTATTTCGATTAACAATCCTCTGATCGTTGATTTCTGTTCATCTTTTGACCCGAACTTTGATCGAACGAATCTGTATCGAAACAACATTGTAAGTTTAATTATTTTTGTGGGTTATATTCATCGACATCCACACATCAATAGTGTCACACCCTCAAAATCCACTTGCGGAGTTTTACCGCGAGGCGCATGACAAACCAGGATCCAAACCAACGATCACAATAAACAAGTCTAAATGAATATAAATGCAATTTCAAAACATAGTTTAAAATCCTGTTTACAGCGGAAGCTTATTCAAAAACAGTATCCCAACAATGAAATAATAGTTCAACGTTCAAAAGACCATGCAACCCTAGTTAGACGTCGTGCAGACGCGTGCGTCCTAGTCCAGTCGTGCTACCTTAGCGACCTGAGAAAACATGTAAAAGTTTACGTCAGCACAAAAATGCTGGTGAGTTTACAGGTTTTGTATCCAAGTACCAAGTCCACCTGTCCATACTATAATAAATCGAAAACCAGTATACGCTAGCTAGGCGTACGTTTTGTTACTACCACGATTGGAAAACCATTACTAACTCGAATACCAGATGTTGTGCCCGAAAAGTACCAATTGTTCCTGTTGTTCCTGTTTGAGACAATATGCACTCGCCCGCCCTCCAAGCCGACGAGCGGGGTTGGTCACTCCCAATAGCGCTATTCACATTTCCCCGTTGTGCAAACCCGCACATTCATGGTTCCCCCCGGGACTTCCAAAGATCGTGTAGTACACAATAGAAACCCATAGTATGACAGTAGTTACCAAATAATCGTTTTAACACATGTTTTCTCCCCCGAAAGTATAAAACCAGTTTAAAAGAGGGGCCGTAAACTCACCTTAAGTTGCGTTACTCCTTAACCCGAGTAAACCCAGCTGCTATGCTAGTCCCGTAAGCGGCGACCTAACATATGACAGTTACAAGTACTTAGACTAATAACCCGCAGGTTAATTAGTCCCTAGATGTCCAGACCATAACCAAGTTTGTTTGAAAACACCGTGACTGTTTAACTGACCCAAAGTACAAGACTCGACATCCCATTGGTGACCCGAAACTCCCCATGTTATGTTTACGCTCTTAAACAGACAATCATGCAATCACACTTAACATACGTTAACGCACAACAAGTTATAGCACATAGTTCACGTATCACCGAATTACATCCAAACATATGTTACCAAATAATCATATATGTTACGAGGTTCCTAGCATGTTACTACATATCAAATCGGGTCTCGGAATGCTAATTTACACTTACAACAGTAGTACACGCGATTAGGAAACGTAAACTAGCAATTAGGACTGATTGCATATAAGTTCATGTGATTAGGGCTGATTGCATATAAGTTCATGTGATTAGGGCTGATTGCATGTAAGTTCATGTGATTAGGGCTGATTGCATGTAAGTTCACGTGATCAGGGCTGATTGCATGTAAGTTCACGTGAGTAGGGCTGATCGCATGAAAACTCATGCGATTTGGGGCTGATCGCATGTAAAGTCATGCGATTTGGCCCTGATTGCATGTAAAACTGGCGATTAGCAATGCTAATCGCCTGTAACCTTGCTGTTCCAGTTTTTCGCGCGTTTAACGCTCCAAATCAGATCCAGAACGTGTGTAACTACCCAATTGTAACACCCCAACCGATGGCGGAATCATCGAGGTGCCACGTAGTGACGATTGTTCAAAAGCTCATGGTACTAAAATGTAAATATTATTGAATAATCAAAATTGTCTTACATGGAAATGGAAATTACATTGTCTAAATGAAATGTAAATATTGAAATAACTGAATTGAAATAAAACACTAAATGCCTCTTGCTAAAGCACTAGATCAAACTGCACCTGAAACATGTACAAAAATAGGTTTGGTCAACATATGAAATGTTGGTGAGCATTCCTAGATTTGATATATATAGTAGGTTAAAAAGTTATACAATTCAAGTGCAAGCTACAGTGTGGATATGTAAACCATGTATCAAACAAATGAGCGAAATCAACCCTGTGACTGTATAATGTACTGTATGAACTGTAGTGTACTCAACCAATAAATGGATGATAACTTAACACTGGCCACGGATTCTCCGATGAAAAAGGGGGAGAATCAACCTAGGCGGGTTGTCAATCCAAATAGCGCTATCCAATGTTAAGGTCGGCTTGTACCATGTTAATGATTTCACTAAGTACAAATGTAATCCACATGTAATGTCTAAGCATAAAGCACGTTGTAAGCAATGCACATAGTACTAGAATTGTATTTGTAAAAATGTAAACTTGTATTTGAAAATGTAATAGTGTACATGTAACACCCCAAAAATGTATAAAAGCAAAAAGGGGATAGGAAATACTCACAGTTCACGTAATAACTTGAAATTGGACTTGGACAACGAAATAAGAACTGAGATTACTCCCAAATGATCAACCTAAAGTATTCGATAATGTGTAAGGGAAATAACTCTAAGATATATGTATTTCTAGGGCTTCGAATTGGGGATAACGTTTATTTGTTTAATAAACAAATTGTTTATTAAATATAAGAAATTTAGTAAATAAATAAATAAAAGTCTCTTTGTAAAATTCTAAGTTGAATATAATCATAACATAAGGTTTTGAGTATGAAAATAATTTTTATAAAATTATTTTCTTGAAAACAGAATAATTAATCTAATTATTTCAAATTGTCAAAATACGACTTTAATATCTAAAAATATTAAAATCAAAGAATTCTTGAATTAAAAATTGTATTTCTGTTTCAAATGAATAGAAATAATTTATGTAAAATTTTGGTACAAAAATATTGTAAAATGAATTTATTATGAATTATTTATGATTAAAACTAACAAAAATTAATTAAAAATATAAAATAAATGGTTTTTCTGAAATAAAAATATTTTCTGGAATGTTTAAGAATATATAAGTTTAGAATAATTTTTGTGAGATTTAATAAAATCGTTTAGATATTTTTATTGAATTTAATAAATATAAATGAATAAACTTGTATTTTTAATAATATATATTAAATAAATGATTTTTGAAAAACTAAAAATTGGATGATGAACTTTATTAGTGGAATAGCATAGAATAAATTTTGTAGAATTTATAAAATAGTTTTAGTAATTTAAAACGATTTTAAAAAGAATTAAGAAAATATAAGAATAAAAGAATATCACAAAAAAAGAATGATCATGGTGGGACTCGAACCTTGGCCCCCAGGCCGGTTCATGTTTTAAGGGCAGGGGCTACACCAGCTGGTCTGGATCAGTTATTTGTTTATGTTTTGTTCTAAAAAAAAATATATAAGTTATCTCAGTAAGGTGTTCTTCCCCAAATCAAGTGATTCGAGCCCTAGCTTTCCATAATCAAACAATTCGTGTCCAATAGCCCCTGAATCATTGGGGCTATTGTTCACGAGGTGCTGTACAATGAAACCCGCAAAAAAAAGAAAGCTTACAAGATACTTATTCGTGGGTTTATGCTCGGTCAACCAAAAGTCAAACGCGAATCAAAATCACACGAACAGAGATTATATGAAGAAATTGAGAGTTGAGAGAGATGTATGAGCGAGTGTAGAAGGCTCGTAGGTGATCAATTTATAGTTTGGATGTCTAGAACGATCATTAGGTAAGGTTGACCACGTATTGAATACAATACGCGATTATGACTAATTGATTATCAATCAATGGATAATTAACGCGTTGGTGAGTTATTGTAGGCCGATAATCATGAGTTCAAGTCAAACAATAATTAGCATAAGCTAATTAGGCCAAATCAAAGGATAAAAAGAAGAAAAGAAAAAAAAAAAATAAATAAAAAAAAATAAAACTCGCTGCTGCTGTCTTGCGTGAATCAGGGAAGGAGAAGGAGACGAAAAAAAAAATGCATAAATATAATTACTGTTGGGTTTAGATCAACAAAGGCTGCATAGCTTAGTGGTGGGACGCGTGGTGTTGTGTGTGGGGGGGCTCGGGTTCGAGACCCGGGTGGAACAAACATTTTATTTTTTTACAATGCAGTAAAGGGGAGGGGGCTGTTGGGCCATCTGTTGGGCCTGCTTTCGTGGGCCAGGCACAGTGGGCTCCAAACAACAACCAAGATGGGCTGCAGCACTTCATGAGGAAGAGTTTGGGCTGGCATCAGATTTGGGCTTCAGCATTTGTAAAAGGAAGGGTTTTGTTTGTAACAAAAAAAAATCCAATATTATTATTATTATTATTATTATTACTATTATTATTATTATTATTATAATAAAAGAAAAAGTGACGGATGTCACAGCATCCCCTACTTTTAGAAACTTCGTCCCGAAGTTATTAGAAACATAGGGTTATGGATGCTTGGGTAAAAATTAAGATGACTGTGGTTTGGAAAATTCGAATGATCTGGATAAGGGGTTTGATAGGTGTGAGTTGAGGATTGGATTAGGTTCGTCTCGAATAGTAAAGAGAATAAGAATCTAGTAAATCAATAAATTTCAAGTTTTAGGAATCCTAAGATATATGTACGTGTTGATTGACTATAGAAATTGAACTACCAACTAAACAGAGTTTGTTCCCGGTCCGACTTCCAGTCTCACTTTCAATGCATCATTAGTGTTTGTATACAGGGTGTACCGCAGCTAACCCACCACACCTTTGATACCTTGAAAACGTACTGGACGTCTTCCCAAAAACTCTAATAGAATTTCACACTACCCTAATGTACCTGTAAGTTCATGATTACGTTCCGGACCGGAATCATCAATTTACCTTGCATTAAAGTTTTGCGTCCTTCTATGACCCCACCGATTGTTGAGCAGGTTCGATAGCCTCCACCAGCCGTGGAGTGGGTTGTAGGGCCCCTCCCGACTGTTTGAAAAGGCATAGTGACCTCTACCAATCGTTGAGTATGTTCAATAGCCTCTACCAGTCGTGGAGCAGGTTGTAGGGCCTCTCCCGACTGTTGAAAAAGGCCTGATGACCTCTATTAAGTGCAGCAATTATTATTCACATAGGTTGCAAATTGATAGCAAATTTATGCAAGCAAGTTTGTAAGTACTACAACCATTAAGTGTAAGTGTTATCATGAATAATTAAATGTTGTACGAGTATCATGAATAATTAGATGTTCAATGAATAGTCAAGTTAAAGGAAAAATCAAGTTTCATATAATAAGCAATGATGTTTTCTTAGAAAAGCTCCGTAAAATCAAGTATCAAGTCTAAACGTTTCAAATAAATGTACGTGTACGATAACGTAACCAATATGATAGATTACCAATTTGTGTTCGTACATAATAGCATGCAAGGAAATCTCTAGATGTTATATGCCTATGAGTACGTCATAATTGGGTACAAAATGATAATAAAATCAAGAAAATGAAAACACGAGTATCATGAATAATTAAATGTACAGTGAATAGTCAAATCAAGTTTCACAAACTATGATGTTTTGGGAAAAAAAAATATCATGTAGAATCAAGTATCAGGTTTTTAGTAGTTTAATTATCATGGGTAACTAGCTCATGTGTGAGAAGGTGAAGGATATGAATTTAGTTCTTGAGAGGATGATGATGAAAAATCTTGAAGCAGAATCAAGGTTGTGAGAGGTGGTGAATGTGAAGATAGTTGATAAAGAGTTTATTTTATAGTAAGGAGGTTATATAGCAGTGTAAATTTTGGGGTTTGGATCAAAGGTTATAATCAAGTGTATAAGAAAACATGATTGTGGTATATGCCAAATATTGTAAAAATTTGAACAAGTTGGAAATGAGTGAGTGTTGATGGAGAATCTAGAGACCAAATATTATTCCAAAAAAATAAATATTTTCAAAATTGGTTTTGTACATAAGGCAAAAGTTGTTAATTAGTACAAGCTAAGTAGGCTTTGTAATAGTTTAAAACATTATATAGAAAATCGTTTGTTACGTCAATAAATAAATCAATTGAATTTAAGTTTGAGGAAAATATGTACTTTGTAAAGTTACTAGGTAATACCACAAGTTTTAGAAATCTTTAGTTTGTGCTAAAGTATGAGGTTATAGTTTTTTTTTTAAAATAAATAACATGTGGAGAAAAGAAATAATATGATTTGGGTAGGGTGTTGAATATTTAAAAAGTGGCTAAGAGGGTAAGGTGAAGTGTGATTGTGAAATCCATAGATGGTTATGAAAGTATGAACTTGTAAGCAATATATGAAAATCGTGAAATACAAAATATTGTATATGAACCGAGAGAGTATTACTGAAAAACTTTGCATAAAATATTTGGAGTGCCCTCGTCTAGCTGTAAAGCCCAACAAGAACGTTGACTTTTCAAAGGAATTGAACCCAATGGTGATCAAAGAAGACATGCTTTAGCCTATAAGTGGACACTCACTCCAGGAATCCCCAGGTAAGCATAACAGGTCCGTAAATGGATTTATGCGCTATGCTTGCCTATGCCAGAAAACCCAGTGTACAGGCGTCCACCCTTCCAGATTGCACGTGTCCTTATCACACTCATTAAAGTTCAACAACTTCGAAGGAGTAAAATAAGAGTAGGTATTATGTTTAAGAATGTCTTCATAAAAGGTACTGTTCCCGTATGATGATGTAAACTTTACACTCTCTGTAGGACACCATCTCTATGCACCATGATGAAAGATAAGAAGAATAGAGAGAGGGAAGAAGGGAAGATAGAAGGAGGAAAGTAGGGAGAAATGAGGGGTAGGGTAATTCAGGAAATATTATGCATGCAAGTTAAAGTTCGGTTATAGTCTAGGCCATTTTATCTAATAACCTAGTTCCCTATAACCATGGCTCTGATACCAATCTGTAACACCCCAACCGATGGCGGAATAATCGAGGTGCCACGTAGTGACGATTGTTCAAAAGCTCATGGTACTAAAATGTAAATATTATTGAATAATCAAAATTGTCTTACATGGAAATGGAAATTACATTGTCTAAATGAAATGTAAATATTGAAATAACTGAATTGAAATAAAACACTAAATGCCTCTTGCTAAAGCACTAGATCAAACTGCACCTGAAACATGTACAAAAATAGGTTTGGTCAACATATGAAATGTTGGTGAGCATTCCTAGATTTGATATATATAGTAGGTTAAAAAGTTATACAATTCAAGTGCAAGCTACAGTGTGGATATGTAAACCATGTATCAAACAAATGAGCGAAATCAACCCTGTGACTGTATAATGTACTGTATGAACTGTAGTGTACTCAACCAATAAATGGATGATAACTTAACACTGGCCACGGATTCTCCGATGAAAAAGGGGGAGAATCAACCTAGGCGGGTTGTCAATCCAAATAGCGCTATCCAATGTTAAGGTCGGCTTGTACCATGTTAATGATTTCACTAAGTACAAATGTAATCCACATGTAATGTCTAAGCATAAAGCACGTTGTAAGCAATGCACATAGTACTAGAATTGTATTTGTAAAAATGTAAACTTGTATTTGAAAATGTAATAGTGTACATGTAACACCCCAAAAATGTATAAAAGCAAAAAGGGGATAGGAAATACTCACAGTTCACGTAATAACTTGAAATTGGACTTGGACAACGAAATAAGAACTGAGATTACTCCCAAATGATCAACCTAAAGTATTCGATAATGTGTAAGGGAAATAACTCTAAGATATATGTATTTCTAGGGCTTCGAATTGGGGATAACGTTTATTTGTTTAATAAACAAATTGTTTATTAAATATAAGAAATTTAGTAAATAAATAAATAAAAGTCTCTTTGTAAAATTCTAAGTTGAATATAATCATAACATAAGGTTTTGAGTATGAAAATAATTTTTATAAAATTATTTTCTTGAAAACAGAATAATTAATCTAATTATTTCAAATTGTCAAAATACGACTTTAATATCTAAAAATATTAAAATCAAAGAATTCTTGAATTAAAAATTGTATTTCTGTTTCAAATGAATAGAAATAATTTATGTAAAATTTTGGTACAAAAATATTGTAAAATGAATTTATTATGAATTATTTATGATTAAAACTAACAAAAATTAATTAAAAATATAAAATAAATGGTTTTTCTGAAATAAAAATATTTTCTGGAATGTTTAAGAATATATAAGTTTAGAATAATTTTTGTGAGATTTAATAAAATCGTTTAGATATTTTTATTGAATTTAATAAATATAAATGAATAAACTTGTATTTTTAATAATATATATTAAATAAATGATTTTTGAAAAACTAAAAATTGGATGATGAACTTTATTAGTGGAATAGCATAGAATAAATTTTGTAGTATTTATAAAATAGTTTTAGTAATTTAAAACGATTTTAAAAAGAATTAAGAAAATATAAGAATAAAAGAATATCACAAAAAAAGAATGATCATGGTGGGACTCGAACCTTGGCCCCCAGGCCGGTTCATGTTTTAAGGGCAGGGGCTACACCAGCTGGTCTGGATCAGTTATTTGTTTATGTTTTGTTCTAAAAAAAAATATATAAGTTATCTCAGTAAGGTGTTCTTCCCCAAATCAAGTGATTCGAGCCCTAGCTTTCCATAATCAAACAATTCGTGTCCAATAGCCCCTGAATCATTGGGGCTATTGTTCACGAGGTGCTGTACAATGAAACCCACAAAAAAAAGAAAGCTTACAAGATACTTATTCGTGGGTTTATGCTCGGTCAACCAAAAGTCAAACGCGAATCAAAATCACACGAACAGAGATTATATGAAGAAATTGAGAGTTGAGAGAGATGTATGAGCGAGTGTAGAAGGCTCGTAGGTGATCAATTTATAGTTTGGATGTCTAGAACGATCATTAGGTAAGGTTGACCACGTATTGAATACAATACGCGATTATGACTAATTGATTATCAATCAATGGATAATTAACGCGTTGGTGAGTTATTGTAGGCCGATAATCATGAGTTCAAGTCAAACAATAATTAGCATAAGCTAATTAGGCCAAATCAAAGGATAAAAAGAAGAAAAGAAAAAAAAAAATAAATAAAAAAAAATAAAACTCGCTGCTGCTGTCTTGCGTGAATCAGGGAAGGAGAAGGAGACGAAAAAAAAAAATGCATAAATATAATTACTGTTGGGTTTAGATCAACAAAGGCTGCATAGCTTAGTGGTGGGACGCGTGGTGTTGTGTGTGGGGGGGCTCGGGTTCGAGACCCGGGTGGAACAAACATTTTATTTTTTTACAATGCAGTAAAGGGGAGGGGGCTGTTGGGCCATCTGTTGGGCCTGCTTTCGTGGGCCAGGCACAGTGGGCTCCAAACAACAACCAAGATGGGCTGCAGCACTTCATGAGGAAGAGTTTGGGCTGGCATCAGATTTGGGCTTCAGCATTTGTAAAAGGAAGGGTTTTGTTTGTAACAAAAAAAAATCCAATATTATTATTATTATTATTATTATTACTATTATTATTATTATTATTATAATAAAAGAAAAAGTGACGGATGTCACACCAATATCATTCCAAACACTATCCTAAACATGTTTCAACCAAAATCCTTCGTTTAACCTCGTATAATCAGTCCTGCATGCAACCAAGTAATCCAAACACCATACACATAGCATGCAATCATCATACTAACATGCATAACAATAACCCTAATAATCAATTACTCAGATTTCTATCATCATACTATCAATATCAATTCTGACCTAACCAAATAACATATCAATCCATCATCATGAATCATAAAAATCCTAGCTTTCTAATCATACACACCCACAACGCATGTATATTAGTTATAATCCGATTAACAATCCTTATTAATGATTTTCAGAAAGCTTTTTCGTTTAAGAACAGGTCTGGACCATTAGGGATTGATTAAAAACGTTTATAAAGATTTATGGATGAAAACCAAACCTTGGGATTATGAAAGAATGATGATTCAAGCTTGAAACCTTGTGTTTTGATCAAAAATCGCCTTCCAGAGGTTGTTTATGTGTTGGGGCGGGTTATGGGACGACTAGGGTTTGTATAATGAAGTTTATGAGGTCAAGTATGGTATTTATAGTCGTTTTTAGTCGTCCAGCACGTAACATGCGATTATGCAGCTTTACACGCGATCAGGAAGCCTAATCGCGTATAAGTTCATGCGATCGGGGCCTAATCGCATGAACAGTCATGCGATCAGTCCCCAGTCGCACCACATGATCCCCAGTCGCACCACATATAGGCGATTGGGCTATCCTGATCGCCTATATGGGCCTGTTTCGTGTGTTTTGCGCGTTAAACCCCGTTTTAACATATGTTAACACATATTAACGTACCGACAAGTCACATAATGATTGTAAACACATAACACAAGTAAATACACATATTTACACTCGTTCACCAATTCCCGGGACTCGAGACTCGTATGTTCCGTATGCCCTGACGATCCTACCGATCGTCACCGTTTGTACACTTGGTTAAGGACCGACATCTAATGAACCTCTAGACCAACATCCAATGATCCTCTAGACTAAACCAATAGTTCCCGAACTATAACCCGACTTAACTAACCCAGTTAAGTACAATATACGCGTGACTCGCTAAGGTAGACTTTCCTCTAGACAACGTTGTTAACCAGAATTTGCCGGGTGTCACAAATAGCCCTATGATTAATTAGGCTATTGATGTGTGAATCCATGTATTGCAGAATCTAGGGTTCGAAGTTATAGAATTGGGGATAAACTGATTTGGAATTTCGTATTTATTTTATTAAAACTGAGTTAAATCACAACCACTAGCCTAGGCCAAGTGGTTGTGACTAATGCCAATAACCTCAGCCACCCGGGTTCGAGTCCCGCTGTGGCGCTTCTTTTCCTTCTTTTTATTTTTTTTAAACCAACCAATTACATATATATATATATATATATATTACACCTTTAATCTTGTAAATTCAATTTTAATTATTAAAACCTTTTTATAAATTCTAAAAAAATTATATTTATTAAATCTGGGTTAAAAGTTTTATTTACAATTTTTTATTTTTCTAAAATTCATTTATTTAATATTTATAATAATTAAATCAATTTTATACTATTATATTTATAAAAATCCATTAAAATATCAAAACAATTTTATTAAATTCTTCAAAAATTATCCTATGTTTATACAATGTTAAACTTTACTGAAATGATTTTTAATTCTGAAAAATCATTTATTTAATATTTTTAATCAATTTTTGTTAGTTTTAATCATAATTAAATCATAATAAATCCAATTTTTAATATTTTTTACACCAAAATTTTATACAAATTATTTCTGATCATTTAGAACAGAAATATAATTTTTAAACTGATAATTCTTTAATTTTAGTAATTTTTAATTATTAAAGTTAAAGTTTGACAATTTGTAATAAATAGATTTAATAATCTATTTTAAAGAAAATAATTTTATAAAAATTATTTTTATACTTTAAACACATTCTTGTGACCTTCCTAGATTTAACATTTATAAAAAGATTTTTAGTTATTTATTTACTAAATTTCTCTCAATTGGCGAATATTTTTAATATTAATCAACGAGCAATTATCCCCAATTCGAAGCCCTAGAAACTTATACATTTGTAGACTTGATAGACTTAGACATATTTATTACCTTATTATAGGGTGATACTTGACATATTTGGGCAACACACTACTTTTCAAGGGATAACATTTTACCAAGGTGAGATTTACATAGCCCCTTTTTCTATTTATCACCATTTCTGGGGTGAAACATGTTACAACATCATTTTATGCAATTCAATCATCAATGTGTCTATGTGTTTTCTATGTTGCATTATGTCTTGAGCATGATTAGAGTAAGCACCATTCTAGCATAATCATTAACTCCGTACAAGCCGGCGGTAAACATTGATAGATCTATTGGACTGACAATCCCACCCGGATACGTGCCTCCTACAAAGGTAGCGTGGGTGTTTGTTATCGTATAACATATTTAGGTGAACCATGAGCGTATGGGAGGTACCACATTATAACAGTCATCAGGGTTGGTTATGCACTCGATTTATTTCTAGTATGTTCTCACATATGGACTAGATTGACATGACACATGAATTGCACAACATTTTTATTCAATTATCAAAAACCTATGTAATTCTCACCAACTTTTGTTGACCCAAAACATTTTCAACTTAACATGTTTCAGGTTCTATTTGCTTGAAGATTTGAATTGATGCTTGAAGATATGTGTATAGATTTATTCAATTTGATGTACAAATTCTAGAGCAATTGTATGCAATTCATTTAAATCATTTAATGGAATTTATTATTCACCATGAGCTACTGAACAATCATCAATACGTGACATCCCGATGTTTCCGCCATCGGTTGGGGTGTTACAGATAGTTAGTTTGGTAAGGTTTGTTACTGTTTGTGTTTCTTGAAAAATGTTTGATTGAAATTGTAGTTATTAAATGCGTTAGGCGCACTTAGGGCGATATGCGCTATATAGAAAGTGAACAAAGCACACTTGAATGATAAAAATATAATGTATTATGAATTGAAAATTAGAACTTTCTTCAAATACTTGAGCAAAAGTTGAATGATGCTTTCAGAAGGTGTTTTCAGGTAGGGTTGTTTGTTATTGAGATAGGATAGGAAGTTATGTTCAGGTTGTTTGTTAAATGAAGTAAATGGTCCTGCACGCACTCGATTAGGAGGATAATTTGTGTTTTGGACGAGGTGCCATTTTCTGCTATGCACGTGTGCATTAAGATTGTTCACATGTGCAAAACGTAGTTTATAATGTTAAAAGTAATGTTAAAGCCCATACTGTTATAATTAGGCCATTAACAATAATGCACGTGTGCATTTGTTTTGTTGTAATTAACAAAGTAATGTTGTTGCACATGTGCAATCAGGTTGAAATATCGGTTTTCGTGTGCGCTTTTATTGATTGTAGCTAAGAGATGGGGAAAAACATCAAAGAAAGTAACATTTGTATTACATTCGAGGGATAAAGGAACAAAAAGGTTACCGGAGGCAAGTGAAGATAATGACACGATTGTTGATCAAAAAGTTGAATCAGGTTGGCATTATTTATTTAGTCTGAATGTACTTGGTATTCCCTTGTTCCCTGTATTAGTTATGTTCTTTATTTATTTGATAATCGAGATCCATTTGATATCCCAGAAGCGAAAGCTGATAATGTTACAGATGTTTATCAGGAAGTTGAATCAGGTTGTTATTATTTATTTAGTACATTTATATAGAAATACACATGTGCATATGGGTAGTTTTTCTTGTGAAATATTAAATGTTGCTTGTTTAAACACACAAATTATCCTATATGCAGATATAGATTTAAGAAGAAAGGTTCAAATGAGGTCAAATAAGCGGAAACATATTGTGAAGGTGAATAATGATGGTATGTTGTTTTGCATAATATTTAATATATATAGTTAACCATGCACATGTGCATAACTATGGATGAACATGATATAATGTGTTTTTGACAAATGTGTGTGCAGATGCAATTACAAGAAAGAAAGAAAAAACATCAAAGAGTGTTAAAACGGTGGTAATGAAGTCAACTCAAAAGAAGGTTATGAAAATAACAATTTGGCGTTCGAAACGAACACGCGTTACACCACCATCAACTTTGGTTGGGGATGAGGAAATTGTCAAACAAACAAAGAAGTTTGGTATAACATTTTGTGTAATGTATGTTTGGTTTGACATTTTGTTTTATTGGTGAACGTGAGGGTGTGAGATAATTAGAAGTTTGTATGTAGGTAGTTAAAATAGTTGGTATGTAATATGGATATTATTTTTTTTGTTATTGTTTGTTTTATTGAGTTAATACGTTTGGTAGAAACTACATGTAGTTGTATGATACAATCAAATTGGTATAAAAACTTTGTTATTTGATGGATGATGCATGCACATATGTTTGCCCGAAACTTAAACCACTAAAAAAATCTAACTATATTAGTGAAATCCAATGTGAATGTAGTACATGTTTCTTATTTTATGGTTCTTATATAGAGGTGTTTTAAGTTTACTCATGTTTTGTTGTAATACACGTGTTTTATTTTCAATTTATGTTATAATATGCATGACTAAACAATTGACGAGTTAAAGTGTATTTTATATCTCACTTTGCGTCCATTTCATGATCATTGAATCAAATTTGTGACTCCTTATATCACATATCGCGTCCATTTAATAATCATTTAATTATGGTAATTGACAATTCATTCAAATGTGTGATTTAAAAGTGAAATGCACATGTGCATACGTTATATTTCTATATATATATATATATATATATAAACAGCAAATTGCACATGTGCATTAGGGATGACGTCATATGACGTCATATCAACCATTTTTTTATTTTTTTTCGAATTATTAATGCAAAATAATCATTTTGGTGTTTTTACTTATTTATTTTTTTTTTGTTTATTTAGGTTATATAATTTTTTTATTATTTTTTTTATTTTTTGATGGAAGGGTTTTTGTACACCTTTCATATTTACAAAAATGCCATCTGTTCACACTGGTTCCTTGGTTCTCTCTCTAAATGGTGGTTCTCAAATGATCCAAATCCTATATATATATATATATATATATATATATATAGGGTTGGGTTATTTTGAGAACCATGATGAGTTGCGAGAACCATAGGAACCATTCTAGACCATTGATCTTATGAAACCAATGGTTAAGATTACATCATAACATTTTTGTCTTCACATGATAACCTTTTTGTCTTCACATGTGGATTAAAAATAATAAAAGTACAATTAGGGGTGTTTAGGTAAAAACACATAGAAAGAGAAAGAAAAATATTATAATAACTATATTAATTTTTATTCAATTATTTAAAATATAATACTTTTTAATGTATTTAATTTTTAATT
>CM061229.1:124835545-125028120 GCA_030844895.1 Ambrosia x helenae
CCTTTGTATCTATGCCTCAAATTTGCTAGACGTATGTTAGAGAGATGTTATTACAAACGTTAAAATACTGATACAAACATGCATATTCTGGTAAAAAAAAATCAGACATATAGTTGCCTATGTTAGAGACATATTAAAATTCACATATGATATGAAAAATAACACTAATGACACTATTGATGTATCTTTTCTTTCATATATAGAAATTAGAAAAATATAGATAATTGCAATTACAAATGAAAAAAACGACAAACTAACAATTAATTAATGAAACTAATATGTATATGTAAAAGAAAAAAAAGACAAAGAAACTTTCTGTGTTCCGATGACTAGATTTAACTACACAAATATACATAAATCCTGATCATGTGGCCTAGTGGTAAAAGAGCCGGTTCTCTCTTTGGGGGAGCCGGGTTCAATTCTCACGGGAGGCATGTGATGGATACCCCCACCCTTGTGGTGGGGTAGGTGATTGGGAAGTGATGAAGTGACCCTTGACCCTTGTGGTCATGGGTTCAACTCCTGATCCTTCCAGGTTTTACCGGTTCACTACCGTCGTGCCTTCGGGCGGGTTTGTGGGCTGGGTTTTCCCTGGAACAGGAGACGGGTGGGCCGAAGGGCTCTGTCCGTACGGACTAGAGGCCGTCTGGGGCCCCTTTCGGCCATTGGGGGCCGCGTACAGAGTACCCGGCAATACTTTAGTTGATCATTCAAAAAAAAAATATATACATAAAAAAATGCAAAACAGATGGTGAAAACAAGTTGTTAAAATTACACAAATCTTACACTATTATCATATTCCCCTCATAAGACATTAATTACACGAAAGTATTCATTGAAAATCTAAGAGTACAGATACAACCCAATTATTATATTCTCATGGATAAATTGATACGACACCGTTTTAGGGATTGCAATAATTATATTATCCCTTTAAATATTGGGTCTCCTAGCCAAAAAATCTTGTATTTATTCGGTATGCAGAGAATAGGATGATAATTTTGAATGATAATTTAGAAGCATCTTAAGAACATACATACATACCTTCCAAATTAGTACACTGATATCATACGTCGCAACCCGTCCACCTCCTCCATCAAAACCAGCCATCCACCCTACAACCGAAAACCCTTCTCATCTCCTCTAATAAAAACTGTTAAACAAAAGAGACGAAAACCTGATACATCACCGGACGTTCGTGATGGTTAAACAGAAGGGCTGGCACATGGTGGTTGTTGTCTCGGTTGGGTTTGATTGAAGGCGGTTATTGATATGGGATAGATAGAGAGAAACAGAGAGATCGAGATAGTGGTGATGTTTATTATTGAAGAGAGAGAGAGAGAGAGAGAGATAGATGATGATGATGATGATGCTTTTTATATAGGGTGGGTGTGGGAATTCAAAAATTAGAAAGGGGAAAGATGAAATGACTATTATGACCCAAACCCTATTAAATAATATATTTCTAAATGTAAATGTGGATTAATCTAGGCCACTAGATGGATTTATGGGGTTTTTTTTTCAAATTTCAAGGTTTCTTCCAATACTTCATATATATATATATATATATATATATATATATATATATATATATATATATATATATATAGGGGAAAGTTAATTTGAGAACACCTATATTTCGTGCGAACCGTGAGAACGACATCTAAAACCATTCAAATTCAAAATTTCTTTTCACACTTGTGTTTATTACTAAAATACAATCTCAAAAACACAATTTACGCGTAAAAATTCAAACGTATACGGAAATATTTTGTTTTTACACATGTGTAAATTTGCTGTTTATACATGTGTAAACTGTTTCATTTACACATGTGTAAAAAGTTAATTTGAAAGTGTTTTTGCAAGAAAAGATGGATTATTTGAAAAGAAAATTCATTTATTAATGTTGTATTTTGATTATAATGGGATTTTTATTAAAAAAATTTGATTTTGATTGATTTTTGTACTTGTTTCATTTACACTCTAGAAACCCATCTTGTGGCCATGATAACACCACATCACTCCATCTCTTTTATTTGACTTTCCTGACAAAAGATATTCATATTCACCCTATCTCTTTCATTAACATATTACCCATCCCGGCAATAACAATTCTACCGTAGTAAAACTAAACAACACGTTCTTCCAGACATTCGGGGAGTTTTTTAGGTTTTTCTCATTGCGATTTCTGGTCCGATAACCATATGACATCCGCCGACGGTGGCGACGTTGAGCAAAACCATCCAGAAACAAGCGAACATCATTTATCTAGCCCGATTTCAACAATGATTTATGGTTGGTTCAAGATTACATGTATCAGATTTCAACTATTTTGGGTTTTGATTTCCTTCCTCCTATATGTTTGTTTGTATAGTAAATCCCATCAACTAACTATTGTGTTATGTTTTAGTCTGTGTTTTCAATTTTTACATGTTTATGAAATGAAAATTCCAAATCATTGTTGTGTTCTTGTTGTTTGAATAATTGTGCACATTAGAAAGATTAATCAATAAAATTGGCTAAAAAGTACCCCACACCATTCTTGTAATTTTCTCTCTCTACAGAAATATCATTTTCCAGTTTAAGAAACCTTGGCCTTTGGTCCATTGGTATTACTTAATTCTTTTTTATCTCTGTTTATTTTATATGATTTTTCATTTAATTTTTAAATACAATATTTTATTTCACCTGAAACTAAACTAGATTGAAATATAAATTAAATTTTATTTTATGTTCTAAATGTCAATCAATATGCTTTATGGCATTAATCTCTATTAAGATGTCAAAATATTATCTTTTTGTTTACAAATTCTAAACCTACCCGCACTGAAGTTTCATTTTACCAAAGGTCAATAAAATGATTTTCGAATCAAATATATATTTTAAAATAGTTACAGATGTAACTTTCATTGTTATAAATGTAACATTTGCGGGTTAAAAACATAAAATTTAGATAGTTACATATGTAACATCAACTTATCAGCCTTTTAATCCATTTATTTGATATTTACCTATGTAACAATCGATAGTTAGATATGTAACGATGGTGAGTTACATCTATAACATCGACTCCGTAATTCTTTTAGTACATTTATGAGTATTTTACATTTCAGTAAATAGTAAAAGAACTTGATACTATATTATTTTTTATATTCAAAACATTTATTTTGCTGATGAAATTTAAATAAAAGCAAATAAATTGATATATATTATCAAATAATCAAACTTGAAATTTATTATTTAAATTTGAGTAAAAACATTTAAAATGAACATTTGACAATGATGAATTTTGGAGGAAAAAAAAGTGCATATCCAAAATTGTGTTCTAGTTTTCTAAAAAGAAAAACTGAAATAAATAACTTCAAAAAGTATATGTTTTTAATATAAATTATAGCCACAACTTTCAACATACCAAAACCTTCAAAGCTGTTAACAACTACCATCTATTTTCCAATGCTTTAGGCTGTTGTTCAGAATTAGTAAGCTATTTCTTAATTCAACGGTTTGGTCATTGATTTAGTCTGCCGGTTTGCTATTCAGTTTGCGTTTATGACGGAATCTGATGACTGCTCGAAAATTAACGTGTGGGCGTTAATGATGGAATCCGACGTTTGCTCTGAAATTTAGAAACACACCCCCCCAGAAAAACCCTGTAAAATTTTCTAATGGATTGCATTTAAGTGTTGGATCGCTGATTATGAAAGGCAAAAATCATGCTTTTCAAATGTTCTTAGAGAATTGGAAAGTGATAAAGAAACTGCAAGTGTGTCAGGTAAATGGAGAGAGAAAAAGAAAAATCTTCCCTTAATACCCTTTATTGTACCTTTTAACAATACAGCACCAACCTTTTTTAAATCAAAAAAATTAGATTTCATCTTAACCATCCAATGAAATAGATCAATGGTTTATATAGGGTTTCTTGGGTTTTTTCAACCCAAGAGGGTTTTTAAATTAACCCAACCCTACATATATATAGGGTCGAGATCGTGTACAAAGTGGTTTTTTTTGTGAGAAGTGTGAGAAGGATTAAAAATTGATATTTAGGCATCATTTTTTGAACATAGTCGTGATGTTTTGGATTGTTTTGCCTATAAAAAACACCAAACATAACAATTAAAACCCGAAAACAATGTATTTTTAGGCTTAAAACTTAAAACACCATGCTAAGAACATTAGCAAGTGTTTTAAGTGTTAAGTAGTGTGTTTTAGCTGTTTTTTAAATTTAATGACTATAATACATTGTATTGTGTTTTAGATTGTTGTGTTTGGTGTTTTTCAAGTTAAAACAACCTAAAAAATCATTCCTAAATCCAAAACATGATGTCTACATGTCAATTCTTAGTCCTTCTCACAATTCTTACAAAAAATGTACTTTGTACAGGATCCTAAACCTATATATATATATATATATATATATATATATACAGGGAGAGGATAATATGGAAACCCTATCTAATGGAAAAACCCTGCAAACCTTTTAGTGGCCATTGATCAAGTTTGATCAATGGTCCATGGTTTTTTTGTATATAATAATCAAAAAGCAATTGGGTCATTCTAATAAAAAACAGGATTAAAGGCATTAAGGAAATCTTAAATTGATTTTTATAATTTAATTTTCTGAATCCTAGGTTTAAAAATGTTGATTTGACACTTGTCAAGTCACATCTCTCCTACTTTATGACACTTTTTCCAGCATGAATATTAAAGTACGTTAGTATTGTGATACAAAATTCTGACCTCGTGTGAGACATCGCTAACATGTGTTAACAAGCATATACTAAAAGAACAAAATAAAAGAACACATAAAATGTATATTTATTTAAGAAATGATAAAAACGATCATTACAATCAGTACTAAATATGTATCAAAAAAAACTTTTCATACAAACATAATTATTTGTGAATGATAAAAAACTATCATAACAACATAAAAAAGATCTAGCTATGCTTCGTTCTTGATACCCATCATCATCTTTAACACATGCATCTCTTCACCTACAAAAAACATAACACGTGTTAGTTGGGCTCTCTAAAACACATAATGAGACATCACTAACATGTGTTAGTGTATTCTAAAACATATGTTTTACCAAAAATAACGTATGTCTTATGAACCCTAACACGTGTTAGTTGGGCATATACTAACATGTATTATCATCACTAACATGTGTTAGGGCTTATACTAACATATGTTTTTTTTTCTGATATAACGTGTGTCATATGAACCCTAAAAAGATCAAACCCTTTTTCAGTTTTCATAAAGCCAGAAACCAATTTGATCAGGCTAATTTAAACACTACATTCACCAAAAGATTAAAAATTTGTAATCTTTATAAAAAAAACATCGCTTAGCACAGCCACATCACCAACGCTGCCTTCTTCCTAAAGCCTACTTGTGAAAACCAACACTGGAACAGATACACATGTTAATTAGGATCTTCAAACACATAATGGGACACACTAACATGTCTTAGCATATACTAACATAAAAAGACTACACATTTATTCATCAAATAGCATGTGATCTATGAACCTCATGTCCCCAATCCAATAACAACCTAACAGAAACAAAATAATAATAATAATAATAATAATAATAAAAATAAAAATAATAATAATAATAAATAAAAAAGGTTAGCATAAACAAAAAAAACCTAACACTTGGTATGCAAACAAAACTATCCCCAAAATTGTTTAACATGAAAAACAAACTATCCCCTCATAATTTTTATTTTGTCTCTTATTATATATATATATATATATATAAAAATTCAAAATAAAAAAAGAATAAAGCGTCTCTTAATTATTACTACTATAGTAACTTCAAACCGTCTCTGTTAGTAATAATAATAATAATAATAATAATAATAATTATAATAATAAAAACAATAATAATAAGATGCCACGAGGGCTGATGGGCCTCTGTTGGGTTTTGTGAGAATCTTGAAGAATATGATTAATAATAATAATAATAATAATAATAATAATAATGATAATAATAATAATATTGGCATGACTGTGTGAGAGACGTTATGGGACATCTTGAGAAGAGCTGGGATTTCTGCTAAGAAGGAAACCCGTGTGAATTTTCTAATGGACCCTACGGAAGGGAGATCCATTCTGTGGCCAGCGGATCTGCTCGTCTTTGGTTGGGCCGGAGGGAAACACGCTTGTGTGAACCTCTTACGTTGGTTTAAGGGAATCGGTTTTGTAGCTGGACAAGCATCGAGAAAGGCGGGATCGAAGAAAGTGGATAAGTACGCTAAAGCTTGTGCAGAGAACCAACATGTCTTTGTCCCCTTGGCCTTTAATACCTTTGGCTCCCTAGCACCAGAAGCTATTCGTTTCTTGACTAGGGTCCAATGGGTTATCCACAGCAATAGTTCATCTCCAGGGGGCAGGGGTTTGTATTTGGTAGACTAGGATTTGCAATTCAGAAAGCGGTGGCCACGTAGCTTGTTGCCCGTCTACCTTCTGTTTTGATGTAACTTGGCAAGTTTTAGAGTATTGAAAATAAAAGTTCAATTCTGTAAAAAATAAATAAATAATAATAATAATAGCCTTCAATTTATCATCTAATAATTTGAGAATACCAGCACGTAACTGTAACGTCGCCGTTTCATCGCTCGAGGAGAGGTTGTTGATTGGAGTAGCATCAGTTCCGTTTATGTTAAGTTTATTGGATGAATTGAGTATGGAATTGATTAGTGACTTTGTGGAAGAAAGCACCAGAGGCTTCCTTCTCCCCACCATTGAAGATCCTGCAAAAACCTAACGGATACAGAATTGGACTGTTGTGAGAACAGAGACAGAAGAGTACTGAACACATCCATAAACAAGGAGGTATTTAGCAAATCAAGAAATTTTATTCTCGGAACGCTGATGGATATACTTACAAAGATGACGTTAATGGATACACTTACAGAGATGGTGGTTGTGTTGTGGATCAACAACGTTGTTTTTGAATGGTTGGAGGTGATGAATGTGGTGGTCGGTGGTGGTGGTTCATCTTCTAGAGGGGGATAGAGAGAGGGGAGGGTAGAGAGATATCTGAATTTGAATTTGATTTAAAAAAAAATAATATGGAGACAGAGAGGGAAACATATATATAAGGAGAGCGAGAGAGAGAGAGAGAGAGAGAGAGAGAGAGAGAGAGAGAGAAGGGGTAGAGTTGAATTGTTAATTATACCCTTCTTAATATAATATAGAGTGAGAATGGCTTGGATGATGTGGCATAATATGGCCCAAGTGATGGGTTTCTTGGGGGTTTTTTCATTTGGGGAGCTTTTCTCCCTGTACTTCCTATATATATATATATATTAGTTATAAACATAACGAAGAATAGAATCTTACCTGTAATGACGTTACCATTTGACTTTTTGGTCGTCTTCACATTACAGGAGCACAAACCAGAGAGACAAGGGGATGATGAGTGTACAATAGATCGGACATTGCATGTCGCAATCTTTAACAGATCTGGTTCGACATTTTTCGATGATGATAGCACAAAACAAGATATACGCCAGATGGTGGAAGTTTCCAGTAACAGGTCGACAACGGTTTCGGGAAAACAACAACGGCAAGTAGTGACAACAAAGAAGGGAGGAGCTACCATGTAAGGGAGCGCCGACGATAAGAAATAAGAAAGATGTGGTGGCGGCGGTTAGTCGGTGGTGATGTAGTACCCAGTGTCGGGTAGGTGGTTGTACTTCTACTAGAGAAAAGGGTTTTTGCTACCGTATTTTCAGTAGCAAAATGGTGACAATTACTATTTTGTCACCATTTTGCTACAAAAAAACTCGGTAGCAAAATCACACATTGCAATTGCCCTATAGCAACTGATTTGCTACCGTTTTATGTTTTGAGACCGTTTTGCTATTGCTAGTTTGCCACCGTTTTGCTACTGCTAATTTGCCACCGTTAGGGTGTTACGGTTTTGCTACCGTTATTTACCACGGTTTTGCTACCGTTTTTTCCACCACTTTGTTACATTTTTTTGCCATATTTTTGCTACCATTTTGTTGTATTTTTTCTACCATATTGTGTCCATTTCTTTTATCTACTTGCTTCCATTCCATTTCTTTGTAAAATGTATCCATTTATGAAAATTTTAAATCATAACAAACATCCAAATCAATACATAAAAAAATCCAAACGAAAACATCCAAATCCAAACATTCAAACTAAAAGTGTTTACACGTAGCACATGGTATTCAAGTTTTAATTGAAATTTATTTAAAGTAAAAATATCCAAAATTTAAAATACATAACAAGTCTTGAATGGAATTCTAATACATCAAAAAGCCAAACAAAGCATAAACTTCAAATTGTCTCCTCATGCTAACTCTCTAGACTTCAATCATCATTATTTCCTGTTGAGTTGTAAAAATGGGGGGGTCAACTAGAAGTTGGTGAGAATACATAAGCCATGTCAAGCAATTAAGTTTAAGAATAAAAGTTTAGCAATTCATATGTCTATCGTAAGTTTAAGTCTACATGAATAAACATGAAGTGTTGTATGCACATAATCAAACCTCCGACTAGTTTAGGTCCATCCCGTCATCCACGGTTCACCTTAATATCACGTTGGAACGATAACAATCACCCGCGCTCCCCATAAAAGATGGTCAACGAATCTAGGTGGGATTGTCAATCCAATAGATCTATCATTGAGTATCGCCGGCTTGGCCATAGCTAATGATTATGTATGTTGAAGTTTAAGTCTAACTGTTGTTGTCTAAATCATGAGGCATTAAAGTTTACAACTAGACATGTATGTAGAATTGCTTAAGTATAATGTTGCAAGTATAAAGAATTGCATAAACATGGTTACGTAAACTCACATTGGCTAAGGTGAATTATCCTCTAAGTGTTGTGAATGTATGCGAGGCGAATCCCAAAGACTCAACAACGTAGCTAGTCCAAATTGAAGAAATAAAAAAACGAAAAAGAAAGAATATCAAGCTTCCAATTCGCCAATTACAAGAGCTTATAATCAAAGCTTCAATTGTAGAAGTAATAGACTATAGAAGAAAGGTATGAGGGAAAGTTTAATCGGATTGAAACGATCGATTTAGAGGTGCCAATATAATGGGTCATAGGTGGGTTTTTATACTAGTTTTGGATTCAATTAGCCATTAAAATTGGTCAACACCATAAAGTAAGGTTTTATGATGAATTGACTATTTGACTAAAACTTTGGCTGTTTGACTAAGACTTTGACTAGGACTTTGACCAGGACTTTGACTGATCAATTTAAGGAATGTGTTAAGTTTATTTTCTTCTGAAATACTACACAAGATGATAGTTGGCTCAGTTGGTTGTCACTGTGTGTTGGTTGGCTGTGGACGCGGGTTCGAGTCCTGGTCCACACAAATCTTTTTTTGGCAATTATTTCCCTAAAACTATATTATTCTAAATTCATAATATGATTATATAAGCCCGAAAGTGACTCGAAATATTTTTAAAACGTACAAAAGTGTCGAGATACAAATAATTATTAGTTTAAGGTATTTAAAACATATATTGTTTAAAACAATACATTCTTTTTATCAAAAAAAAAAATTAGGGGAAATTCGCGATGTTACAGTCTCCCCTACTTTTGGAAACTTCGTCCCGAAGTTATTAAAAACACAGGTTTGAGGTTGATTAGGTAGAAATTAAGGCAGCTGTGGTTTGGGTTAAGGCACGACATGAATATATAGGTAATAGAATAATTTGTTTCGAATAATTTGGATAAGAGGTTTGAGATGTGAGTTTTAAGGATTGGATTAGGTGCGTCTGAAGTAGCAAGAAGCATAAGAATCTAGCAAAATACTAAACTTATGTTTTAGGAATCTTATAAGAAATGCATGAATTGATTGGCTATATGAAAACCAAATGAACTACTAAAACCTTATTAGAATTTCACACTACCTTAACGTACCTGTAAATTCGTGATTACGTTCCGGACCGTAATCACCAATTTACCTTACATTAGGGTTTTGTGTCCTTCTATGACTCTAACACACATGTAAAATAATCATGGGCTTGAACCTTTGTATTAATGAGTCCAACTGTTGAGCAGGAAGAAGACTCCTACGAGTTAGTGAGTAGGAACCTCTACCGATTGTTGAGCAGGTTCGATAGCCTCCACCAGTCGTTGAGCAGGTTGTAGGGCCTCTCCCGACTGTTGAAAAGGCATGATGACCTCTACCAATCGTTGAGTAGGTTATTTGATACTCAACTAACTGTTGAGCAAGTACTTTATCCTCTATCAGTTGTTTGATTAAGTGTACCAATTATTACACACATGAATTGCAAATTGATAATATGTACATGTAAGCAATCAAGTATCAAGTATTGCATACGAGTTGTAATAGAGTTGCCCTAGACAAGGTTAATGACTCTAGGTGTGTCTATAGCAAATAGTTTATATTCCATGAATTCTAGTTTCAAATGTTCAAATATGGTAGATAGTCGAATCCTCATGTATAATTAAGGATTATGTTTGATGCAACACACAATCAAGTTTCAATAGTTTGGTTATCATGGGTAACTAGCTCATGTGTGAGAAGGTGAAGGATATGAATTTAGTTCTTGAGAGGATGATGAAAAATCTTGAAGCAGAATCAAGGTTGTGAGAGATAGTGAATGTGAAGATAGTTGATAAAGAGTTTATTTTATAGTAAGGAGATTATGTAGCAGTGTAAATTTTGGGGTTTGGATCAAAGGTTAGAATCTAGCGTATGAGAAAACATGATTGTGATAAATACCAAAAATTGTAAAAGTTCGAACAAGTTGAAAATAATTAGGTGGAAATGGAGGTTAAATTTTGTTCATGAGGATGGAACGATCTTATCATTTTTCTTTTTAAAACTGGTTTCTTATATAAAACAAAAGTTGCTAAATAGTACAAACTAAGTGGCTTTAGATCAGAATATTCCCGTTAGTTGGAGATTTCAAACATGACATTAGGTTTTGAAGATCAAGGTTCTATTAAGTGATTTTTAATAGTTTAAGGCATTATATAGAAAATTGTTTGTTACGTCAATAAATAAACAATTGAATTTAAGTTCGAGGACATCTTTTGACAAAAATATGTACTTTGTAAAGTTACTAGGTAATGAAAATACAACAAGATTTAGAAATCTTTAGTTTGTGCTAAGGTATGAGGTTATAGTTTTTTTTTAAAAAAAAAGTAACATGTGGAGAAATGAAATAATATGATTTGGGTAGGGTGTTGAATATTTAAAAAGTGGCTAAGATGGTAAGGTGAAGTGTGATTGAGAAATCCATAGATGGTTATGAAATGAGATTGATTTAAGCTGTAAAATTTTGATATTTTAAAGCTTAGTTTAAGGAAAGTGAGTGTAATCATTTATTCATTAATTAAAACGAATAAACGAAAACGTTGACTTATCAAAACTTCTAGATTCTAATAACATAGTGAAGACATGCTTTAGCCTATAAGTGAACACTCATCCCGAGAATTCCCAGGTAGGCATCCGGGTCCCTCATCTGATTGGGATTTATGCGCAATGCCAGTCCTAGACAGAAAACTCAGAATACAGGCGTTCACCCTTCCAGATTGCACGTGTTCGTTATTAAAATCTAGAACTTCGACGAGATCTTCAAGGTGGTTCAGGCTAAACCTGGGGATTTGTCCTATTAGTCTAAGAGTAGATCCAGTGATGGAGAATATTCATCTTGTAGGGACTAGAGTGGGGATAAGAAGTAGGAGGGAGATAAAGAATAGCAAGTAAAAGGAGCAAATACTGGTTATAGACTAGATTATTTTTCTAATAACCTAATTCCCTATAACTATAGCTCTGATACCAATCTGTAACACCCCAACCGATGGCGGAAACATCGGGATGTCACGTATTGACGTTTGTTCAGTAGCACATGGTATTCAAGTTTTAATTGAAATTTATTTAAAGTAAAAATATCCAAAATTTAAAATACATAACAAGTCTTGAATGGAATTCTAATACATCAAAAAGCCAAACAAAGCATAAACTTCAAATTGTCTCCTCATGCTAACTCTCTAGACTTCAATCATCATTATTTCCTGTTGAGTTGTAAAAATGGGGGGGGGGGGGGTCAACTAGAAGTTGGTGAGAATACATAAGCCATGTCAAGCAATTAAGTTTAAGAATAAAAGTTTAGCAATTCATATGTCTATCGTAAGTTTAAGTCTACATGAATAAACATGAAGTGTTGTATGCACATAATCAAACCTCCGACTAGTTTAGGTCCATCCCATCATCCACGGTTCACCTTAATATCACGTTGGAACGATAACAATCACCCGCGCTCCCCATAAAAGATGGTCAACGAATCTAGGTGGGATTGTCAATCCAATAGATCTATCATTGAGTATCGCCGGCTTGGCCATAGCTAATGATTATGTATGTTGAAGTTTAAGTCTAACTGTTGTTGTCTAAATCATGAGGCATTAAAGTTTACAACTAGACATGTATGTAGAATTGCTTAAGTATAATGTTGCAAGTATAAAGAATTGCATAAACATGGTTACGTAAACTCACATTGGCTAAGGTGAATTATCCTCTAAGTGTTGTGAATGTATGCGAGGCGAATCCCAAAGACTCAACAACGTAGCTAGTCCAAATTGAAGAAATAAAAAAACGAAAAAGAAAGAATATCAAGCTTCCAATTCGCCAATTACAAGAGCTTATAATCAAAGCTTCAATTGTAGAAGTAATAGACTATAGAAGAAAGGTATCAGGGAAAGTTTAATCGGATTGAAACAATCGATTTAGAGGTGCCAAGTATAATGGGTCATAGGTGGGTTTTTATACTAGTTTTGGATTCAATTAGCCATTAAAATTGGTCAACACCATAAAGTAAGGTTTTATGATGAATTGACTATTTGACTAAGACTTTGACTGTTTGACTAAGACTTTGACTATGACTTTGACCAGGACTTTGGCTGATCAATTTAAGGAATGTGTTAAGTTTATTTTCTTCTGAAATACTACACAAGATGATAGTTGGCTCAGTTGGTTGTCACTGTGTGTTGGTTGGCTGTGGACGCGGGTTCGAGTCCCGGTCCACACAAATCTTTTTTTGGCAATTATTTCCCTAAAACTATATTATTCTAAATTCATAATATGATTATATAAGCCCGAAAGTGACTCGAAATATTTTTAAAACGTACAAAAGTGTCGAGATACAAATAATTATTAGTTTAAGGTATTTAAAACATATATTGTTTAAAACAATACATTCTTTTTATCAAAAAAAAAATTAGGGGAAATTCGCGATGTTACAGATGTGGTCAATGCGAAATTCTACTTGGCGTGGCAGTTGAATCCCTGGAAAATCTTTTGGAAAGACTTCGGGATAATCTCGCATAACCGGTATGTCCTCGAGTTTCCGATCTTTAGCTTTTTGTTCAACGACATGTGCCAGAAATGCGGCACAACCTTTCCTTAAACATTTTTGCGCCTTGATGCAAGATATGACTTGAAGAGTAGATCCACCTCAGTCTTCTCGAATCGAGAGGGTTTCACCATTGGACAAGGGGATACGAACAAAGTTCTCGTGACAGACGATCTCTGTTCGATGCTTTGACAACCAATCCATGCCAATGACAACATCGAAGCTACCCAATCGAATAGGCTGTAGATCAATATGGAAAACATGATCACCAAGTTCCAAAACACAATTCCTAACAACTTCTTCAGACGAAATTAACTTACCATTAGCCAACTCTATGGTGTAGTGTGTTTCCAACTTACTAGATTCTAATCCAAGGAATTTCTTAAAGTTGGTGGACACAAAGCTAAAATCAGCGCCTGAATCAAATAGTACTGATCCAAAATGGTTGCTAAAGAGAAACGTACCGGTAACCACATTAGGATCATCACGTGCTTCGTTGGCTCTCAGCACAAATTCTCGTCCGCAAGCTTGATCCTTAGACTTGGGGCAGTCCTTGCGGAAATGTCCGGTTGCACCACATTCGAAACACTCGTTTCTGGCAGGTGGAGTGTTAGTATCTTTGGCTTTGCAATTAGCGGTTTGGTGACCACGACAATTGCAGTTCTTGCACAAAATTCTCTAACAAGTACCAACATGGTGGTAATTGCATTTGCTGCAATAGGGGTGGGGCCCGTTGTATTTGCATTTGGGCTCCTCAGCAGCAGTGGCAGCAAAAACCTTCACAAAGTCTTGATGCTTATGAGGGGAGTTCTTTCCCTTCTTGGAGCCAGATCGCTTATGGTTGTCTCTAGAACTCTCATTAGTAACTGCAACCTTCTGGTTCAACGAACCCATACAAACAACATCATCCGTAAGACTGTGGGCTAGAGTAACAGCAGCCTGGATAGTAGCGGGTGCAGACGCAGTGACCATGCTTCGGACTTGGGAGACAACCTCAAATGTACCGTTCGACTCTTTTGTATTTCGGTGAGACCATGTGGGGAACAAGTCGAGAGAGCTCATGAAAACGGGTGGTGTAAAAAGTCACATTGGCATCCGCCATCGAGAGATTCCAGAATTCTGCTTCCAGCTTCTGCAGTTCGCTCCTTGGACAGTACTTATCCATGAGTAGAGTCTTGAGATCGGCCCAGGTAAGATTGTAAGCCGCGTCTCTACCCAAAGTTTGTACCCGAAGATTCCACCAGGTGAGGGCTTCGTCTTGGAAAGTGCAAGTAGAGTACTTCACTTTCTAGTCCTCAGAACTACCGTTGATGTAAAGAACTGACTCAGTCTTTTCGATCCAACAAACAATCCCAATGGCACCTTCGGTACCACGAAATTTTCATGGTTTGCAAGCCATGAAAGTTTTGTATGAACATCCCCGAATCGGGTTTTCAAGTTCTGTGTATACAATAGTGGATATTATTAACACAAAGGTTTTCGTAGGAGTAGTAAGTAGAGAATTTAGACCCAAAAATATCAACCGTTATCCGTTTTGCTTCCCCGTCGACAACCGGTACCTTCGGAGCCTCCGCTAGAATTGGCTCGAGCAGTGTCATGTCGAGCAACTGCCTCAACAATTACCCTAGCCAGTTTAGTGGGAGTGGCTGGTAGTGGCTCGCCATCGTTGGTTCGTGAAGATTGTCCGGTATGCATGATTTTCCTTCTAATATTTCACATATCAAAAGTGTAAGGCACATATTTTTGCAAATATTGTCAATCATACAAATGTAACAACCAAATATAAGCACGCATAGCAAGTCAATCACAACTACAAGACAAAATAATAATCAGAACATGACATAAATAAATAACATACCAAAACATCCATAAAACATAGTGTACCAGCAATAGGATACAAAAGATGGGCGATCCAACCGCAGTAGTTTGAATCATAGCACAACATGACATAATATAACATAACATAGTGTAATATCAAATACAACCACAAGATAAACTAAGAAGAAGGTGAAGATGGGAAAGTAGCGGCAAGAGCAGCAACCGCGTCCCGCATGCCTTGGGTCATCTTAGCCATCCTCCTCTCAAAGATCTCCAAGCGCCTCTATCTCTCCGCTCTCCCCAATGCCGTCACTAGCCTCCCTCACTCAGCCTTCTCCGCTAGCACCTCCAGCTCTCAGATGCATACACCCATAGCAACAAGCTGCGCATTGTGGGACAGAATAATGTCGAACCCAGTGTAAAGCGGTCTCCCAGATGATCCTCCCAGCGTCATCGCCTCGTCGTCATCCTCCTCGTCATGATGGGCCAAGTCACCGGTAAGACTGGAGAGGTATGGCAGCTTACGGGCTTGAGAGTGCCTCCTCAACCTCGGTGATTGCTCGATCATCGGTACGGGTGCTTCCATGGTGCGTAACTCCGGTATGGGGTTGGCGGGTAGAACAGGCTCGCCGGTAGGGGCAGGGACGGTGGATAAGGCAGTAAGCGGATGTTGGATCAGTATTGCTCTTGATCTGTTGCTTGCTAGTGAACACTTATGTGTTTAGCAAGTTCAATCAGATTTGCATAGCGGAATGATAAGTAAAGTTACACCATCAACAGGAGTTATTACTCCCCCTGGATGTTTGAAAACTACAGACAAGTTTAATGAGAATCTAAGTAATGAATGTGAATGATAATAAATACTCAAACAGATTCTCAATAAATGAAATGGAAAGAACAATAATAAGCTTTGAAGGATTTCTGTATTAATCAAAATCAATGTCTAAAACAGAGGGATGAACCCATCTATTTATAGACTTTACATATGCATGAACCTTGTTAAAAAGCTAGTCATAAACAAGTTGCAACAAGTTGCATTCTTGGAACTTGTACAAAAGATAAAGTAATACTAAACTAATAAACTACTGAAACATAAGTCGGTGAGAAAGATTCTTTACAAGAGCTGATGAATGAGTAGTTTGTCTTCAGTAGTTCTTCAGTGAACTGTCTGGTTAGACTTCAGAACTTCTGATACTTCTTCTTCAGTACTTTAGTCTTCTTTCTTCAGTAGTTCTATACTTAGGATATTTTGCAGAAGTGAATTAGACTAAGGTTTACAAAAGTGGTTTCACCAATCCTTTTTGTCCTCCCCTGGATTGATGAAGCCAAAACCTTTTCTAATTCTTTGTTGTCTTCTTCTGTCATTCACAATCTTCCATATCTCCTTGAACATGGAATTCTTCAATTGATTAAGCTGTTCATCAGTGAGAGATTCCCTTTGAGGTTCCAGATGTTGAATTGTAAGCAAGTCCTGAGTTGATAGTTTCTTCAGTTCATTCATTGACTTGTAGGCCTTGCTTGTAAGATCTCTTCTTGTCACCAATACTGAGTTGTCATCAGTAAAGGACCATCTGATGATCAGCACTTTAGACTTGTCAAAGTCTGAAGTATAGGGAACCATGCTGGATCCCTGGGATGTTCCTGAGTGTTGGATATTTTCTATTTCAGTGACTCTCAGGTGGGATTCACTTCTATCTTCCTTTTGCATCACATCAGGTAGTTTGAAAGTGGGTAAATGATATTCAGTAACTACCTTAGTGTGCAGTCTGTCTGTGATAGTCTTCTGGATTTGGTAAGCAAATGTTAAAGGATCCCTAAATTGAGTTATTAGAGGCTTCTCTTCAATATCAAAGTCTCCTTGAACAACTGTGTTGCCTTCCAGCAACACCATCTTGAAGTCAGTCTTTGTATTGTCCTCTGGTTTCTTCTTGGTAGCTGGTCTTTTAACACCAGAAGTTCTAACTACTGAAGTTGATACTTCAGAAGTTTTGAACTTCTCTGGATTAGCAGCCTTGGCAGCCTTGTACTTCTTGTATGTGTCTAGTAGTCTTTCTTCTTTCCATCTTGACACAGAGGCTTTTGAACCATAGTTATTTGCTACCAGTTCTTCAATCATCTCAGCTCTCTTGGCTTTTCCATCTTTGTTTGTTGCAAGTTTGTCAGCAACAAGTTGAGCTCTTTTAGTCAGCTCATCCATTGAGAGCCCTTTGAGTGAATAGGCTTTTGTTTTGCTGTTCTTTGTTATAAAAGACATCAGTTGTTGTCTTTTGTCTTCTTCAGCAACTCTCTCTGTTTCAGCTTGCCTATTCAACTCTGCTTCATAAGCTTGAAGCTTTTCATTTAAGCTCAAATCATCCCTTGCTTCCAAGTTATTCCAGATCTCTTCTTCCTTAGCCTTTCTTTGGGCTGCAATCAAACTCTTTTCAAGTAGTTCTTTGGACATTGATAGTGGAGAAGGGTTCAGCATAGTCATTGTTGTAGTTGTTGTAGGCATTGGAATAGGAGTTGGTAGTTGTTGTTCAGTTGTCTTGGAAGGCTCTTCTGTTGGTTGTATGTTGGAAGTGTTAACTTCTGATGTGTTGACAAGAGTGTCAACTACTGAAGGATTGTCTTCAGTATTTTCTGAATCATCAGAAGTTTCTTCAATATGGTCTTGGGAAGTTTCAGCTTCAACTTCAGTTCCAAAGATAAGCCTTTGTTGATCTTCTCTTTGTTTTCTGTCTTTCTCTTGGAGTTCTCTTTCTTGTAGAGCCACTCTTGCCTTTATTCTGGCTTCCAATGACTCCCTTGGTTCCTTAATCTTCTCCCCTTTTTTGGCTTCATCCACTTCTGGAAGCTTAGAAGGTTGAGAAGTTGTACCAGTGAGCTTGGCAATCTGTCTTGAGTTGTGGTCAATTTTGTTGGACAGATCATTCATCTTGGTTTTGATCATCTCAAATTGGTTTTTGGTTGACAGCTCCAAAGCAGTTGTGAAAGTTTTGAGGTGATTGGCAATAAGGTTGTTCATCATCTGGTATAGGGGACCATCTGGGCTGCATAGTTGGTTCAGATCTATGCTTGTTGACCCAGGGAATTGTGTAGGAATATTTAGTGAGGGGTGTGTTTTGGGTTGATCTTCATGTTGTACAGAAGATGCCACTTTAGAGGAATCAGGGATCAAGTGGTCTTTAACCTGATCTGGTGTGACCAGCTCTTTGAGCTTAGAGACACCAGGTGCAGGACCTTCACTAGCAGCCATCAATTCATGTTTAGTGGAGTGTGAATCATCATCCAAGTCAATGGAATCATCTGAATCCCTGCTTACTTCCTCAATGAGGAAAGTATCAGTTACATCATGAGCTGGGCCCAACCCAGTTGTCTCATGTACCTCTTTGTCTTGGTTCAGAGGATTTCCTACCTCAGGCATTAAGCCTTCATCAGTAGTTGCCACAAGTGAGGTCTTAGCTATGTTACTTCTTTCCTCAAATCCACCACTGGGTGGTATATGAGTAGTAGCAGCCTCAAATGTACCTAGAGTTTCTAAGTTTGGGCTTAGAGACCCTGGTTCATCCTCATCTCTTGGGTTAGGGCTAGGGATATCCACATCCATGTCAAGTGCTGAAGGTATATCCCCTGTTTGATGTGGTTGTTGGGGACTGACATGTTCTGATGGGATGGTCTCTTTTAGCCCAGAGAGAAGTTTGGCAATTTCAAGGGCTTCAGGTTCAGAAATTTGTTGTGCTGGTTCAGTAGTTTGGTCTATGGGTTCAGCAGTTTCAAAAGAAGAGTCTATGGGGATTGTTTTCTTAAATTTCTTTCTTTTGAATAAAATGGTTATTGGTGCTCTTGTGGGGGGTTTGCGATGGATGAGACTAAGAGGATGTTTCAGTCACATCTTTATCAAGTGCAGATTGCACATTAGCAAGTTCAGGCATCTCAACCTCCTGAACTGCCTTTCTTTTCAGGCTGGTGGGTTTTTGTTTTTGCTGTTTTGGTTTCTTGGCCTTTTTGGGTGAAGGTTTGGAAGATGAGGGTTCCTTGGGGACTGTTGTGTGTTCCCCTTGGTCATCTTCTGGCCAGGTGGCCGGTTTATTATGCCTAGAGTATGCTTGTGAGGTTAAAGGGTTTAAAACAGTTGTTTGACCCATAAGCACCTCTTCTCCAAGTTCCTTTATTATGCATTGCATAATAAATCTTGGATACAACAAAAACTTATTTTTAGAATTGAGATGATGTAACACCAACTCATTGAAGAAAAGTGCTGATGCCTTGAATTTTGTTTCATTCACAATGGAATGAAAAATTGGTTGAAAAGTAGAGGGCATCTAATCATAAGATCCAGTTTTTGGACTCAAACACATAATTATATAGTGAAGCAAAAGTTTGTACTTAGGTTCAAAATATTTCTTAAAAATAGTAGCATGTGAGAGAGTACCTTGGTAACCACACTCTGTCATGGTTAAATGAATTTCAGAGTTTGGAAATTGATCTGGGGCACCCACATCATCCAGACCCAGTCTAATCCCCAAAGTTTCAGGTGTGATTGCCATTCTTCTCCCTTGGATAGTTGAATTGAGGGAGATCACCTTATCATTTACTGTCACCGTCTCCGCATTTGCCCAGAACTCATTAAGAGTCTCAGTGTGGATTGGAGGATCAATGGTGAGAGCAGTAAAGTATTGGGATTTAATGACTAAATCAATGATTTCGTCGTATTGGGACCAGGCTTCATGTTTCTCGAAGTAGCCTCTTTGATTGTGTCCCGTTTCAGAGTTAGAGCCATGTGGTTTGTGTGTGTGGATCGAACAGTGTTTTTGCAAGTTCAGGGTTTGAGAGCTTTTTGAGAGAGAAGGAGGGAATTTTTGCTTTTTGAATGGATAAGTGTTGGAAAAGGTGTTTATCAGAAGTTTGTAACCGCCCTAGGTCAAACTTCTGAAGTCAGAAATGTCTGATTTGCCCTTAATGACAAAACTGCTGATGAGGAACAATTGTCATCAGTAGTTCCCATTTTCTCTTCAGTAGTTTGTTAACAACTGATGAGAATGTTTTAAACACTTTATTCATAACTTCTGAAGATTATCTTATCAGAAGTTAATCATTTTTCAGGAAATATTCCCATACTGATGTTTTTGTTCATCAGTATTTTCTCTCCTTTTGTTTTTCAGAAGTTTTTGTTTTAAAAACAGATGTAAGTGAAAAATAAAATATGTGCAGGAAAAGTAAAAGAACACTTACGAATTTAGCATCCCAAGCATGGATACTAAGTTCTGAAATGTTGATGTGTCAAGGGGTTTTGTGAATATGTCGGCTATCTGATTAGCTGTTGTGACATGCTTCACTTCAATCTTGCCTTTTTCATAGCAATCCCTGATGAAATGATACCTGATTTCAATATGTTTAGTTTTTGAGAACTGAACAGGATTTTCAATGATGCTAATGACAGATTTGCTGTCTACAAGCAATGGTGTCTTGGTTTCTTTGATTCCATAATCAAGAAGTTGATATTGGAGCCATTGTATTTGTGATGTTCAACTTGCAGCTGCAATGTATTCAGCTTCAGCAGTTGAAGTTGCAACAGATGTTTGCTTCATTAATTGCCAGGACACTAGACAGTTTCCCAAGAATTGACAACCACCAGATGTTGATTTTCTTGACATTTTGCACCCTGCATGGTCACTATCTGAAAAAGCTGATAACTTGGTATTGCTAGAAGCAGGATACCAAATTCCAAGTGTAGGAGGTCCTTTCAGATATCTGAAGATTCTTTTGACTGCAATGAGGTGTGATTCCCTAGGAGCTGATTGATATCTAGCACAGACACATGTTGAAAACATAATATCTGGTCTAGAAGCAGTTATATACAAAAGGGAACCTATCATACATCTATACATGGTTTGATCAACCTGTTTTCCTTGATCATCTGGTTCAACTTGTGTGGTGGGTGTCATGGGAGTGGAACATGATTTATAGTCTTGTAAAGAAAATTTGTTCAATAATTCTTTAACATATTTTGATTGATGTATAAAAGTTCCATTAGTTTGTTGTTTAATCTGCAGTCCTAAAAAGTATTGTAGTTCTCCTATTGTACTCATCTCAAATTTTGATTGCATGAGTTTCTTAAATTCATCACACAATTTTGTGTTTGTTGAACCAAATATGATATCATCAACATAAATTTGAACAAGCAAGACATGATTTCCAACATTTTTAATGAAAAGAGTTTTATCAATGGAGCCTCTTGTAAAGTTATTTTTGAGTAAAAAGTTGGAAAGTGTTTCATACCAGGCTCTTGGAGCCTTTTTGAGCCCATAAAGAGCTTTGTCAAGTTTGTACACCCACTCAGGATGAGAAGGATCCTCAAACCCAGGTGGCTGACAAACATACACTTCCTCTTTAATCTTTCCATACAAAAATGCACTCTTGACATCCATTTGAAAAACTTTTATTTTGTTGGAGATGGCATAGGCCAGAAATAACCTGATGGCCTCAAGCCTTGCAACTGGAGCAAAGGTCTCATCATAATCAATTCCTTCTTCTTGAGAGTAACCTTGTACCACCAGTCTTGCCTTGTTCTTAATGATCATACCAGCTTCATCTTGTTTGTTCCTAAAAACCCATCTTATGCCAATTGGTAGCTTGTTTGGTGGTAAGGGACAGATTTCCCAAACCTGTTGATTCTTGAACTGAAGCAACTCATCTTGCATAGCTTCTACCCAATTGTTGTCTTTGAGGGCTTCTTGGTACTTCTTAGGTTCCAGCTGAGAAATGAATACTGAGAAGAAGAAAAAGTTGGAAAGCTGGTTTCTTGTGAGAACACCTGATGCGATATCACCCATGATTTGTTCAAGTGGATGATCTTTGTGTTCAATCAGTTGTTGTAAACCACTGACAGGTGTAGGTGGCTCTTGTACTTCATCAAACAAACCACTGAAGTTAGTTAATAATATCTGGTTCAGCTGTTTGAACATCTTCAGTAGTTGTAGGAGCTGAAGCAGATGTTTGAGTTTGCACATCAGCAGTTGTTGAATCAGAAGTTTGTGAAACTTCTGATTGTTTGAAAGTTGACTTAATGACTGTATTAGGAGTCCATGGTGCTGGATCCTCATTATCAAACCTCTGATCACCATAATAAGTAGGTTTAGATGAAGTAACAGTCTTTTCAGGTCCAAAGTGGAAGCTGTCAGGGTCAAAGAGTTCAGCATGATGTGCTGGAATAAGAGTGTGTTTTGACTCATTGAACATGACATTCAGTGTTTCTTCTACTATCTTGGTTTTTGAATTAAAAACCTTGTAGGCTTTTCTAGTGGAAGAATAACCAAGAAAGTAACCTGAATCAACTTTAGCAGCAAACTTTGAAATAGAGTCCTTAATGTTTAGTATGAAACATTGACATCTAAAAGCCCTGAAAAAGGAGATAAGAGGCTTTATGCCATGAAGAACTTCAAAGGCAGTCTTGGAGTGTCTCTTGTTGACAAGGACTCTATTTTGAACATAACATGCAGTGTTAACTGCTTCAGCCCAGAAATACAATGGTAGGCCTGAATCAGCTAACATGGTTCTTGCTGCTTCAATCAGTGTTCTATTCTTCCTTTCTACCACACCATTTTGTTAAGGAGTTCTGGGAACACGGAATTGTCTAATAATCCCTTTAGACAAACAGAATTCATCCAGAGTTTTGTTCCTGAACTCTGTCCCATTATCACTTCTAATGGCTTTGACAGATAGAGAATATTGTTTCTCTACTTGTAGAATGAAGAACTTGATGATTTCAGTTACCTCATCCTTGGAGAATAAGAAGAATACCCATGTGAATCTTGAATAGTCATCAATGATGACCAAGCAATACTTCTTCTTACCAAAGCTCATGATTTTTACAGGCCCAAATAAGTCCATATGGAGTAGTTGAAGACATGCAGTTGTTTTTGATTCTTCAATAGACTTATAGGAGGACTTATGCTGTTTTCCCTTCAAATAGGATACACAGTGTTCTTGACACTGGTATACTTTCAAAGGTAGACCTCTGACCAAGCCCATTTTGTGACTTTATTTATGGTTTTAAAGTTCATATGGCCAAGTCTCCTGTGCCAGAGATCAGTCTCTGAAGTTGATGCCTTTGAGAAGAAACAGGCAGTGTTGTTCAGTACTTTGTCCTTTTCAATGTCCACTGCATAGACATTGCCACATTTTTGGCTATCAACAAAGTATGATCTTCAATGATCTTCTCTATCAACTTCTGGCCTTCTGGTGATATGATCTTGCATGCTGTCTTTGTAAAAAAGGAAGAATATCCTTTATCACACATTTGAGACACACTTAGCAAGTTATACTCAAGGTTTTCAACCAGATTGACCTTGTCAAACTGTATTTTGCCAGAGGAGACATTGCCATGTCCTAGCACATATCCCTTAGCATTGTTCCCAAAGGATACAGATCCTTCTCTTTCACTGACAAAATTGTTTATCAGGTATCTGCATCCTATCATGTGCATTGAGCCTCCACTGTCCACATACCAAATGCTATTTAAGCCTCTGGAGACCCTTTGCACAAAGTAGCAAATTAGTTAGATTTAGGAACCCAAGCCAGTTTGGCTTTGGGTTTGCTCTTGAGAACATTAATAGTTTGTTCTTGACCAAGTTGAGGAATCCATGTCTTTTTGGCAATGGATTTTTCATTAAAAGCAATGGTGGTATCCTTTTGAGGACCACCATCAACCTTGGTCATCAGTAGTTGTACCATGTTTATGAGATCTTTTATCTCAGCAGTTTGTGAAACTGCTGATGATGTAAGTCTAACTACTGAAAGAGAATTTTGAGAAAAAGACTTTTGTTGAGATTTTATCTGTTTCTGAGAAAAAGTGTTTATTGGTTGTTGTTTCCTGGGAGAAAAAGTTTCTTTAAAATCATTTTTGATTTGATTTCCCACAACCAGTTGTGAAATTTTCTTGTTGTACTGAATTCCTTTTCTATATCTACAAAATTTTGTCTTGTGGTTGAACAGACCACAGATTTCACATTCTTTTGCCTTTTCATTTTCATTTAAAGGCAAGTTTCTGACTGTCTTGATTGGTTTTAGGTCATTAGTAGTTTTCAGGTTCTCAACTCTTAATGTAGATGAAACTACTGATGGCTTAAAGTCAGATTTTCAGGTTCCTCTGGGAATACATCTTGGAAGTCTCGGACCACTGGGATGTCCTCAATTCTAGTTTCAGTTTCAGCTCGAATGTCAGATATGTTAGCCAAAATGGCCGGACAGCCCTTGCGAATACACTTATGGGCCTTCAGATAGGAGATGATGCCCACCATGGCACCACCTCGATCACCCTGTATAGATAAGAGTTCTCCACTTGGGAGAGGAATGCGAACAATTTTCTCCTGACAGAGAATTTCCGCGCGTTGCTTGGACAACCAGTCCATGCCAACCACGAAATCAAAGCTACCTAGGGTGATAGGTAAGAGGTTGATGGCAAACAATTGCCCGTTCAACTCGAGCTTACAGTCACGATGTATATGGGTTACCTCGACAGGCTTCCCATCAGCCAGTTCAATAGAGTATGGAGTATCAAGAAGAGTAGGAACCATCCCTAATTGTTTGTTAAGTTTTGATGACACAAAACTATAGTCCGCACCAGTATCATATAAAATAGAGGCAAGAGTGTCGTATCCGTCACGACCTTGTTATCAGTCCTAGCTTCCCCAATGCCAATCACGAATGCTTTCCCACGAACCCCATTGTTGTTGTACCCGTTGTGGTAGTTGTTGTTGCAGGACTTATACCTCACACTATCCCACGTTCTCTTGCTATCACCAACAGTAGAAAATGAAGTACCATGCTTCAGAAAGGTACCATGATCAGCAGTCTCATCTGTGAGTTTGCGAGTCAAGTGAAAGATTTGTAGGTGAGCTGCAGTGGCCAAGCCACGAATCTGAGGGGCCCACCCTTTCGGTATAAAGTTCGATCCATTTGTAAGGTAGGTTAAATAGATTTGAGCCTATAATGGCTATCTCCTGTAGCTTGGTAGTGTAGGTTCTCATCAGGTACAATCTCCTTCTCTAGTCCTATGTGAACCAGTTTAGTGGTAAACTGTACCACTCGTTCCTCCAATCGTGGCTATCAGCCATTAGTAGGTTTCATCCTCCCTTGTGATGTTGCATTACATCGCAGGCTTTACGTAACTCCCCAAGAGTGTGTGTAACAAGTCCCGATCTAATGCGTTCCCATGAATCTACCATATACTTATGAGTAACAGGGATATGCAGTCATACGTCCGCCCGCTCATACTAGGCGTAAGGTACTAAAGTAAGAAATAAGTTCTATATGCGTAACCTAGTCCCGTCTGAGTTTCGAATGGGAGTAAGAAAGATCAACTAACAAGGAACGGAAACTAATTGTCTCCTTGCTCAGTGAAATAGGATAAGTCTCAGTATTCGAATTCCTTTATAGTTGATTTAATGGTACCACGTCATGCGCATCGTGCAGCTTCCTGTGTACGTGCGCCACAACGCTCGCAAGGGCTCCCTCTCTTGTACTATAGTTGTCTCATCGTCCATGAGGTTAGTTAGGATATTACTCCCAGTAATGCGCCACCTGGTGTAACCCTAGGTTCCCACCATTGACGTGTTAAGAATTAAGTCTAGAACTAGAAGATAACATATCTCCTGAAATCATATGTTGTAGATATATGTAGCTAATAGCTAGTTGTGCACTTAAGTTGTGAGTGTACTTATGCTATGATGATTATAGACTAGACTCAACATGCAGTCCTAGTTCACTATAACCAATGGCTCTGATACCAATCTGTCACACCCTCAAACTTCCACTGCGGGGTTTATACCGCGAGGCGCATGACAAACGAGGATCCCATAGCCATAAGTCACATGAACGAACTCTAAATGCCCAAACCATTTAGTTCGTTTTCAAAAACCAAGTTTAGTTAAGCTGCGGAAGCGTAAACCAAATTTAAACCTTTTTAAAACCCGTGCGCAAAAAAAACACGCCCAAATTAAAACCATATGAGAGAAAGGTAATAGCATAATATATAATTTATGTGTATGTCCAAGACCCCAAATGCAGTGAAGTGTACAGTGCTTTCTAATCCTGGCACCGGAAGCTAACTACCTGCAAAAGCATGTAAATCGTGTGTCAACATAAAGCTGGTGAGTTCACAAAGTAAAGTAATTGAGTGTGTAAATGCGCTGGTTTCGAAAACCACGTAAGTAAGTAAGTTGAGTTGGTTCCCCGCACCGTGTAACCACTAGTTCATCGCATGTCAAGGGTAGCTAACCCATTCATGATAACTAACCGAATATACAGAACTGCTATGTACGTGTAGCCACATAAGTGTGCTGCATGCCTGACATCATTGTCTATCCACAATGATAAAGTTTCGTTAAGTTATAGTTCACGCCCGCGCTCCCCGAGCCGGTGTGAGGTTTGTAAGACCTAATAGCGCTATCAACTAATAACCCGCTTGCCAACCCTGGCAACTCATTCGGTACGTGAGGACTTACAGATGATAGAAATGGTTTAGTTTATCAAGGACACAATTGCGAACTAGCAAAGTAACCGACCCTCATAAGGATCCATGGCATCCCAACCCGGGATGTGTAAGTAGTCCCAAACCGGACTAGAAAATGTTAAGTAAAGTGTCTCATACCTGAGACGCATGCTTTTGAGAAAAAGAGTAGTGAAACTCACCTTAGGTTGCAAGTGAATAATCCAAATTCCACAAATAGTGAAGTGCTACCGACTCCCTATTACAAATGTCACTAGGTGAGTATATGTGCATAACCAACACCATATAACTCGTTTATCCGAGACTTTTAAAAGTTCAAAACCGTGTAGTGACACCTAATGACTCTACATGCTCAAGTATGTCCTACGTATCCCGTTGGTGATCATAGTGATTATTATCAGTTTAATACATCAATTACATCTCATACAAGTTTTCACACAAGTACATGTCAATTACATACCACATAAAACTCCAAATAGTCAGATAAAGACTCCGTACACAATCTGCGTTTTTAGGACAGATTGTGCGCTGTGAAAAACAATTTATTTAAAATACTTAACGAATGAATTAAAGTCCCAAATTTTTACTGAGTATTTATGGGGATTCGGTTGCAAACCCATATTTTTATTTTGTCTTAAAACTAAACACAAAAATTATGAAAATTTGTACAACACAGCTATGTCCAGAAAATTTCCTCAACAGGTCAGTTTAGTAGAAAAATTCTAAAAAATTGTGTATTCATCCAAACGGGATGAATCCACTTGGAAAAGCTCTATTTTTCCAATATTGACCTACTGTAAAAATTTAATAACTTAATTCCTTGTAAATCTCAAGTTATGACCATTTAAAATTAACCCAATTCACAAATCCGAAAATCTGATATGACCCCTAATCAAATAAAATTTCAAAAACGACTCAAACGATGTCCAAATCTGATGGTTTTGCCCATTATGAAAAGCTAAGACCTTGTACATTACAATCACGCAAAGAAATCATCAAAAAAATCAATTTACCAACCCATTACAGCCCCTACAAAACGTTTAAACGAATCTGCCAGAATCTTAAACTTCCATCCCAAGTAATCTACAAACCCTAATTTTCCATGAACATCCCTAATACATGTATAACACATACAATACTGATTAAACACCATATTAACATAGCAAAACACATATATTATCATGTGAAAACCCTAATCATGGCTACTAATAACAATCATCATCATCAAATCATCAAGAACATTCAAGAACTCCTATACATACATACATGCGATTATATATATGTTATTTTTAGAGTTTTTAAAGTTTTTCAAGTATCATAATTCATCAAAGAGCATAAAGATGTATACCTTGCAATGCAAAAACTCCCTAGAGCCTTGAGATTAAACCCGAACTAGCTTGATTAGGTGAAAGATTGATTGGTTGCTTGAAAACTAAGAGAGAAGGGGGGGGGGGGTTTCTCACGGCGCAAAAGGGGAAGAAGGGGTAGGGTTTTTTTTTTTTTTGTCTCCTAATTATAAGAGGGCTTTACTTGTTCCCCAAGCAATTGGGTATTAGGGCCCTTCTAGTCCATTAACTTGACCCGTTAATCATGTTATAGCCCAATACCGGACCCAATATTATTAATCACCCTAAATTGCATAAAAACCATTGTTTTCATTATTACATAACATATTAATCATGTTGTGCACGTAATTTACATAATTTACGTATATCTTTCAGTTAGGCGATAATTCACAAAAACATGTAATTCACATAAGCACGCACTTCACGTTCACCATAATTCAATTGTACGTATTATTGTTATGTATGCCACATAATTCACTAACGTTTGGGATACAGGACTCGTGTGTGTGTTTAACAAGGATTTTCCTAATTATAACATATGTTAACATCTTCTAACATATGTTAAACCTACTTAACTAACCCTAGTTAAGTATCTAGCCATGTATGAACATGTAAGTTAACTAGAGTTCAGTAAAAGTATTAACCTGAAAATGCGGGGTGTCACATCATCCCCAAGTTGAAAAGAATTTCGTCCCGAAATTCAGCAAGTAAACAATAAAGCCAGCTATAATAATGTGTGCTTGGTTCCCGGATGTCACATCATCCCCAAGTTGAAAGGAATTTCGCCCCGAAATTCACTTTGAAAGAGCTGCTTTATGTTCCGCGTTTGATCTATGCACGATTTCAGGTTCAGTAAAGAGGTGTGGGTATTTGAGCCGCATCTGATCTCTGCGCTCCCACGTGTATTCCGGTCCTAGACGGGAATTCCACCGTACCTTAACAATAGGTATAGTGCTTTGTCTGAGTTTCTTGACGCCCTGCTCAAGAATCTCCACTGGTTCTTTCATGAACCGTAGTTGATCGTCCACCTGGATCTCCTCCAGTGGCACTACCAGTGTCGTATCTGATAAGCATTTCTTCAAGTTTGAGACGTGGAATACATTATGTACTCCACTGAGTTCATCCGGTAGATTTAGCTGGTAAGTTACTGGACCAATCCTTTTAACAATCTCGAAAGGTCCGACGTATCGGGGATTTAACTTCCCTCGTTTCCCAAAGCGTATCACTCCTTTCCAAGGTGACACCTTTAACAAAACCTTGTCCCCAACCTGGAACTCCAAAGGTTTTCTACGTTTGTCAGCATAACTTTTCTGTCGATCCCGAGCAGCAGCCATCCGGTTTCTAATTTGCACTATCTTCTCAGAAGTTTCGTGCACGAGTTCGGGACCTGTTAGTTGGCTATCCCCAACCTCAGTCCAACAGATGGGAGACCTACACTTGCGCCCGTAAAGTGCCTCAAAAGGCGCACACTGTATCGAAGTGTGGTAACTGTTGTTATAAGAGATTTCGATTAAGGGCAAGTGCTTATCCCAGTTATTACCAAAGTCCACCACGCACGCTCGTAACAGATCCTCTAATGTTTGGATGGTACGTTCACTTTGTCCATCCATCTGTGGGTGATAGGCTATACTCATATCAAGACGAGTTCCTAAAGCATCTTGGAGAGTAGTCCAGAAACGAGAAGTGAATCGCCCATCGCGATCAGATATAATGGAAGTAGGTACCCCATGCCTAGAGACTATCTCCTTGATGTATAAGTTCGCCAGCTTCTCTAACGAATCTGTTTCTTTTATTGCCAAGAAGTGGGCCGATTTGGTTAAACGGTCCACGATAACCCAAATCCTGTTATGGCCCGTTGGCGTTCTAGGAAGCTTTGTAATAAAATCCATGGAAATTCCATCCCACTTCCACATCGGAATCTCTGGTTGTTGGAGTAGGCCCGAAGGTTTTTGATATTCAATCTTAACCTTCGCACAAGTCAAGCACTTACTAACATAAGTGGCTATCTCGGCTTTCATGTTTGGCCACCAGTATAGAGTCTTAAGATCTTGGTACATCTTGTCCGAACCAGGATGTACCGAATAGCGAGAGGTATGTGCTTCATCGAGCACCAGTTGTCTGAGATCCCCAAATCGTGGTATCCAGACTCGATCCATGAAGTACTGCAGACCATCTGTTCTCAGTTCCAAGTGCTTATCAGCACCATGTAGGGTCTCAAGCCCGATGTTTTATTCCTTCAATGCTTCACCCTGTGCTTCACGTATCTTATCAGGAAGATTAGAATAAATGGTGAGTTGCAAGGCTCGCACCCGTTTGGGTTTCGTTTCTTTTCGACTGAGGGCATCAGCTACTACGTTAGCCTTCCCTGGATGATACTTGATGGCACAGTCATAATCATTCAAAAGTTCAACCCAGCGACGTTGTCGTATGTTCAGCACCTTCTGATCGAATATATGCTGAAGGCTCTTGTGATCAGTGAAAATTGTGCACTTTGTTCCATAGAGGTAGTGCCTCCAGATTTTAAGAGCGAAAACCACCGCTCCCAGCTCCAAATCATGAGTGGGGTAATTCTTCTCATGGACCTTCAATTGCCGCGATGCATATGCGATTACCTTATCACGTTGCATCAGTACGCACCCAAAGCCTTGGATAGACGCATCACAGTACACTACAAAGTCCTCCGTACCCTCAGGTAATGATAGTATCGGTGCACTGTAAAGTTTTGACTTTAGTAGCTGAAAAGCAGATTCTTGGGCGTCTCCCCACTTATAAGTAATACCTTTCTGTGTTAGGGCGGTGAGAGGTTGAGCGATCTTAGAAAACCCCTCGATAAATCTGCGATAGTATCCCGCGAGACCAAGAAATTGGCGCACCTCAGTAGGGGTCCTAGGAGCCTCCCACTTTTGATGGCGTCAATTTTGGCTGGGTCCACATGTATTCCTGTCTCGTTGACCACATGCCCAAGGAATTGGACTTCTCGAATCCAGAAGTCACATTTAGAAAACTTTGCATACAGCTGCTCATTCCTCAGTAGATCCAAGATTAACCGCAGGTGTTGCTCGTGCTCTTCCCTGCTCTTGGAATAAATCAGTATGTCATCTATGAACACTATGACGAATTTGTCCAAATAAGGCTTGCACACACGGTTCATTAGGTCCATGAACACAGCCGGTGCATTAGTTAGCCCGAATGGCATAACCAAAAACTCATAATGTCCATAACGAGTCCGAAACGTCGTTTTTGCCACATCCTCTTCTCGGACTCTCAGCTGATGGTACCCTGACCTCAAGTCAATCTTAGAGTAGAAGCTCGACCCTTGCAGTTGGTCAAACAAGTCATCAATACGAGGCAGAGGATAACGGTTCTTAATCGTTACCTTGTTCAACTCCCGATAATCTATGCACATGCGAAAGCTCCCATCTTTCTTCTTAAAAAACAGAACTGGAGCTCCCCATGGCGAAGAACTGGGCCTAATAAAACTCCTATCCAATAGCTCTTGGAGTTGGGTAGATAGTTCTTGAAGCTCCCCTGGTGCTAACGGTACGGTGCGCGTGCAACTGGCGCTGCTCCAGGTGCAAGGTCAATCTGGAACTCCACTTGACGAACGGGTGGAAGTCCAGGTAATTCCTCTGGGAATACATCTTGGAAGTCTCGGACCACTGGGATGTCCTCAATTCTAGTTTCAGTTTCAGCTCGAATGTCAGATATGTTAGCCAAAATGGCCGGACAGCCCTTGCGAATACACTTATGGGCCTTCAGATAGGAGATGATGCCCACCATGGCACCACCTCGATCACCCTGTATAGATAAGAGTTCTCCACTTGGGAGAGGAATGCGAACAATTTTCTCCTGACAGAGAATTTCCGCGCGTTGCTTGGACAACCAGTCCATGCCAACCACGAAATCAAAGCTACCTAGGGTGATAGGTAAGAGGTTGATGGCAAACAATTGCCCGTTCAACTCGAGCTTACAGTCACGATGTATATGGGTTACCTCGACAGGCTTCCCATCAGCCAGTTCAATAGAGTATGGAGTATCAAGAAGAGTAGGAACCATCCCTAATTGTTTGTTAAGTTTTGATGACACAAAACTATAGTCCGCACCAGTATCATATAAAATAGAGGCAAGAGTGTCGTATCCGTCACGACCTTGTTATCAGTCCTAGCTTCCCCAATGCCAATCACGAATGCTTTCCCACGAACCCCATTGTTGTTGTTCCCGTTGTGGTAGTTGTTGTTGCAGGACTTATACCTCACACTATCCCACGTTCTCTTGCTATCACCAACAGTAGAAAATGAAGTACCATGCTTCAGAAAGGTACCATGATCAGCAGTCTCATCTGTGAGTTTGCGAGTCAAGTGAAAGATTTGTAGGTGAGCTGCAGTGGCCAAGCCACGAATCTGAGGGGCCCACCCTTTCGGTATAAAGTTCGATCCATTTGTAAGGTAGGTTAAATAGATTTGAGCCTATAATGGCTATCTCCTGTAGCTTGGTAGTGTAGGCGTCGATCTCAGACCCATCCGTCTTTATATAACAAAATTTCTAGATTTCACCACAGGGTGTTACGTTCTCCTTCCAAGTATTTGTAACTCATCGAGTGTGCATGTAGCATACATTACCCCATCCTGCCTGGGGCAAATGCACATGGCAGAGACTTATACTATCGAAGCAATCAGACGGTCTCCTTCAGTTCCGTTGGAGTCATCGAGGATTACGATCAATAAAAGGCTTGAAGATATGATGGCAGGTTGTTGTTGTGGCATGTGCGTTCGAGAAATAAGAAAGTTCAAATGTGGAAGTCAGAGGAAAAGAACGATTTAGCAATATAGATCTTTACTAGCTGGGAAAGATGCGAGGGCCTCAACCACCCTATCGTTGATCATAAAAACTCAGTCTTATCTAAGTTAACAAGGGAAATGAAAGAAAAGATAGGTAAGAAAAGGTAAGAGCCAATTGTCGCCATGCTCTGTCTAGATAGTAGAGCCTTCATCCTCACTTTCCGTGTGCTCGTCCTGCTCATGTTCCCCTTCCATCTCTTATCCTTCCTCTTTTGCGATGTCAGTGTTATATGGTTCTCATCACGTACAATCTCCTTCTCTAGTCCTATGTGAACCAGTTTAGTGGTAAACTGTACCACTCGTTCCTGCAATCGTGGCTATCAGCCATTAGTAGGTTTCATCCTCCCTTGTGATGTTGCATTACATCGCAGGCTTTACGTAACTCCCCAAGAGTGTGTGTAACAAGTCCCGATCTAATGCGTTCCCATGAATCTACCATATACTTATGAGTAACAGGGATATGCAGTCATACGTCCGCCCGCTCATACTAGGCGTAAGGTACTAAAGTAAGAAATAAGTTCTATATGCGTAACCTAGTCCCGTCTGAGTTTCGAATGGGAGTAAGAAAGATCAACTAACAAGGAACGGAAACTAATTGTCTCCTTGCTCAGTGAAATAGGATAAGTCTCAGTATTCGAATTCCTTTATAGTTGATTTAATGGTACCACGTCATGCGCATCGTGCAGCTTCCTGTGTACGTGCGCCACAACGCTCGCAAGGGCTCCCTCCCTTGTACTATAGTTGTCTCATCGTCCATGAGGTTAGTTAGGATATTACTCCCAGTAATGCGCCACCTGGTGTAACCCTAGGTTCCCACCATTGACGTGTTAAGAATTAAGTCTAGAACTAGAAGATAACATATCTCCTGAAATCATATGTTGTAGATATATGTAGCTAATAGCTAGTTGTGCACTTAAGTTGTGAGTGTACTTATGCTATGATGATTATAGACTAGACTCAACATGCAGTCCTAGTTCACTATAACCAATGGCTCTGATACCAATCTGTCACACCCTCAAACTTCCACTGCGGGGTTTATACCGTGTGACATCTGTCACCTTCGACTTTCAATTTCTTTACAAAAATAGTCCCCCAAATATTTTCAATTTTAGTCCTCAAACATTTCTTGTAATTATTGTCATTTTCAAATGTAATAAATGTGCGAAACTCAAGTTATATTATTTACATGTATTTTGGATCTCGATCTCGATTTAATCTAACACGTAAGTTGCGACGTTATTCGGAAAAAAAAATATATATCATAAAAAAAAAAAATCAAGTTTATAAAAGTTTTAAGTTTGATTAATTAACTTGGTTGGTTGTTATAATAAGCAAACTAATTAGAAAAACATTAAAACTAACTAAGGTTAAAGGTGAGGGGCCAATCCTGTCAAGTTTGAAAGTTTTAAAACAAAAAAACTCTAACATCTGCTACTATTCACGTTTTTTTTGGCGAGTATGAAGCCTTGATTGCGATTCTAAAAACGCGTTGTAAGTATACAATCTTGCTTGTAATGTGTTAGTCGACCATCATGGATTAAAACCCCTCTATTACAGAGCTTAAATCGGGTCTGAATCATGGTTATTAGATTTGGGGTAAGGTTAGGGTTCTTAGAGATTTGGGGAAGAAGATGAAGTTTAGTTATTCTATAAATATAATTATCATTCCACCTAATCATCAAAGTATGCAATAGAGTAGTGGTTTAGTGGGTGGTGGTGTTGGGAAAGGACCCGAGTTCGAGTCCCCATGGCAGCAAAGAGTCTTTTTTTTTTTTTCAGATTTTGTATTCTTTTTTTTTGTTGTTTTATTTTCAATTCTTAATTATTTCTTACAAATATATTTATATCTTTAAATATTCATATTAAATTCATTTTTACTCCAAAAATTATGAAAATTTAGGTGTAGCTTCTTGACATCATAAAGAACATTTCCACATTTTTATTTTTTGAAAAATGTTTTATTTTTATATTTTTATTGAATTAAATTGTTTTAATCATAAATAATTGATAAAAAATTCATTTTTAATGATTTTAATCTCAAACTTTTTGAGTAATTATTTCTAACCATTCTCAACTGAAATAAAAATTATTGGTCAAGAAAACATTATTTTTATTAATTTTCACATTTTTAATCATTTAAACATGATTTAATCTCATAAAATCAGTTTTTAAATATAAATAAGTTTATATAAATTATGGGAAAATTATTCTAATACGTTTACATCAGAAATCATCCATTTTCTATAGAATAAATATTTTTGGACCACGTATAGTATTATTAGTCTTATTTACGTTTAGTTAGACATAATAAAACATTTATTTATTTATACAATTTAAACATATATTTTATAAATGTTTTTCTTATAAAATAGAAATACTCGTATGATTTAATGTCTTAATTATTTTCTTGTTGAATCGTTGTGTAACACAAAAATTATTTATTTATATATTTATGATTATCGTATTATTTTAATTGAGTTAAAGTAACTAACTAAATTATTTTGTCTTAATTATTCAAACATATTGATATCTAAATATTTAATCGGTAATAATTATATTACTTAAATCATATTACAAACTTTGGTATATTATTTTTAATATACAACTTTTACATTATTTCGACTAATCATAAAATCTCTGATTCCCCAAATCGACTTAGCAAACCCTAATGCCTTAGACCCTAGATACCTTAGACTTTGTAGACTTTACCTTACTAGTATTCATATACGTTATAGGTTGAATTCCTCGGAATTCTCACTACTTAGCTCACAACCGCTTAAGTGGATTTTGATCGCTTTCGCAAACTGTGAGTATATCTTCCCCTTTTTACTGTTTTACTACTTTTGGGGTGATTCATGTACTTATTATCAAGTTTCTATTACTTCTTACTAAAATAGCAATTCTCCTGTGTGTTTGCTTTATGTTAATTTGTGTGTCTATGACTTGTCAAAATCATTAACCTTTGAGGGCCTGGCATTTCAATGAATAGTACTATGGTATACCCCCTTGTGACTCTGTTGAGAGACCTTGGTCATTGTCTTGTGATTCATATTACTAAAAATGTTTTGATTCTTGATTCTTGATACTTACTACATAGGGTTGATTTTGAACGGACATTACTTAAATTACATAATTGCAAATGGTATACAACACAGGGATTGCGAAACGTTTTGTACTATATATATATCCAACGGATGTACTCACCAATACATTATATGTGTTGACAAAATTATTTTGTACATGTTTCAGGTGACGTTTGATCTTACTTGCTTTCACGCTTAGGATGGACCTAGAGCTTAAATAAATTTATTATTTATGTTTGGGATTTCTATTAAGACTCGTTGTATTTCGTTTTGAATAATGAAAGTTTATTGCTATTAATATTTATATTTTAGTCCATGTGCTTTTGAACAATCGTCACTACGTGACACCTCGATGTTTCCGCCATCGGTTGGGGTGTTACAGATTGGTATCAGAGCCATGGTTATAGGGAATTAGGTTATTAGTAAATGCTTTTGACCTAGACTATAACTAAGCTACCCATTATATGCTTTCTTTTATTCTCATATTTCTTTAGATATATTTTCTCCTTTTACTTTTCATTATACTCGGAGAAGATTTTTATTCTACAAATGGAATGAAAACACCAAGTTAGGAGTGATATCCATACCTTGGTGAATAGTTTCACTCTTTATATGTTTTATTCATTTATTTTATTTATCTTGGAATATTTTCCTTTCGAGATAGGAGACGTCCAAATCTCAAGGAATCTATCCCTCCAAAAGAAACTTACTCACTAAGCTAGGAGTGATATCCTTATCTTAGTGACCAGTTTCACTCCATCATATTTTTACTATTCGGAAGTATATCTTTGAGTTAGGAGTGAAATCCACATCTCGAGGATATATATATTTCCACATTTCAAGATCCGCTAAAGTTTTGGAAAATATTTGTGACGGGGCACGTGCAATCTGGAAGGGTGAGCGCCTGTATTCTGAGTTTTCTGTCTAGGTTGGTAATTCGCATAAATCCCAATCAGACGAGGGACCCGTTTACCTACCTGGGAATTCTCGGGATGAGCATTCACTTATAGGCTAAAGTACGCCCCCACAAGTCACTAATAATATTTCAATTACTTTAGTCAGTCAACAGTTTCTTTGGAAACACTCTTATAACTCGTTTTATACTTGGTATTGTTTTCTCATTTGGAGTTTTATCATGATTTTCTTTATGATGTTCATAATTTTTCCTATATCAATTTATAATTACTATATCTTATGTTATGTGTTACTTGTCTTGATATAAACTATGACATTTCCAAGATTTTTGGAATCAAATCTCATAATTATTTTTCACTTTTGTAGATGTCTGATCGCGAATCTCGTAAGAGAGCCTCGAAGCGTCAGGCTAAACTGAAATCTGACCAGCGTATCGCGACTATGCTAAATGACAAGTTGGAAACACTTGTTCCTAACATCATTAATGCTATTATTCCAAATCTTAACCTGAACGGTAGCTCGAATGGGAACTCTAACGGGAATACAAATGGAAATGGTGGGGCTAGTGAGAATAAGTGCACTTTCAAGCACTTCAACTCATGTCATCCCAACAAGTTTAATGGCACTGAGGGAGCCACTGGGTTACTTGAATGGTTCGAAAGTATGGAGAATACGTTTATTAATAGCGACTGTCCAGATAACCTACGTGTTCGTCATGCCACGGGTGTTCTTCAAAAGAGAGCGCTTACTTGGTGGAATGGTGAAAAACATGCTCGAGGGACGGAAGCTGCTTTAGCTATGTCTTGGGATGATTTCAAAATCGCCATGACCACTGAGTTCTGTCCTCGTAGTGAGATGAAGAAATTGGAGGATGAGTTCTATCACCTCAAGCAGGATAGTGGAAATAATGTTCCCTACAATAACCGTTACCACGAGTTGAGCTTACTGATTCCTCGAATGGTAACCCCGGTATCCTTGGCCATTGAGAAGTATATTGAGGGACTGCCACCTCAGATCCATGATTCGGTTATGGGAAGTAAACCTGCTACTGTAGAGGATGCCATTCGTCTCGCAGCATCTCTTACTGACAAACATGTCAAGGATGGTACTCTAACTCGTAAGGGTACTAAAAGACCTACTGAAACCCCTGCTACCACTGAACCTTCCCAAGAAAACTCTGCCTCTGCCTCTAGTTCCAATAAGAAACGAAAAGGTGGAAACCAAAACTATGCTGTAGTTGCACCTCTTAACCAGGTTCCTGTTGCAAACCCACCTACTGCACCTCAATCAACCCCAAGGGCTTATACTGGGAAACAACCTCAATGTGCTACCTGCCACTACCATCATCCCACCAATTTACCGTGTCGTAAGTGTGATGCTTGTGGAAGACTGGGTCATACCACTCCTTTCTGTCGTGTTGCCAATCGACCAATAAATAACCCACAGACTGTTATCCAAAACCAGGGAGCTGACCAACCCAGAGTTTGTTACGCTTGTGGTGATCCTAACCATATGCAAAACAGATGCCCTCATCTTACGGCTTTTATTCAGGCTCGTCAGCAAACCCCAGCAGTCCCAGCAGTTCCAGCAATACAAGCAGCTCCAGCCCGTGGTCGTGCTTTCAACAGCAACGCTAACCAAGATCAAGCTACCAACGACGTTGTCAATGGTACATTTCTTATTACTAACTTATATGCTTCGATTTTGTTTGATACCAGTATGGATAGGAGTTTTGTCTCGTTAGAAGTTGAACCTTTACTTGCTCGTAGTTGCCCCCACCTTACCCATCCTTTTACCGTGGAGGTTGCTAATGACAATCCTAATCTTATAAAAATTTATGCTCCATAGTTGCACAACCAAAAATCTTCACTTGAAAGAAATTTCGAGACGAAATTTTCTAAAGTAGGGGAGACTGTGACATCTGTCACCTTCGACTTTCAATTTCTTTACAAAAATAGTCCCCCAAATATTTTCAATTTTAGTCCTCAAACATTTCTTGTAATTATTGTCATTTTCAAATGTAATAAATGTGCGAAACTCAAGTTATATTATTTACATGTATTTTGGATCTCGATCTCGATTTAATCTAACACGTAAGTTGCGACGTTATTCGGAAAAAAAAAATATATATCATAAAAAAAAAAAAATCAAGTTTATAAAAGTTTTAAGTTTGATTAATTAACTTGGTTGGTTGTTATAATAAGCAAACTAATTAGAAAAACATTAAAACTAACTAAGGTTAAAGGTGAGGGGCCAATCCTGTCAAGTTTGAAAGTTTTAAAACAAAAAAACTCTAACATCTGCTACTATTCACGTTTTTTTTGGCGAGTATGAAGCCTTGATTGCGATTCTAAAAACGCGTTGTAAGTATACAATCTTGCTTGTAATGTGTTAGTCGACCATCATGGATTAAAACCCCTCTATTACAGAGCTTAAATCGGGTCTGAATCATGGTTATTAGATTTGGGGTAAGGTTAGGGTTCTTAGTGATTTGGGGAAGAAGATGAAGTTTAGTTATTCTATAAATATAATTATCATTCCACCTAATCATCAAAGTATGCAATAGAGTAGTGGTTTAGTGGGTGGTGGTGTTGGGAAAGGACCCGAGTTCGAGTCCCCATGGCAGCAAAGAGTCTTTTTTTTTTTTTTTCAGATTTTGTATTCTTTTTTTTTGTTGTTTTATTTTCAATTCTTAATTATTTCTTACAAATATATTTATATCTTTAAATATTCATATTAAATTCATTTTTACTCCAAAAATTATGAAAATTTAGGTGTAGCTTCTTGACATCATAAAGAACATTTCCACATTTTTATTTTTTGAAAAATGTTTTATTTTTATATTTTTATTGAATTAAATTGTTTTAATCATAAATAATTGATAAAAAATTCATTTTTAATGATTTTAATCTCAAACTTTTTGAGTAATTATTTCTAACCATTCTCAACTGAAATAAAAATTATTGGTCAAGAAAACATTATTTTTATTAATTTTCACATTTTTAATCATTTAAACATGATTTAATCTCATAAAATCAGTTTTTAAATATAAATAAGTTTATATAAATTATGGGAAAATTATTCTAATACGTTTACATCAGAAATCATCCATTTTCTATAGAATAAATATTTTTGGACCACGTATAGTATTATTAGTCTTATTTACGTTTAGTTAGACATAATAAAACATTTATTTATTTATACAATTTAAACATATATTTTATAAATGTTTTTCTTATAAAATAGAAATACTCGTATGATTTAATGTCTTAATTATTTTCTTGTTGAATCGTTGTGTAACACAAAAATTATTTATTTATATATTTATGATTATCGTATTATTTTAATTGAGTTAAAGTAACTAACTAAATTATTTTGTCTTAATTATTCAAACATATTGATATCTAAATATTTAATCGGTAATAATTATATTACTTAAATCATATTACAAACTTTGGTATATTATTTTTAATATACAACTTTTACATTATTTCGACTAATCATAAAATCTCTGATTCCCCAAATCGACTTAGCAAACCCTAATGCCTTAGACCCTAGATACCTTAGACTTTGTAGACTTTACCTTACTAGTATTCATATACGTTATAGGTTGAATTCCTCGGAATTCTCACTACTTAGCTCACAACCGCTTAAGTGGATTTTGATCGCTTTCGCAAACTGTGAGTATATCTTCCCCTTTTTACTGTTTTACTACTTTTGGGGTGATTCATGTACTTATTATCAAGTTTCTATTACTTCTTACTAAAATAGCAATTCTCCTGTGTGTTTGCTTTATGTTAATTTGTGTGTCTATGACTTGTCAAAATCATTAACCTTTGAGGGCCTGGCATTTCAATGAATAGTACTATGGTATACCCCCTTGTGACTCTGTTGAGAGACCTTGGTCATTGTCTTGTGATTCATATTACTAAAAATGTTTTGATTCTTGATTCTTGATACTTACTACATAGGGTTGATTTTGAACGGACATTACTTAAATTACATAATTGCAAATGGTATACAACACAGGGATTGCGAAACGTTTTGTACTATATATATATCCAACGGATGTACTCACCAATACATTATATGTGTTGACAAAATTATTTTGTACATGTTTCAGGTGACGTTTGATCTTACTTGCTTTCACGCTTAGGATGGACCTAGAGCTTAAATAAATTTATTATTTATGTTTGGGATTTCTATTAAGACTCGTTGTATTTCGTTTTGAATAATGAAAGTTTATTGCTATTAATATTTATATTTTAGTCCATGTGCTTTTGAACAATCGTCACTACGTGACACCTCGATGTTTCCGCCATCGGTTGGGGTGTTACATACCGCGAGGCGCATGACAAACGAGGATCCCATAGCCATAAGTCACATGAACGAACTCTAAATGCCCAAACCATTTAGTTCGTTTTCAAAAACCAAGTTTAGTTAAGCTGCGGAAGCGTAAACCAAATTTAAACCTTTTTAAAACCCATGCGCAAAAAAACACGCCCAAATTAAAACCATATGAGAGAAAGGTAATAGCATAATATATAATTTATGTGTATGTCCAAGACCCCAAATGCAGTGAAGTGTACAGTGCTTTCTAATCCTGGCACCGGAAGCTAACTACCTGCAAAAGCATGTAAATCGTGTGTCAACATAAAGCTGGTGAGTTCACAAAGTAAAGTAATTGAGTGTGTAAATGCGCTGGTTTCCAAAACCACGTAAGTAAGTAAGTTGAGTTGGTGCCCCGCACCGTGTAACCACTAGTTCATCGCATGTCAAGGGTAGCTAACCCATTCATGATAACTAACCGAATATACAGAACTGCTATGTACGTGTAGCCACATAAGTGTGCCGCATGCCTGACATCATTGTCTATCCACAATGATAAAGTTTCGTTAAGTTATAGTTCACGCCCGCGCTCCCCGAGCCGGTGTGAGGTTTGTAAGACCTAATAGCGCTATCAACTAATAACCCGCTTGCCAACCCTGGCAACTCATTCGGTACGTGAGGACTTACAGATGATAGAAATGGTTAGATTATCAAGGACACAATTGCGAACTAGCAAAGTAACCGACCCTCATAAGGATCCATGGCATCCCAACCCGGGATGTGTAAGTAGTCCCAAACCGGACTAGAAAATGTTAAGTAAAGTGTCTCATACCTGAGACGCATGCTTTTGAGAAAAAGAGTAGTGAAACTCACCTTAGGTTGCAAGTGAATAATCCAAATTCCACAAATAGTGAAGTGCTACCGACTCCCTATTACAAATGTCACTAGGTGAGTATATGTGCATAACCAACACCATATAACTCGTTTATCCGAGACTTTTAAAAGTTCAAAACCGTGTAGTGACACCTAATGACTCTACATGCTCAAGTATGTCCTACGTATCCCGTTGGTGATCATAGTGATTATTATCAGTTTAATACATCAATTACATCTCATACAAGTTTTCACACAAGTACATGTCAATTACATACCACATAAAACTCCAAATAGTCAGATAAAGACTCCGTACACAATCTGCGTTTTTAGGACAGATTGTGCGCTGTGAAAAACAATTTATTTAAAATACTTAACGAATGAATTAAAGTCCCAAATTTTTACTGAGTATTTATGGGGATTCGGTTGCAAACCCATATTTTTATTTTGTCTTAAAACTAAACACAAAAATTATGAAAATTTGTACAACACAGCTATGTCCAGAAAATTTCCTCAACAGGTCAGTTTAGTAGAAAAATTCTCAAAAATTGTGTATTCATCCAAACGGGATGAATCCACTTGGAAAAGCTCTATTTTTCCAATATTGACCTACTGTAAAAATTTCATAACGTAATTCCTTGTAAATCGCAAGTTATGACCATTTAAAGTTAACCCAATTCACAAATCCGAAAATCTGATATGACCCCTAATCAAATAAAATTCCAAAAACGACTCAAACGATGTCCAAATCTGATGGTTTTGCCCATTATGAAAAGCTAAGACCTTGTACATTACAATCACGCAAATAAATTATCAAAAAAATCAATTTACCAACCCATTACAGCCCCTACAAAACGTTTAAACGAATCTGCCAGAATCTTAAACTTCCATCCCAAGTAATCTACAAACCCTAATTTTCCATGAACATCCCTAATACATGTATAACACATACAATACTGATTAAACACCATATTAATATAGCAAAACACATATATTATCATGTGAAAACCCTAATCATGGCTACTAATAACAATCATCATCATCAAATCATCAAGAACATTCAAGAACTCCTATACATACATACATGCGATTATATATATGTTATTTTTAGAGTTTTTAAAGTGTTTCAAGTATCATAATTCATCAAAGAGCATAAAGATGTATACCTTGCAATGCAAAAACTCCCTAGAGCCTTGAGATTAAACCCGAACTAGCTTGATTAGGTGAAAGATTGATTGGTTGCTTGAAAACTAAGAGAGAAGGGGGGGGGGAGGGTTTCTCACGGCGCAAAAGGGGAAGAAGGGGTAGGGTTTTTTTTTTGTCTCCTAATTATAAGAGGGCTTTACTTGTTCCCCAAGCAATTGGGTATTAGGGCCCTTCTAGTCCATTAACTTGACCCGTTAATCATGTTCTAGCCCAATACCGGACCCAATATTATTAATCACCCTAAATTGCATAAAAACCATTGTTTTCATTATTACATAACATATTAATCATGTTGTGCACGTAATTTACATAATTTACGTAATATCTTTCAGTTACATAACGTAATTTACATAATTTACGTAATTTACATAATTTACATAATATCTTTCAGTTAGGCGATAATTCACAAAAACATGTAATTCACATAAGCACGTACTTCAAGTTCACCATAATTCAATTGTACGTATTATTGTTATGTATGCCACATAATTCACCAACGTTTGGGATACAGGACTCGTGTGTGTGTTTAACAAGGATTTTCCTAATTATAACATATGTTAACATCTTCTAACATATGTTAAACCTACTTAACTAACCCTAGTTAAGTATCTAGCCATGTATGAGCATGTAAGTTAACTAGAGTTCAGTAAAAGTAGTAACCTTAAAATGCGGGGTGTCACATTGTGCCTGTACAAAATGTGCACTCCCATGTGTTCCATTATTCCTATTATAACTAGGGTTATACAGATTTCCAAACTGAGATTGGTTGTAGCTAGAGCTTCTACACTCTCTAGCAAAGTGTCCCAACTTCTGACACTTGTGACATCTAAGTTTAGATTTGTCAAAACCGATTTTTGTAGAATTGTTAAGTCCTGGAAATTTCCTTCCTGACCTTTTGTAAAAATTTGTTTGTTTTGATACTTAACATGGCCAGTTGGTGTAAAATGTCCATTTCTTCTAAGTTATCATTGCTGAAATTTTTTAAATCATCCATGATAAAACACATGTTATCAGCAGTTTGACTATATTCCTCATTGTCATAACCTGGGAATGATCATTCTGATGAGATCCTAGCAGTTATGTCAATGTGGTCAAAAGAACCAAAACTATTTAAAAAAGTAGGTGAATCTTGTCCCAATAGTGCTGTACTACCTGGTAGATAGTCATCAGCAGTTTTACCAGAACTTTGCAACGTTTTCTTTTGATCAACTTCTCTTTCAAAAGTTAGTAATCTCCCATGTAATTTTGTAAGAGTGAGGGAGCTAAAGTCTGGTGAGGAACTTAGGACTATAGAGTATGTTTCCCATTTTTCAGGTAAAGACCTTAAAAATCTATGAAGCATAGATACAGTTGTATAGGTCTGACCATTTAATTTTAGCTCAGATATTAATGAGGAGAATCTTTCAAATTGTTGAGTTAAAGTTTCCCCATTTATGTGAGCAAAAGTTTCATATTGTTAAGCCAGGATTTCTCTGATGTTGGCAATCACCTCTTCAGTTCCTCCAAACTGTTCTTTGAGGCAGTCCCAAAGCTCTTTGGCACTATCACAATGTAATAGACCAGAGTAGATTTCATTTGGGAGTGCCATGCCAACATGGAGAAAGCTTTAGTATCAAGCTCAAGTTTTAGGAAATCATCATCTATATAGTCTTTTGGGTCTTTTGTTATTTCTTCTTTAGTTTCAAGATTGATATTTACTGGTTTGTGAGGACCATATATCACAGATTTCCAGCAACCAGTGTTGGTCTGTGATAATGTATGTGCCATTCTCCTTTGCCAGATATTGTATTCATTTCATACTAGCATAGCAGGTTTATTGGCAGAACCAGTATTATGAGGATCCATTTTAAAGAGTATTGATTTGTCAAATATCTCTTAGAGTGATGGATTTTGATAAAAGTGAACTTTTAATCCTTTATTGAATATCAATAAGAGCCTGTGTCTGATTCTCAATGTGTTAGATTGATATGTGATCAGATAAACCAGTGCTCTGATACCAATCGTTGGATCAGTATTGCTCTTGATCTGTTGCTTGCTAGTGAACACTTATGTGTTTAGCAAGTTCAATCAGATTTGCACAGCGGAATGATAAGTAAAGTTACACCATCAACAGGAGTTATTACTCCCCGTGGATGTTTGAAAACTACAGACAAGTTTAATGAGAATCTAAGTAATGAATGTGAATGATAATAAATACTCAAACATATTCTTAATAAATGAAATGGAAAGAACAATAATAAGCTTTGAAGGATTTCTGTATTAATCAAAATCAATGTCTAAAACAGAGGGATGAACCCATCTATTTATAGACTTTACATATGCATGAACCTTGTCAAAAAGCTAGTCAGAAACAAGTTGCAACAAGTTGCATTCTTGGAACTTGTACAAAAGATAAAGTAATACTAAACTAATAAACTATTGAAACATAAGTCGGTGAGAAAGATTCTTTACAAGAGCTGATGAATGAGTAGTTTGTCTTCAGTAGTTCTTCAGTGAACTGTCTGGTTAGACTTCAGAACTTCTGATACTTCTTCTTCAGTACTTGTTGAATCCTTCTTCAGTACTTTAGTCTTCTTTCTTCAGTAGTTCTATACTTAGGATATTTTGCAGAAGTGAATTAGACTAAGGTTTACAAAAGTGGTTTCACCAATCCTTTTTGTCCTAACAACGGAGCACGGATAGGGAGGGCAATGACCACAGTCTGTCGCACCCTCTTACGGGGAGTGCACCTCTGGAGGATACGGCCCGTATAGTTGATGCGAAAAGAAGGGGCCAGAATCGAGGCAGTAGGGGCAATGGAAGGGACCACCGGAGGGTGGATGTCCGGGTCTGCAAGGGAATGAGGTACGTCATCTTCGGTGTCATATCTGAGACACGCCTAACTAGGGGTGCAAGATCCAAAACCATATCAGAGTCAGAAATCCAACCTCCTCCGTGATCGAGGAAATTGGGGGCCTAGTAAGGGATGGGAGCAGGCTGGGCAAGTGGAAGGTCCTCCTCGGGCGTGTCGTCCACTAGGTAATCAGGCTCAGAGTCGGACAAAATAGCGAGATCGACGGTGATGGCCATGATCCTGTCATATGCATGTATATATGTAAATGAACATGTATGTAAATAAATGAACTACTATACCCGTGTGTCATCGTAGAGCATCTTGAGACTTAAGAGGTGCAAGGCGAGATGGTGTGATACTTTGTGAAAACGTTTCAAAAACATTTTGGGTTATAGTTGACTCAAAAGCATCCTAGTTCGCTATAACCTTATGCTCTGATACCAATCAGTCACACCCCACCAAGGCGGAAACACGGGGATGCGACCTCGAAAGGTTTTCAAGCACAAGGTTCAAGCATAATACAGATTTATTTAAATAAGTACCATCAAAGGATGGATATTGTCATAAAGTTATTCAAACCATCATAACATTGTCTGAAAAATAGGAAATTGTGTGGATTTCATGAACTTGATAACTAAAACATTATGGGAGTGACAAAACCCAATCCAAAGTGGTACCACCCAGTGCATGCTTGAACCCCTCTCTTAAACCTCTACTGCTCGCCATCAATAACCTGAAAAACATGCATGAAAGATTTGTCAACAATCATTTCGATGAGTTCACAGGTTTGAATGTAATAGGTAAAGTGCTTGTGTAATTTGTGTATGACCGATCATAGGCTAGCTAAGAGAATAATTACTGTGCAAACCATGAGTCCCATAAACAAACCTCTTGACTGTTGTACCTCGTGCATTGTACACTAAAGACAATGTATGTATAGTAGAATACTAACACTCTTTCGTATGTAACCGGTTAAAGCGACTAACCAAGAGTGGAGGTGTCAACCCAATATATCTATTAAAGTGTTCCATGGCTTTTGATAGCTTATGGTCACAGTGTAATGTAAGTATGAGGACTGTTGAGCTCATGAACCAAATGTCTCATGTTCCACATGATAGTCATGATAGAATATACACACAAAACGATAATATATTGTAGTAGTTGTAGCATGTTTGTCCCTCCGAAAATGTAGAAATAGTAAAATGGGGCCGTGAAACTCACCTGAGAGTGATACGTGTGGTCTGGTAAAGTAGGAAAGTGAAATAGCTAACGTCCCGGCAATTGATACCCTAAGATCATCATGGACATAATAAGTTGTATGGTCTTGTTGCTTTATTGTTCAAATTATTCACCCGTCTTTGTGGACCCTTGTGTTTAGTGAATGTGGGCCATGTTTTTGTTCACGTGACATGTGTTCCGTGTAAAACATGTAATTCCGAAGTCTTCGGGTGTTTTATGGTAAAAATATGGCATTCTTTATGAGCAAGGTAAACCCCACATGTTATGATAGGTTGTTGATTATTCCCATGCTAACACGTGCGGTTGTTTTAGTGCAAAATGAGTATTTTAACATAGGACTAAATTGCTTAAAATCAAATTGTGATGTAAGCATATGTTAAGGCTTTTCTAACATATGTTTGAATATAACAACCGAAATCTTGGCTTAGTGCGGCCTTGATCCCGATCGTTTAGTGGGCCAATATAGGTCGACTCAAGCTTGTTAGTGCATGACCGAAGTCTTCCCATGTGTGTTAGTGTGCTTTTTTTTTTTTTTTAATGAAAATCGACTATAAAAGCCTTTCATTCATGCCTTAGTTTAAAGTATGCGCAATGTGAGTTTTGATTATCAAAGCCGATCCAGTGCTCAATAATTTATGTCGTACCATGATCGTAAAACATTAATCAAGTGATAGGCGTGTTGTTAGGGCCGATTCATAACGTGTAAATGTGATAACTCGACAAAGTGTTTCCTAGTTATAGAAACAATCAATGTGTATAAAGATCTCTTGTATGTGTGTGGTCGATTGTTCATGGTCGAGGGTCGGTGACTAGGTGAACATAATAAGGCCGATAGATAGAAGCTTAGGGAGCTTGAATGACTTACGTAATGGTGAGTTGAGGTGGTGCAAATCCTATGAACCTTGGGACTTCTTTTCCTTGGCTTAAAGGCTTGAATGCCTCGATGAGTTTGGAGTGTTTGGAAGGGGTATCTGATTGCTAACAAAGATCAAGAAAGAAGTGTTGTGGTGTTAGATTATGAAGAATTAAGGGGCCTTTATATAGGGGTTGATGTGGGATAAAGACAAAACAAATGTGGCACTCCTTCATTATTTCGGCCGATGCATGGATTAGAGGAAGGAATCATCAATTGGTGAAAAGGGAATGTGTTGGAGCCTCTTATCAATACTAGGGATGTGTTGACTTAGTGAAAAGATTAGTGTAATTTGGCTTTTAACTAAATGGGTGTAAGTTACTCACCTCCTCATCACCTTGGTTAATTGTCTTCATGTACAAACCATATGTTTCTGGATCAATCATTGTCATGAGTTAGAGGAGTATAATCGTCCGAAGCCTTTTAGGATTGCAAGGTTGATAATGACTTGTCTATGACACACCTTGTCTTCACTTGTTGGATGTTGATGGTTCAAAGAAGTCTTAGCTGTAAACTTGAAGGATAGTGATGTGTTTGTGAGGTATTCGGTCGATAATCAAGGGGCAAGATGTGCTAAAAGGGGTAAAGATCAAGTGAGTGGATGATGAGGTGTAAGTGTAAGGTCCAATTTGGTATATAGGGAGTGTTTGTCTTCTAATTGCATGCATGAGAGTGTTAGTGTTTGTTTTATTCAATAACCAATCATGTGTTAGCAAATGTGATCAATACTTTGGTTTGTTTTCCCCTTGGACCAATTGTAGTGAGGTATACAGATATTCAGGTAGTTTATTTGTGTGGGATAATGGTTAACCTTGGCCTCATGCTTACTTATGTGTAAGTGATCACCTCATCCATGAAAGAAAGAATTACCTCATGTGTTAAATTTGTTGCTTATGTCATGTGTTTCTATGAAGAATATTTTGGCCGATCCACATGAGTTGGAAGTGATAGTGATATATCCTAAGATCTTGTGTTTGTCCCATTCGATGTGCTGGTGATAGATCAAGACCCTTAGTTATCATTCGTGGGACATTAATATGTGTGTGTGTGTGTGGATGTTTCGGCTAAAGATAGCAAACGGAGGGCAAGCCATTCATGTGCGAGTGTGTGATCATGTATATACATATATGTATTCCCATTCATGTTGTTTACTTCGATTATAGGTGACTTCGTATGCCATAGGTTATATGTGTACACATGTGGGTGTATTTTTGTTGTGAATGGTTGGATATGGTGTGAGTTTGTGTGAGGTGTGTTAGAGAATTCGATGACGATATCAACATGTATCCATATCCACTAGTTGTGTACACATGTTATTATAAGTTAACATACGGAAATCTTTATGATCCATAAACATGTGTTAGTGAGGGGTGGTCATGTGTTAAAGTGTGATAACCCCATAACATATATTGTGATTGTTCGGGTTTGAGTGGATTGTATAGTTTCCCACTCGGCTATTGTTACGTGTATGTTACTTGTACAACTGTATTGGTCGACATTCGGTTGCTCTTTGTTGATCCTATGATTGGCTTGACTGTTCAACGCCAATTATTTTTGTATAATTCGAGTTTTGTATGCACAAACGGGTAACCTGTTGAGTATCCTGAATAACTCATGCTTTACCAGACAAGGGGTATAGTGTATGCAAAATGTCTAATTATGCACATGAAATGACAATAATAAGTAAAATGCGCACGGATGTTGACATGGATCACTGAATGTTGTCACACCTATGTTGTTTATATAGCCCTTAGCTCTGCAATGATTTAATTGAACCTTTCTTTATCTCCTTCCTTTTCCTTGTTTAACTTCTGAATATAGAAAACAACCAATGCATAAGCCTTATCGATATAACAAAACATACAAAAAAAATATTATACACTTGAATGCAAACCTAAAGCTCCAACAGACCCACAAACCCCATGGATCAAAAGCCGTTAATAATCAGACCAAATCTTAGAAAAGACTCTATACTAATCGAGCCGTTTAACCCAATCTACACTATGAGTTGACTTTAGGCAACTTTCACCCATTTGAAACATTAACATTACCATCTGTATTTAACAAACATAAAATTCATGTAAAGCCACTAATTTCTTTTGAAACGCCTAAAATTATACACAACTGAAAAACAAACTTATCAATCTAACACGCACAGATTCAATATTCAATTAAATTTCTCCAAATTTACTATTTAAAATGAGAAGGGATCTAAGACAATCTTACACAAAATGGATAAAATGTACTAATGTTTTAAGCTAACGCTTCATGTAGTCAATAAAATTCTTCGATTATACACACACATAGAGACTCTTAGAAGTATGGGCAAAGGTATAAAGCTATAATTATTTTGCATAAAAGATAACAAAATGAACAGAGAGTTGATTCACGCAAGTTGCTTGTCCAATATTTTCAACATAGGATATACATTCAAAATCAAGGACCTGAAATAAGAAACATACATTGCCGGAGATGATGTATGTTAGGGTTACGCTGAGATGATATATATGACGGTGATGGAGATGACGTACAGAGATGGTGATGAATCGATGATGGAGATAAAGGTCGATGGAATAGTGATACCAAATGTAAGCCCCGAAATATCACGATATCAAGTAACACAACGGATTGGCGGAATCAAAACGTTGTGTGATTCAAGAAACAAGATGATTAATATGAAACATCTATTGCATACGATTTCAATGGAACCGTCTGATACAACATAGAATTTTGAATAGATATTCTTAACCGCTAACCCAACAAATGAATAGAACTAAACATTATATAGGTCCTATGCTAGGTTTGGCCCACATGGCCTATCTCAAAGCCTAAGCCCAACCCAATAAATAATGTATTCTCAGCCCAAATGTAAGCCCCAAATAACCGAAAACCCAAGTATTCTCGGTCCTAAATGGTAAAACACCAATATGGATCACCAATATCTACTTGATAGCACCAGCTTCACTACTATAGACCCATCGCGAAGCACAATCCGAACAAAGATGCAACGATCAACACGACTCAAGCTTTTATTAAAATTTGAAACGATCAAAGATCAAAGTACGAGGACTATAAATATAAATACAATAAATTTTAGGAAACATGCAGACATTATAATTGATATTACAATTTCGACGCTAATATACTCGAAATAAAATCAAAATACATGTTTATTAATGATAGATGAAGTTTTGTCCACTAGAATCCATGTGGATCACAAAACATGATCTTATTTAAAGGGTTATGCTTTCTTGGAGTGTCTTTCACAAAATGATTTCAGTCTCTTCATGCCATCTCGAACATACGTTGGATCAATTGCAAATGTTATCCGAGCCAGTTCCGGAGTCCTACGCTTACACCTGAAAGAAAAATAAGCAAATGTGGGTGAAAGGGTCAATATTTAAACTTTCAAGACCATCATTGACTAATCTTGTCGACCATACTCATTTAGTAGGGAAAGGGTAAAACGAGAACATGCTTGAGTTGAAAGAATTAAGGAACTCACTTTATAACCACACATTTAATTTAATAAAAAAAAAAAGAGAATGTGTGGTTGTGAATTAAAGGATAATAAAATATTAAATAAAATATTCCTTTATTTAAGAAGTCAACATTGGTATGATCTTATTTTTACACCAGTGTTAAATCATCGTAATTTTTTTTCATTTTTTTTACGGTGGAGTTACCCATTTTTAAATCGATTTGTAATTTTTTTTAAAAAGTCACATTTTACGTCGGTGTTCTCACGGTTCTTCCAACTCAAACTAGTTTTCATTTGAACCTAATCCTAGTCATCTATTTTATATATACACACACAACATAGGTAATTTACACATGAATCATCATGTTACCTGGAAGGATCATGACAGATTCTTCTTTAGCAAGCTTCACACAGAAGTCCATATCATCTTTGATGTCTTCAAACAATGATATATCCAATTTCACCTTTTAAACACACATCACTAGTGAGGAATGTATAGGTAAACAATCATTTTCTTATATTAAACAAAAAGAGCAACTAATGTTTTCAAATTAGGAAACTTATTTATTTAATTATTAATTTTTTATCGGCTTTAATTACACCAAGCATCCTAGTGTGAATTCCGTCCAAAACTCTAACTGATTATGTGGAAAGGTTTTATGTGTCTTTTTTCTTTTTTCTGTGTGGTTTATTTGGTAAAGTTAGTAAGTGAAAGCAGAAAGAAAAATTAATGATTGTTATGTTAAGTTTGACCATTAAATGTCTAGTATGGTGATTTTCGCTTTCTACTAACATTCTATAAACATATAAAATTTGCATCAATGTTCTTACCATAATACACGTCGCTCCTTCAGGCCTGGATGGACAAGTAAGACCAGGGACATCTTTAATTCCCTCATTAAAGATGTTCGCCGCTTCTTTAATTATATCCAAAATTCTTGAAAAAAAATCATCTTTCGTTTCCTTTAGTATAGAAGGAAGCGCTCCCTGCAAATACACAAACTCATAAGATTTTATTATTAAAGCAAAGCAAAAAAACACATATAATTGAACATGCAATTTCAATAGGTGGTAACTAGAAACCTGAATAAATGCTGAGGGGAGAGAGGATACATTAAAATATTGTATAAGGCTTGTGATAATCTGAAAGACAAAGGAGGTTCATGTTAGCATATATAATGCAAACATATGTTTGCTCAAAGCATACGTATTCAAGCGCGAGAAAGATATGCAACCCCGTGTTCTTTGAGGATGCCATCTGGATCATGGGTAACAAGCCATCCTGATCGCCAACCAGGAACCATCCATCGTTTTGATATCGAACCAAGTGTAATGATTGGGGTGATTGATGCAAAGACACCCATGGGAACAAAAGGGTTTTCTCCAAAAACCATATGTCCATAAACTTCATCAGCAATAATTAATATCCCAAGCTTCCTTGCGGTCTCCGCAACCTAACAGAATTCGGGTTTGCCATGAACAAAATGGAAAGGGTGCGTAATCATAAAAAATCCATTTTGACTGAGGATTTTAACAAAATAAACATGAATTTTGTTTTTATTTTTAATTTCCAATACTTTTATGCTTGGATGCGCCAAAAGTCGTGCTCTGATTTGTTCGCAATTATAAAAAGTGAAGTCTGTTTTGTTTATTTTCTCTTTCAATGTGGATATTTTCATTATTTTCCCAAAAGGAAATAAATGGAACTGAATAACAAACTACGGATGTGCACCTTTTTAAGATGGTTGTATGTGAAGACATTCCCACCAGGATTTCCAGGGCTAATGATAACCATGGCAACTGTATTTTCATCTGCCACAGCTATGACAGAATCAAGATCAACTTCCCAGTTTTTCTCTGGAAGAAGGTCGTAGAAACGGGCTTCTAAATTGTATGTTCTAGCGGCAACATCATAATAGGGGAAGCATGGTCTTGGCAGTAGTATGTTTAATTTGGATCCACCAAGAACCTGCAATATAGCTTGACAGGCTTGTTGGCATCCAATTGTCATGAATACATCATCTGGTGATAACTTGTAAGGGAGATCTTGAGACAGGTGTTCTGCTACAGCTCTAAAAAATAAGGAGGGGAAATTAGGACTTTGTTAATAGTACTCTTTTATGTTTTATCAGATTATTTTACCTTGAAGAAAAAAAAAATAAACTAATCATTTCAGGCTAAAAATAGAAACATTTGAAGATTTAATCTAGAACTAGTAGGAAAGTTAAGGGGGTCAAAGTAGCAAGTTTAATTAACTAGTATTTAATTAATTATTTTATTGTTTAGAATTATCTAGTTTGTTTAATAATTAGTAAAGATAATGATCTATGGTTAGTACGTATTATATTATAACTATTAGCAGTATTTGAGTAGGATTCAATTATGGTTAGTTTAGTATAAATAAGGGTCTCGATTAATGATTTTATTTGTCCATTTGCATGTAAGTTTGTGAAGTTCGTTTCTTCACTCACGTACGGTTATTGCACCGGAAACAAGAGGTCAGACAAGAGTTTAACATTTGGAACATATCCTTAAAAGAAGTATAATGTCACAATCAATCAAAACAAACATATCTATACTATATTATAATACATGAGGGATGAGAAGTTTAAGATACCCAAAAGTTAAGAATTTTTTTTTCATTAATGCATAAGGTACAAACTTAAAATAAAGGTAAATTAGTTTTTCAAATACTTTTACACTTTAATACCCTCACATTAGTTGCACCTTAATTCAATGAACATCAATCAACTTTTGCTTATTTAAAATGAGTGGTGTTAATATCATTTATGTAATTGAAGAAAAAGCAAATCGTGTATGTACAGTATGATAATATTATACTAACCACTGTTTTTATTGAATTGAGTTGGCACTATTTAATTTGATTGAATTTCTAAAGATTCGGTTTGAGGATTATTAGGACATTTGAATTCTGTTACAAGTTCTCTGGTTGGTTATTGAGGGTCAAATAAGTTTCAAAGTTGATTATCTTCTTTAACATGAGCGTGTTAAGGTATATTCAGGGCATAAGTTATTCTAGGATTTGACATTGCTACGAACCGGGATATTATTGGTGTTTATCTTGCTTTGCATTTGCATGGCTTTTGCACTTGAAAAACATGCTGAAACCTTATTAACCTATTATTGGAAAGTTGCATTAATTTATTGAGATCTATATCGTCTTGGATGATCCGTTTAAGCACATGTCATATTAAGACTTGAATCGTTTTAAAAGTGGTTTGAGTTTTTGGTATTCAACATTAACTAGGTGATCTTGTAGCAAATTAGCAATTGGCTTTTTTTATAAGTTTGCTACTTGGCAGCCATAATTTTGGATCTTTTGATTTAATCATCAATAGTTAAATAGTATTGACTATTTATTAGTGTTGTTTGTTATATTTGTTTTAAATTTTTATAATCATTTATATATAAAAAGACACTAGGTAATGCCGCGATTTGGATACATAAAATGTAGACCATGCAAAATGTTCTAAAATAATTTACAAATGATACCAAATGTCAGTGTCATACCCCATACAATAATGTGCGGAACCGACACCGATCGAGTATGTTTATCAACAAAGGTTGAGTTTAGTCAACCCATTGATGAACATAATAAGAAACAAAAAACTTGCATGTTCACAAAAGCTTTTAAAAGATATATAACACAACATACACACTGCCGGGAAGAAGAAGAAGAAGTACCTTCTAGCAGGGAGAATACCTTCGGTGGGCGGATAAGAGTGGAACTCAGTAGATTGCACAGCTTCGATAATAGCATCCGTAGCTATGTGAGTGGTTTTAAAACAAGGGAAAGCAGAAGGTTGACTAACGGACATAGGGATGACAGGCCTATCGTCCGAGATATTGAGATTCGACATGAGCAACGTGAGCGCGCCTCTAATGCTTGTCTCTGGCTCCGCCTTCACCTCGAAGTTCCCTCTGAATCCCCATTTCTTATGTGTCAAAGTTGCACCGTTCTCCATATCCTTCCACTCTTCTACAATGGTTGTGGTTGTAATGAAGTTGACAATGTTATTTGTTGAACTAGAAGTTGCTATCCTGTTATATTTATAAAACCGTGGAACAAGTATAATATTATATTTCCAAAATAATAATAATAATAATAATAATAATAATAATAATAATAATAATAATAATAATATTAATAATAATAATCAAAATGGTTCGCAACTTTTGACCATATGAGTACGAAGACGACTTTGCATTCTAATTTACTTAGTAGAGATAGTGTATACAAATCATGAATAAAAAATAGTCAAGTAGAGTTGCGGAGTGTGGTTCACTTCATTTCATTGACTAGTTAATGACATGAGAATGAGCAACAAACTTACTCTTGTCCGTATCTGTTGCATGAATATGACTCACAATTATTCTTTCAAATTTAGACAATGGAGTTGTTATCCTGTTATATTTAATTGATAATGAATTTTAAATCATTGTTAAATATTGTAATTTATAAAACCGTGGAACACGTATATATTATCTTTCCCAAAAAAATAATAATGAAAATTGTTCGCCACTTTTGACCATATGACTTTGCATTCTAATTTACCTCGTCGAGGTAGTGTATAAAAATCATGAATAAAAAAACTTAGTTACTGACATGAGTAACAAGAGCAACTAACGTACTATTGTCCGTATCTGTTGCAAGATTAATGAATGTAAATCAGTATTTTTTTTTTTTTTTTTTTTTTACAAATCTTTACGCCATTCTTTAGATCTGATTAATTTGACACCAAATTATCGGAATATCAGAATCATAGTCACTTATATGGTATTTTATATTCTATACTTTATTAGATGATTATATATTGTTAATATGTAAATGCAAACTTGTAAATATGTAAACTCTAAATGTATGTATTAGTATCTATGTGTGTATGTATATAAGTAGGACATATGTAAATATTTAAGATCTTAGTTTGATAGAATTATAAGGATAAGATTAGGATCAATCGGCTGCAAATGGACTGAAGCATTCGGATCAGAAGAACTGCAGACACAAGAATGGGTCAAGATGGATTACATGGATGCTGCAACATCAAATGGGTCGATATGGACAAGATTAGAAGGCTGGAATATGGGTCAACAATAATCAGATCAGAAGAACAAGGTTGCAAACAAAACGAGCACATGATAATGGATCAAACAACTTTGAAAACACTATATTACCCTTGATAGTTATGTTTGGCGCCAAATTATGAAAGGGTGGCAGTTGGTTATCCAACCAACACAACTGATCGAATGATAGACATGTCGTTTCATTTAGTACATAATAAACATTCATGTACATTTGTTAGACACCAAGATTGTTTATTCCTAATACAATCCACTTATTCTCGAAAAGTTTATGTTCCTGTTTCTGTTTTCTGTCCAAATTCGAAGACAAACATTCTGAATTTTTATATCTTATTCTGTTAATCGAATTCTGTTACAATATCCATTCCGCAACTGTTCGAAATCCGCTGCACATCAGAATTGTTTGCCAACAAACTGGTATCAGAGCCGGTTAGACATCACTACAATTTTCTAGTTCCATTTGTATAACTTCTGTCCCACTGTTTCATTCGAACATGAATCACAAACTTTATGTTTTACCAAAAACTCGATCACTACACTATCAAAACATGTCTCAATCTTCGGGAATATCATACTAAGGATCAAGAAATGAATACATTAACAAGTACAAGAAAAGACAAGAAAGGAGGGTTGCATCAAGAAAAAATAGGAATGATACAAGATTATGTTATTATTGCTGAGAACTCGGACACTTTATAAGTTCTTGCATCATGAGGGAAAGGGAAGAAGGTACCCATTTAATCAAAGACGCCATAGACACAGGTATTAGTTATTTTCCAGAAAATAAATTCGGTGATGGGGGAGATTATCTTCTGTATGGTATGGATAAAGGATTTTGGAAGGATATGTGGTATGTAAGTCCGAATATTCAGAATCATATATCTAACAATTTAGACTATTTTCTAAAAATAAAAAGATCATTTAGTGTTGAAAATAGGATACAACATAAGTTTGTATTTGTTAGGGGTGTTGGTGTGATAAACATCACTGTGGAAGATCAATCCTTGATCATCCCAAGTGTATTTTATTCAACCGACATTAAAGATAAGATACTAAATCTTCCACAATTGAAACTTCAAGGTTTTGTTGTTAAAATCGAGGGAGATTTGTGTGTTGTGAAGAATATGTTCAAGAATGAAAGTATGTAATTTAGATATTTGAAAGATAATAAGGATACCAAAGAATCAATGTTAGAAGAATTAAATGATGATCATGATCATGAAAGAAAGAAAGATGAATACTTCAATAAGTATTTTGCAAAATTATCACTTGATGCCGATAGAAACATAAGAAACATAGAAGAAGTGGCACAAAATATTAACATTGATTCTATTAAAAAGTGCATTGAATTCTTGGATATAATAGATGAATTAGATTATCCATGGGTACACCGAGATGTTTTACAAGAACCATTCTTAAAGATGGTAGCATGGTTCTTGAATGATTATCTAAGAATCTATGATCGACCCATTCCCCTAATATTGAAAATGGAAAGAAAGTTGAACTCTATGATTTATACATCCTAGTTAAAAAGGAGGGTGGACGTCGTAGAGTATTAACATATAATGTATGGGTTGTTATTGCAAAAGAATTGGGATTTGAATATGAGGATAAATATATGCTTCGGGTTCTATATGCTTAATATTTAGATGTCCTAGAATGACAATAAAATGTGTACAAAACAGCCAAGAAAGCCAAAGATAAAGCAAGAAAAGGAAGAATTGAGTGCAGCAATCTTAGAAGAACTGAAACAATGCCAATCATGCCTAGAAAAAATGCCTATGATGAACAATGAATCAACTTCCATTGAAGAAGACTATGCTCTTTATATGGGAAGAGATTGGAAGGCTGCAAAAAGACTAATCAAAAAGGGAAAATTCGACTTCTCACAAGCCAAGAAAGCTCTAAAAGAAGCCATTGAAACACTACCTTTAAGTCCGATGAGCCCAAGTTTGATTTAGGGGCAAGTGTTAATATGTAAATTCTAAATTTATGTATTAGTATGTATGTGTGTATGTATATAAGTAGGACATATGTAAATATTTAAGATCTTAGTTTGATAGAATTATAAGGACAAGATTAGGATCAATCGGCTACAAATGGACTGAAGCATTCGGATAAGAAGAACTGCAGACACAAGATTCAATCAAGATGGATTACATGGATGATGCAACATCAAATGGGTCGATATGGACAAGATTAGAAGGCTGGAATATGCCTCAACAATAATCCGATCAGAAGAACAAGGTTGCAAACAAAACGAGCACATGATAATGGGTCAAACAACTTTGAAAAGAATATATTACCCTTGACAGTTATGTTTGGCGCCAAATTATGAAAGGGCGACAGTTGGTTATCCAACCAACACAACTGATCGAATGATAACTGTCTTCAAGACATGTCATTTCATTTAGTATATAATAAACATGCATGTACATTTGTTAGACACCAAGATTATTTATTCCTAATACAATCCACTTATTCTTGAAAAGTTTATGTTCCTGTTTCTGTTTTCTGTCCAAATTCAAAGACAAACATTCTGAATTATTATATCTTATTCTGTTAATCGGATTCTATTATAATATCCATTCTATTTCTGTTTGAAATCTGGTGCATATCACAATTGTTTGCCAACATATATTTCTGGGCCATTTTTGTCCTTAGACTAATTTATTAAGTATGCATTATTAAATTTTTTTGTGATTCTTGGTTGCAGTGCAAGAATGTAATAACCAAGATCCAAAGGAGTAGGATAGATAAAGAAGGGCAACAAATTACACCACTACTAACCGATCTATGGAAGAGACCCAAAAGTCATGGGAATAAGATCCTTGATTTGCACAAAATTGAACTTCATGTTGATTGTGTTGATGGACTCGACTACAATACGGTTCCAGAATTGATTGTTGATGTGCAGGCTATGTTGAAAAGTGGAATGCGGTATTTTGGCTTTTCACTCGACTACAACACGGTTCCAGACTTTATTATACGATTTGTAAGATTTACACTATTTGATATGAAAATATAGTTCTATATAATTAATTTTACAACATTGTTGGCTCAAGTGTAGAGATGAGCATATTTGATGGGTTGGTTAAAAGATGTGCATTAACACATCTATAAATGAATTCTAAGGAATGTTAAGTTGTCGAATGGTGGTACTTTGATATTATTATGTTATATCAGGTTTTGACGACTAAAGGGAGAAAATATGAAGCTTTGGAGTTGCTCGGGCGAGAAACGGAAGCCTATACAAGCTGGGAAATCAAAATCCGAGGCATGAGGGGCTTTTGGCGTAGCCTACGCCAATGGTGTAGGCAAGACCCAGTTTATTGGCGTAGGATAGCAGGGAGTAGCTGAGGCACAAAAGGGTTGGCGTACCCTACGCCAAAAGTGGCGTAGGATACGCCAAAGGCTGGAAAAAGGCAATAGTTTCCTTATTCGATGCAATCAGGAAGGGAATTACGAAAAAACTCATAAATGTCGAAAATCGGGGATCAAGAAACATCATTCCTTCATTCCAAAACACCTCCTATCATACTTATTCACCAAGATCCATTCTACAATCATCCTTCCATCACCTTTCAAGATCATATGCTGAAGATTGAAGACAAAAGCTTGATGAAGAACACTATGGCCATGCTTGGCTAATTCCTTTGTATCACACTGGGGATGTAAACTTTTGAAGATCTAGGATTAGCAATTGGGTATTATTCTTAAACTATTTGATTGTGTTTTTGTGTGTTTGAAACATTGTGTTAAATTGTGATTAACCTTATGTTGAACTCATTTTAGTTAATTGATCTTGTGCCAATTTCTAATGTTATGAACATGGTTCCTTGCTTTAACACAAACATAGGATTGTATGTTCTAGGTAATGAAGTGTGGTTTATTCTATCATTGATATTGATAAAACTTGACACCTAGCCTATTGAGTAATCACTCCGTTAACAACAATCACACTACCATTGTTTACCCATTTGTGAAATCCCTAGTATTCATTTGTTGATACCCTAGTGTGATCTTTTTAATTAAATTGTTTACAAACATTATTACTTTTCACTTTATAGTTTCAATTCAAGTTTTCAATATAATAAACAAAACCTTTCCAATCAACTTCTTAAATGAACCAAGCATAAGCTTCATAATTTCTCTAGCATCTTCAAAAGTAATACCGTTTAATCAACTAAGCAATATCCCATAACCACACGCTCCTTGGATTGATACCCTACTTACCCTATCTACCTAGGTTAATTAGGTTTTGCATGACCCGTAACGATTGGTTCATCAAATGGCGCCGTTGCCGAGGAGCTAGTGCGCTTAGTGTTTAGAGATTTGTTGATTGTGTGATTATCTGATTACTTGTTGTTTGGTTGATTCTCTATCTTTCTTTGTTACGTGGGGTGTGTTGCTTGTGCAGTTTACAGGTAGTGCATGCGTACAAGAAATTCGGGGAGGACATCTCCTTTAGTGTTCGAACCGGAAATCGAAAGAGTAGCAAAAAGAAACCGACAACACCGGTTAGATGAGCTGATTCCTTCTAACCCTCAATCACCACCTACAAATCAAAACTTGTCTTTTGGAACCGTCCAAATGGCAAACTCAACTCAAAACCGCCGTTCGGGTGAGAACCGTATACCACCCACTCCACCACATCCGAACAGAACCCAACACCCACAACAACAACCACCTCCTCAATCAAACTATAACCAAATTCCCAACACCCAAAATGTCAATCAAGGCCCCTCCATATCAAACCGTGGGAATCCCACACTTGACCCTGTGAACAGATTTAATGAAGCAACATATGATAACCTTGAGGATAATATTGAAGAACTGAGTGGAAATATCAACGATAATGAACCATTTAGTGTTCCAAGTTATCAGTCATCAGAGCGAGTCAGTGTTCATACGTATCATTCGGGGGAGGATGAACATTCGGAAAGGGAGTATAGCGAAGAAGAAGAAGGTTGGGGGTATGGAAATGCTAATGGTAGTCATGAAGATGAAGAAGACTACCAAAGTGATCATCATTCCAATGTGGGTGCACACCAAAATATGGGTAATGTAGGGTATTATAATCGTGGCTTTGTTAATCATCAACCAAGACAAAACCAAAGGGGGCACCGAAATCATCATGTTAACCAAAATCGGGGTGAAAATTATGTGGGTCAGGTAGATAGAAGACCTCAGGTGAGAAGACAAGCAAGAGACGAAGAGGTTGATGCACCACAAAGAAGGCCTCATGCCCCAATGCAAGGAGTTAATAGTCAGTTTAGACCAATTGCTTCCGAAAATGAGTCACCCATTGTCCCTCCACCTCGAGGAAGAAGATCTTTTGAGTGTAAACCGAATTACATGAACATTCTTCCTCATTTTCATGGGATGGCTACTGAAGACCCATATGATCATCTTTCCGAGTTTACAGCAGTGTGTAGTACTATGGGAGGTCACAACTTCTTCCAAGATGAAGTTCGGTTAAGGTTGTTCCGTTTCTCTCTCAAGGACAAGGCAAAGAATTAGTTTCTCACTTTGCCTTCACACAACATCTATTCTTGGGGAGAAATGCAACAAGCATTTTTAGATGAGTATTACCCTAGTTTCAAAACGGATGGGGCTTGATTAGATATTCGTTCCTTTCAACAATTACAAGGGGAACCACTTCATGAAGCTTTCACCCGTTTCAAAGAATTGATTCGGAAATGCCCACATCACAATATCGAGCTATGGGAATTGGTCAACAGTTTTGTGAACGGGTTGAACAAAGTGGAAAGGAAGTATCTAAAGTCCACTAGTAATGGGACTTTGTTATCTAACCCGGAGCAAGAAGATTGGGATTTCTTGGAGAGAATGAGTAAGAACTCCAAAGCTGAAGAATCTGCAGACAGAAGAACCAAACATCCCATTTCAAATTCTCTTCCAGATGTGGATGCTAATGCAAAAGACCGAATTGCTACATTAGAAATAGAATTGGCTCGTATGAAGAAGAGAGAAGTTTCATCGGGGCCATATGCGGTGTGTGGAGTATGTGAAGTGATGGGTCATAAAACTGATGAGTGCCCAGAAAATTCGAGTCAAGAAACCGCGGATGTGAATCAAGTATATGGAGGAGAAAAGAAATATGACATGAACTCCAACACTTATCATCCGGGTTTTAGAAACCATCCTAACTTCAGGTATGGTAATGCTTCTAATCAAATGAATCCGAATTTTCAACCAAACACTCAAGGGGTTAACCAAGGCTGGTCATATCAGAACCGCCAAGTAATTACAATCAAGGAGGTTACCAAAGAAACTCCTATAATCAAGGTGGATATTCAAAGAATTACAACAATCAAGGAAGCTCATCAGGAGGACAAGGTGGTGATGATTCTTTGAGTTCAAAATTGGATGCTTTAATGAATATGACAAAGGAAACCAATAGTGAGGTGAAAGAAATGAAGAAGGCAAACGAGGTGAGAGATAAGTCTCACGAGGCTCTAGCTAAACAAGTAGGGCAACTTGCATAAGAGATGGCTCAATTGAGAGGAAGCATGAGGAAGCTTCCTAGCCATAACACTATCAACCCGCAACATCAAGGTTCGAGCTCGAGGAACAATCACAATGCTCCAATTAATAAGGTAACTGTTCTTCGTAGTGGTAAAACTGTTAATAATAAAATTGGTGATAAATTAAATTGAGCCACCACCACCCCAATTTGTTGAAAGGGTGGTGGAAGATGTGAGTGATGAAAGTGAAAATGAGGAGGAAACGGGTAAAAATGAAAGTAAAAAGTTTTCTGAAAAACCAAAACCCGTTGAAAATGAACAAGTTCCCAAGGCTAAGGAAAAGGGTATGGAGGGTAATACCATCCCTTATCCTGAAGCATTGTTGGAACCGTCTAAAAAAGTGGTCAAGAAAAGGGGCCCGCAACAGGAGGAGTTGTGGGAAATTTTTAAACAAGTAAAAATTAACTTACCACTTCTAGACGCAATCAAACAAGTTCCCTCCTATGCAAAATATTTAAAGGATTTGTGTACCTAAAAGAATTCACAAAATTCCAAAGAAAATTGATTTGACTGAAAATGTGAGTTCTATTCTTTCGGGTTCACTTCCACCAAAGTTACAAGACCCAGGGGCGCCCATCATCTCTATTCAGGTTGGAGAATTTAAAATGACACGGGCACTCTTGGACCTTGGAGCTAGTGTAAGCATCTTGCCGGGTAGCCTTTATAACCAATACGAATTTGGTCCGCTTAGAGAGTCCAATACCATCGTGGTATTAGCCGATTTGACTCCTAAGCTACCCCGTGGGATGGTTACAGATGTGATAGTAAAAGTTGAGGATTTTTATTATCCGGTGGAATTCTTAGTACTTGACTATGTATCTATGCACCTGACCAAACAACCAATGGTTATCTTGGGTCGACCATTTTTAGCTACATTCAATGCCCAAATTAATTGCAAAACGGGCACGGTTGACATGACCTTTGGTAACCGTAGGTTTAGATTGAATGTTTTTTTCAAATGGGACTGGCCTCTAGTCAATGATGAATGCTATATGGCAGACATTGTTGACGAGTGTATACCTCTATACGACACTGTTGTAGATGACGAAAACACAATAGAGGAGTGTTTTATGTTTGACAGGTTACAGGTGGAGACATTGAAGAGCATGGATGAGGAGGAAAAGAATCAAGAAGCAATGGCGATGCAGGAGGGAAGACCACCATGGACTCATCAAGTGGAGAGTCGTCCGGATCACACTGATACGAAATTGAAGCCATCTTTAGTTGAGCCACCACAAGTGGAATTGAAAGAGTTGCCTAAGCATCTGAAATATGCTTATGTTGGTGAAGGCAACACGCTCCCGGTGATCATTGCTTCAAACTTAACCAAGGAGCAAGAGGAAAAATTGATGACAGTATTGGTGACCCATAGAGTTGCTATCGGGTGGACTGTGGTGGATTTGAAAGGCATTTGTTTGTTAGTTGTGATGCACAAAATCATCACAGATGAGAAAGTGGTGCCCGCAAGAGATGCTCAAAGGAGATTAAATCCTAACATGCGGGAGCTTGTGAAGAAAGAAGTGCTGAAGTGGTTAGATGCGGGTATCGTTTACCCCATTTCAGATAGCCAATGGGTTAGTCCAACTCAAACCGTTCCAAAGAAGGCAGGTATTCAAGTCGTAAAAAACGACTCTGGTGAGGAGGTAGCTACCCGGCCGGTAACCGGGTGGCGCATTTGTATTGATTATATGAAGTTAAATACTGCAACTTCCAAAGACAATTTCCCTTTACCTTTTATTGACCAAATTGTAGAAAAAATAGCCGGACAAAAATATTACTGTTTTCTGGATGGGTATTCTGGATACAATCAAATTGCTATTCATCCTGAAGATCAACAAAAGACCACATTTACTTGCCCATATGGCACATTCGCATTTAGGCGAATGCCATTTGGTCTTTGTAATGCCCCCGCCACCTTTCAAAGGTGTATGATGAGTATCTTTTCAGATATGGTGGGGGAGTCATTGGAAATTTTCATGGATGATTTTTCTATTATTGGGTCATCATTTGAGTCTTGTCTAAATCAATTGGAAAAGGTTTTGCAAAGATGTGTGGAAACAAACTTGGTCTTGAGTTGGGAGAAAAGCCACTTTATGGTCCAAAAAGGGATAGTATTAGGTCATGTTGTGTCAAGTCGTGGGATTGAGGTTGATCATGCTAAAATTCAAGTTATATCAACTTTACCTCATCCCACAAATGTCAAAGCGATACGATCATTTTTGGGGCATGTGGGGTTTTATAGGAGATTCATTAAAGGTTTTAGTGATATTACAAAACCCTTATGTTCATTGTTATTAAAAGATGCCTCATTTGAGTTTAATTAAAAATGTGTCGATGCTTTTGATAAGTTGAAAAAGAAATTGGTTGAGGCCCCAATTTTACAATCACCTAGTTGGTCTTTACCTTTTGAAATAATGTGTGATGCAAGTGGGTATGCAGTTGGGGCCATGTTAGGTCAACGGGAGATAGGAAACCCGTTGCTATATACTACGCAAGTAAGACTCTTTCGGAAGCACAATTGAATTACACCACTATATAAAAAGAGCTACTTGCGGTGGTATATGCTTTAGACAAATTTCGGTCTTATGTTTGGGGTAGCAAAGTTATTATTTATACTGATCATAGTGCTGTCAGGTACTTGATGGATAAAAAGGATGTTAAGCCCCGGTTGATAAGGTGGATACTCTTATTACAAGAGTTCGATTTGGAGATCCATGATAAGAAGGGCACGGAGAACGTGGTTGCGGACCATTTGTCTAGATTGATGATAGAGGAGGAAGACTCAACAAATGAAATTAATGAGTCATTCCCGGATGAGCATTTATTAGCTGTTTCGACATTATTTTGGTTTGATCATATTGTTAATTTTTTGGTGACAGGTACAATGCCGGAGCACTGGGTAAGGAAAAAGAGGCTCTACTTTTTGTCCCAAGTGAAACATTACATTTGGGATGATCCAGACCTGTTTCGAGTGGGAGTAGATCAAATCATTCGAAGATGCATTCCGGATGAGGATATCATGAGTGTGTTGAAGCACGTGCATTCTTATGCATGTGGAGGGCATTTTAGTGGCCAAAAGACGGGTCACAAGGTTTTGTCGAGTGGGTTGTATTGGCCAACGATCTTTAGAGATTCGTTTGAGTATGCAAAAAATTGCCTGCATTGTCAACAATTAGGGAGCATCTCAAAACGTGACGAAATGCCAATGCAACCCATTATGGTTGTTGATGTTTTTGATGTATGGGGAATTGATTTCATGGGACCATTTCCCAAATTCCTTTGGTAATTTGTACATTTTGGTGGCATTAGATTATGTTTCTAAGTGGGTCGAAGCTATTGCCACCAAAACCAATGACCATATCGTTGTTTGCAATTTTATTCAAACACATGTTTTTTCAAGGTTTGGGATACCCCGCACAATTATAAGTGATGGGGGATCCCATTTCAAAAACCGAAAATTTGGAAAATTGCTTAAACGATATGGTGTTGACCATAGGATTGCCACCCCATATCATCCACAAACTAGTGGACAAGTTAAGGTTTCTAATAGGCAAATTAACGAAATTTTGCAAAAGACGGTTCGTGCGGACCGAAAGGATTGGTCAACAAAGCTAGATGATGCTTTATGGGCCTACCGCACAGCCTACAAAACACCTATTGGAACAACTCCTTATCGAATAGTGTTTGGTAGAGATTGTAATCTCCCGGTTGAATTAGTTCACCGGGCATATTAGGCTATTAAAGAGGTTAACTTGAGTTATGATGATGCAGGTCGAGAAAGGAAACTCAAGTTGTGTGAGTTGGAAGAGCTACGGGACGAGGCTTACGAGATCGCGTCAAAATACAAGGACCAAATGAAAAGAGCCCATGACGCGAAAATTCGTAAAAAGGGTATATTACATTTTCTTATTGTGTTATTGTATAAAAATTTGATTGTGTTATTATTATAAAAATTTGATTGTGTTATTATTATAAAAATTTAATTGTGTTATTATTTATTTGTATTTTTTTTTTAAATTTTAAAGTGCACATAATCGTTTGGTTCGTGACTATTTTGATGAAGACTGTGTATACACTGACGAACAATTTAGGTGTTGCTTTCGAATGAGTCGCCAACTGTTCCAACGAATTGCCGATGACTTGGCTAATTATAACGAGTTTTTTACACTAAGATATGATGCCAGATGGAAAAGGAGTTTTACCACGCTACAAAAATGCACTTCTACAATTCGAGAAATGGCATACAACACTAGTAGTGATTCATGGGATGAATATTTACAGATGTCTGATAGAATGAGTCGGAAGTGTTCGTATCAATTTACTAGAAGATATTGTGGAGATATATAGCAAAGTTTATTTGCGTAGACCAACGAAGAGGGACATCCAAAACATATATGCATTCCATGAAGAGAGACATGACTTACTAGGCATGCTAGGAAGTATCGACTGTACACATTAGCCATGGCATAATTGTCCCACTGCATGGCAAGGTCAATTTACGGGCGGTGACGTTGGACACCTCTCAATCTATGGATTTGGCATACCTTTTTTGGATTTGCAGGTTCATGTAACGATTTAAATTTTCTAGCAAGATCAGAGGTGTTTGACAACATCCTTAGAGGTATTGGTCCTGATTCTTCTTTCATGCTTAATGGGGTAGAATATTAGCATGGGTATTACCTATTCGACGATATATTCCCAAGTTACGGCACTTGTGAAAACGATACAATGTTCCACCGATGAAAAAAAGAAAAAAGTTCGCTAAGTGGCAAGAATCGGCAAGAAAAGACGTCGAATGATTATTTGGCGTGTTAAAGTCCAAATGGCATGTAATCAATCACCCCGCACATGCATGGACTCTACAGCGATTGAGATATATTATGTATGGTAGTAAAATACTACTTAACATGATAATCGAAGACGAAGACTGCGCAATATGAGAATACGATCCGAACGAAGGTGAAGAGAATGTCGAGCCAGTTGACGAGGGACAACAAGAATCAAACACATGACATTACCCGATACTACTGTGCATGGCCACCTTTGTGCGGATTTAATCGACCACATTTGACACAATGTCCATGTCGATCTCGTTGATGACGAGTAGTTTTTTTTTTAATATGGATTTTTTTAGTATGTATTTTTTTTAGTTTGTATTTTTTTAATTTGTAACTTTTCTTTACTTTTATGTAGTATGTTTAATATATTAAATAAAAGAATTAAGATTAATAATTAAAATAGATTACATAAAAAGAATAAAAAAAAAATAGAAGGGTGAAGGGGGAGCACACCTTTCAAAAGGGAAGGAAAGGGAAAGAGTAACATAGCACTCCTCAACCCCTAATTTACTTCGTGCAAGTAGTACATAAGAGCATTCACAATAGAGACCCTATTTTTTTGGGTGACAAAACCCTATAATTTTTTTGGGAGTTAGAAGTGGTTTTGAGTGAAGAAAATGAGGAATCTACAGTGTGTCGGTATATATTGGGTTCTTTGAGAATCTTTTAGGAAAATAGGAAAACTGTATTTATTTTTTAATATTTGTTAAAAGTGGTTGTGAGTGGATGAGAGAGAAACTTTAATGGAGTTTAGTATAATATGTGGTTGTAATTGATTCTGATTGGTTGTGAGTTATTCTATTAATACTCTAAAAATCATAAATAAAGTCAGTCGCATCAATACAGTGAGCAACTAACGTACAATTGTCCGTATCTGTTGCATGAATATGACTCATAATTATTTTTTCAAATTTAGACGGGGATAGGACTATTTAAAGTCAAAGTACCAACTTCACTAACAAGTCAATCAATTAGTTAATTTATTTATTATTATTTAGTATTATATATTTATAGGGAAGCTAGAACAATCATCATGGGTGATAAACAATTTCAATAATCGGAAGTGAATCCGTTCGGTTGTGGTTTCCTTCCCTTCTTTTCTTTTCTTTACATCACTGTCATGTCATTTTATCTTTCTCCTTCTTCTGTTGAGAGAATGGTTCATTGGTTCCCCTTTGTTTTTTTTTTCTTTTTCTCTTTTATTTATTTAGATATTTTATATTCCAATAATGTTTTTTTCACTAAAATTAAAAACAAAATACATAAAACTTAAAAAAAAAAAAAAAAAAAAAACAAAAAAACACAAAAAAGAAATGAAACTAACTAAAAGAAACTAAGGCATATTTCCTCCAAGCTACTTCGTCGCAATCCTATTTGTCATCCTCTCCAAAACCATACGGTTTCGCTCTATAAGGCCCTCGACACTTTTCGACATAATGTTGAACTCTTCCGACTCCTATTTTGAAATATCTAATTCGAGTCGTTTCCTACCTTTGCATATCCCTTGTCGCGGCTTCTTCCTTCTCGTTCTCTCTTTTCTTTTACCTCTCCGCTTGCACTTTGATGTGTTGCGAAACACATTTATTTTCCTATGTATTTTGTATATTTTTTATTAGGTTTTAATTAGTTTTGAGTCATTTTTGTTATATATTTATTATTTTAATTGTTTTGTAGTTGTTCGTGAGAAAGGAGCTAAAACCAAAAGAATTTTAATTAAGTCGCGAGCACTTATGATCGAGCAAGAAATTTTATATAATGATAATAATAAGAAAAATGAAAATTACTAATAACTAGGTGTTAGTTGGTTGTGCGGGCGCGACTATTGTGCGTACATGTTACACGCGATGCGCGGCGGAGAAGCACACTATTTAACCAACCAAAAGAGCGGAAGCCCAGGTCGAAACAAAATCCAAATCGAAAACATTTTCATGTCTGCCTTCATTTTCCATATCCAATCCTCTCTTCTTCTTCTTCTATTTCAACCCCTTTTGTTCTTTTAATCCTTCACCATTTTTATGTCTCCGAATTGCAGCTACAACACCTTCGAACCCAATCTCTGGCAGCAAAATACCCCCAAGTGCACTGGGAGAACATCAAATTCTGGTTTACAATCTAGAAAAGCCACAAATAAAAGCAAAACATAAAAGAAAACATTTTTCTGGGCGGTTTCAAGCCAATTTTTTTGGCGGTATGCACCCATTTTTTTGGGTGGTTTCAATGGTTTTCTGGGCGTTTGGGAGCTTTTTTTTTGGGCGAGTCAAGGCATGTTTTTGGCGGTTTAGGCGGCAATTTTTTTGGGCGGTTTAGGCGCAAACATATAAGACACTATTTTTCTGGGCAGTTTCAATGGTTTTCTGGGCGTTTGGGAGCTTTTTTCTGGGCGAGTCACGGCATGTTTTTGGGCGGTTTAGGCGGCATTTTTTTTGGCAGTTTAGGCGCAAGCATTGCATGTTGTACTATGTGTTATGATGCTGGTACGACACTGTAGAAGTGTCATACAATTAATAGATACTAGGATTCTATTACCCCGCGCTTCGCGGTGGAAACTCCTGTTGCGTTAAGGGTTTAGTGGACGTTAAAGATCATGCATCGCTGTGGGTGCTCTTGTTGCGTGGAGGGTTTCGCGGACATAAAAGATAATATTAAGTGACCGTTATTCTCATGTGGGCTTCGAAAAAATACTCGCAGGTAAAAGCTATATAATAATACCCTACTCAATTTAATGAGAATAAAAAGAATGCTTTTATGGCATATTTTTTTAAATATTAATATATGAAAAATTTGTGATCGATTAAAAATGATGGGGTAAATTTGATCTCAAATTCAACAATATGTTATGAAGGGGTGTTATATGCTTAAAAATAAAAAAAATTTCCTTTTTGTCAACCCTGTTAATGCTAATCATTGTATCATGTACAATAAAGTATGGCTGGCATAACAGGTTACACGAATCTGTTAATACACGAACACGAAACCTGTGTATAACAAGTTAACACGATAAGGCACGATAAGACACGATAAGGAACACCTAGTAAAATAATTTAACACGACAAGACACGATAAGAAACACGATAAGACCTATTAAGAAACGTACACGATAAGATGCGAACACGAAACAGGTAAACATGAACACAACACGAAAATAAACAGGTCTTACGTGTCGACCTGTTATAGACACGAAACCTGTTAAGGCCAAACACGAAACCTGTTAAAATCGTGTAGGTTCATGTCAGGTTATTGTGTTCGTGTCTAAATTGCCAGCTCTACAATAACGTGTATATTTTATATATTTAGGCATTTTTCTAGGCGGTTTGGGAGTTTTTTTTATGGGTGAGTAGGGGCATTTTTTTGGGCGGTTTAGACACAAGCATTAGATGTTGTACTCTGTATTATGATGATGGTACGACACTGTAGAAGTGTTGTACAATTAATATTGGAATCTATATTATTAGTGTGAAGCCCATGGGCTCGGTTAGCCATTTAGGGTTTCGTACAATCTCTATATATTGTAATCATCTATTGAATTAATGATCAATCAGTTTTACCATCTCACATGGTATCAGAGCCATAGAGTTCTGGTTACTTTTTTTTTTCTTCTCCGGTGCATCACCCCTACACATAGAAACCCTAGCCATCCCTTGATTTAAACCCTAGACAGGGCGGTGTGCCGCGATTGCCGCCGCCGCCCTGTCCATTCTAGTTCGTTTTTTTTTAATAATTTTTTTTATTCCTATTTCGTGTTCTAATAAAGAAACGGTCTTGAACTCTTGATTAACTAATCATCTTCTTGCTCTTGCCGCCACCAATGACACCTTTGGTTTTGGTTTTGTTTTTCTTTTTATTTTTACTCATCATGGATGATATCATAAAAGTGTTTGGGATCTCTCTTGAATTCCTGAATTCCACTTTGCACTGACCAACTATTTCAAACCCATCCACTGCCATTATTTATTTTTTTTATTTGGATCCACAAGCTTGACGTATTATTGTCTCCATCTTATTTTTAGCTTTCAAGATCTCACTCTCTTCAATCTTCGGATCTTAATTCTCTTTGGACGATCGTCGTCCACGGTCACCGGCCTTCGCCATCTCTCAGTGTTGACACACCGCCACACAACTAAAGGTTGATGGGTGTCTATTTTCTTCTCATATCTTTTTCTTTCCTGATTGCTTCTATCTCTTTCTTTCCTCCAGCCTTTTTCTTATCTTTTCTATTGTCATGGCCGACTAACATGGAACTGCCACTTTATTGGGAGTAGGATCTAGCGGATCGTGTTTATCATTATGGGAACTAAAGAAACAAAATCAAACAGGGGGAAATCGTGGACAGAACTAAAGTCAAGTATTGAAGAGTACTGATAATTTTTTTTTTGGCGAAGTCAAGAAGATTGCAGACTTTTGGACCAACAAGTCAAGAACCGAGATCAAGACTAGTCTTATTATTATTATTATTATTATTATTATTATTATTGTTCTGTCTTTAATGTTTATTTTTTTCTTATTGTATTCCAGTCTGAGTGTCCGATGCTCTACCCCTCTGACTGCGGGGGAGTATTGGAATCTATATTATTAGTGTGAAGCCCATGGGCTCTGTTAGCCATTTAGGGTTTCGTACAATCTCTATATATTGTAATCATCTATTGAATTAATGATCAATCAGTTTTACCATCTCACAATTAATAGATACTAGGATTCTATTACCCCGCGCTTCGCGGCGGGAGCTCCTGTTGTGTTGAGGGTTTGGTGGACGTTAAAGATCACGCGTCGCTGTGGGAGTTCCTGTTACGTGGAGGGTTTCGTGGACATAAAAGATAATATTAAGTGACTGTTATTCTCGCGTGGAATTCAAAAAATAATCGCAGCTAAAAGCTAAAAGTTTGATAGTCAAAGTTTGAAAGCGTAAAAGCTAAAAGTTTGATAGTTAAATTTTGATGGTCAAATTTTGGTGGTCAAATTAGAAGATATTAAAATACATAAGCTAGTAAGAAAGTTATTAAATTTTTTTTCTTTATTACAGTATAGTAATCCATGTACCATAGAATGTAGCTAGGGAAATTAAAGCAACAATTATACAAAAAGTATTGAAAACAACATTTTTTTTGGGCGGCACCCCTTTTTTTGGGCGGGTCTTGGACCTTTTTTGGGCGATTACCCTTTTTTTTTCTGGGCGGGTCTTGGACCTTTTTCCGGCGGTTACCCCTTTTTTTCTGGGCATTTTTTGGACTTTTTTGGGCGGTTTGTGGACATGCATTAAAACATTGTACTCTCTATTATGATAATTGTACGACACTGTAGAAGTGTCGTAAAATTAATAGATACTATAAAACTATAACTATAATGAGACTAAAAGTCTCGTGATGTTTTTAAAGAAAACAAAACTGACTTTGGGTTGAAGCCCAAGAAAAGACAAAAAGTAGGGTTCCTTGAAGTTGGAAAAAAAGAGCAGCCATAATTTCGAAGAACAAACTTTGGAACAGCCACAAAAAGGAGAGGATCAAGAATTATTAGAGGCGCAGATAAAGGGTTGAAGCATTGGTACTCGGGTCGGATCTAATTTATTTATTATTTATCCATATAAACACTATGAGTTTAATTTTCTTTTATTGTTTGATTTTATCATGACGATTAGAGGCTAAATTATTTTAGCCACCTAGCTTAAAGATGATTGCTATTTGACTTTAGTTTATGTTTCGGATTTGGATTTTGTAGTTGGATTTATGTTTTAGTAAGAAACTTGTTTATGATTCTATGATGTGTGTGCGTACTTTTCACTAATTTATGATCTTTTAATGTTCCACGAGTGTCTTAGTGAATGTCTTTCATGTTTAATGCTTGTTAGAATTATTTGCTTTGTGCTTGTAGTTTACTTTTTGGTTTTAGGCCTGAACTCCATAAGAACATTGATTGGGAGTTTAGAGGTAATTAGTATTCTTCCTACTCTTGAGACCGAGAGGGGATACGTAGTCAGGTTTGTCTTTGGTGCTAGTGGTTTAGGCTAGAAACGCTGAGAGATCAGGTTTTCTTAGGTTCTCTAGTATTATTTGCTTATCCGTGTCATAGATTGACTTTACAGGTTACTCCTTGCACTTTAGGGTGTACTGTGATTGGAGAGTGAGAGTTCTAAACCAATCTAGCGAGTACTTTAGCATAGTTAGTGAGACCGAGAGGTGATCTAACCAATCAATGATATTAGTAGTCTTTAGGATTCCTTTTCGGTCAGTCTTGGTAAATGATCCGGGAGCCACTAGGATACTAGGTGTTTTGGTCAAAAATTATCAAGTAAAAACAATTTTGTATTCCAAATTAGAAATGTGAGGTAGAGTGCTAAAAGTGTTTGTTATATTTGAAAGTCAGTTATATTTTAAGGATGTCAAGTTTAGGATATCAAAGAATTACTTTTTGACAACTATGTTCACGATGAGGATGGACAGTTATATCCTGAGGATGGAACTGTCTAATGTTGTGTAGCAATCTTTGGTTTCTTACTGATCACTGTTTACTTTGACAACTCCCCAAGGAGTGGGTAACTTCACACATTGATGGTACGTTGAAGGGTCTGCCTTCATGTCATGTATCCATGGCCTACCTAGGATAACATTATAGTAGGATAAAGAATCTATAACACAAAATAGTTGTATAGAATTTACCCCTTCGACATATATGGGCAGTTTGATCTCCCCAAATGTACTCTTGGTTTCTCCACTAAAACCAACCAGGATGGATGACTTTGAAACTATCTCAGTTTCAGGGATGTTCATCCTTTTAGAGCTGCTAGTTGAATTATGTTCACTGAACTCCCTCCAGCTGCTAATATCCTGCGAACAAAATGGTTAGCAATATATAATGTGATTACCAAACCATCGTGACATGGATCTAAGATGTTTTATCGATCATCTTCTTTGAAGCTGATCACCCTTGTATTTGTTAGCATGGTGGTCTTTATAAGTCTCTCCCCCTTCTCGGATTTGGTTTCCCTAGCATGTCTCTTTGCTGTTGAGTAAGATGTGCCACATATATCCGAGCCACAAGAGATGAAATTGATAATGCCTGCATCTCCAGGGGGAGAAGTTGCTCTTTCTGGGATGGTAGTGCTATCCTGAGTCTTAGCCTTCTTTTTGCCCAGAAGATCTTTGAGATGGCCTTTGCTAAGAAGATATCCAATCTCATTCCTCAAGGTAATGCAATCTTCATTAATATGACCAAAGTCTTCATGGAAAGCACACCATTTGGACTTATCTTTCCATCCTGCTTTGTCATTCTTCCTTGGCCATCTTGCCTTATCACCAACATCCTTCATAGCATACATGAGATCTCTTACATCCACAGAAAAACAATAATATGATAGTTTAGGGCAATCTTCATCATCATCATCATCATCCTCAACCACATTGACCTTTTTATTATCATTCTTAGCATAAGCTTTATGCTTGTAAGGTTCCTATGTGGGTGTGGACTTTCGATTAGGATTGTTATATCTTGAGGATGCTTCTATCCTCTCTTGAATCTTCTTGTCATCCTCAAGGCGGATGAATCTCAATGCTCTATTTCTGACATCATCAAGATTCCTACAGGGGTTCATCACCAATTCTTGGTAGAATGGTGAATCCTTCTGTAGTCTCATCTTGAATGCTTGTACTGCAGTTGTGACATCTAAGTTTGGGATGTCAAGTGCTTCCTTCCCAAACTTAGTAATATATTCCCTCAATGATTCTCCATGTGGTTGTGTTACCTTGTATAGATCACCTGTTAAACGTTCAAATGCACAACTACATGAAAATTGGTTATTAAACATGTTAATCAAATGAGCAAATGAAGTAATAGAGTAAGGATGAACACTTAGCAGCCATTTCAAGGTTGGACCAGTAAGGGTGTTCCCGAAACCTTTACATAAACATGCCTATTTAAGGTTAGTAGGAATGGGATTTATTTCCATCCTCTCCCTGTATTGAGCCACATGTTCTTCAGGATCTGTTGATCCATCATAAAGCTTCATACTTGGAGTCTGGAATCTCTTAGGGATTTCAGCATCACATATTGGGGGTGCAAACCGAGATACCCTATGACATGCTGAGGATACTTCAATGTACTATCCCTGGTACACTAGACACCATGTCTTTGATCTTCTGGAGTTCCCTTTCCAATTGAGGGCTTAAACCTGTATCCTGCATAGAACCAAAGTCATTAGTAGCAAAAGTATTATTATTCATATTGTTACCATAGTTGTATCCTCGAGATGGTTCAATTGTGCATCTTGGATCTCTGGTAGTTGTCATCCTGGCCGTCGAGGTAATTTTAGGAGCAGTAGATCCTGGATTCATAGGGATAAAATCTCCTTGATGGTTGCCCCTAGAGATATCAGAATTAAAATCCAAAGCCCTGGGTTGTATAGGTGTCACCACATCTTCAACTGGTCTTTTTGAGGATGTTTTGAGAGATTGAATTTCTCTCATCAACATTTGGTTAGTCTCCTACTGCTTCTTCATTTGATCCTTTACCATTGTAAACATGGAAAGGAGTTTATCATTTGACATAAAAATAGGAGTAGTAGATCCAGATGTGGCCATCCCAGATCTAGGATTAGTTTGAGAAGTATTTCGAATAACAGGATCAGAACTCTTGGAAATGCAGGGGGAGGTAGTAATGTCACATTTTTAGCAGAAGTTGAGGATGGCATGGATGAAGACATAGATTTTGGGTTTATAGCCATAGTTCTCAAGACTTTTGAAATAAATTGATTAAGAATGAATTTTAACAAAGATTTTGTTAAAAAATAGCACCACTTGCCTCACGGTGGGCGCCAAATTGTTTTGGTAAAAAATTATCAAGTAAAAACAATTTTGTATTCCAAATTAGAAATGTGGGGTAGAGTGCTAAAAGTGTTTGTTATATTTGAAAGTCAGTTATATCTTAAGGATGTCACGTTTAGGATATCAAAGAAATACTTTTTGACAACTATGTTCAGGATGACAAAGGGAACGGTGAGGATGGACAGTTATATCCTGAGGATGGAACTGTCTAAGATAAAATGTAATGATTGAATATAAAATAAATGCAACAAGACAAGAACACTCGATGTACGAGGAAAACCATGATTAATGATGATCGCTGGCACAAAACCTCGAGAGGAGTCTAAGCCCCTGCCTTTGTTTGTTAATATTGATAAAAAGAATAGTTAGAACTTTGGAAATGAGATGGACGAGTTGCTGTCAATACAATTCAATGTTGTGTGTGTGAGCTTATGGAAAGTAAAAATCAAGTGGCAAAGAAGTGTCCTAAGCTTGTCCACCACATCCCTATTTATAGTATAAACATTAAACAAAGGATCCCTACAAATCTGCTATGCCTTGACTGTTTCAGCTCAACGTATATATCTTTGAATGAGTTCACAGCAGTTACATAACTGACTTCCGAGATATTCGCCTGTAGTTAATCTTGGATGGTTACCTTTAGACCTTTTCTTCATCAAGGACTTGTGTTGTACGTTATCTTCTTCTCCTCTGACTTAGAATAGGTCAATAGAGCCGTTAGAGCAATGTCACAAGGCTTGATGTTGTTTAAGTGTACCTGCATTCACATAATTTCAAGATAATTCATTAATCTATCCCCAGGATATACATAGGATAATATACAGTTACATCAAGAATCCTGTTCAGCCTTTAGTATCCCGAGGATGTCAAAAGGTAAATATAAGTAAGTAACATCTTGAGGATTTCACCACCAACACTAGGGGTGAATATTATAAGATCCTAATTGCCAACATAGTTTTCAAAGCCGAGGCAGTTCCAATTTCGTTAGTAGGATTCGATACCTAGGTGGTTGCGTTTCCCATCTCTGATTTCCCTCCTTATTAATCCTTTGCTATCTGTTAGTTTAAGCCTTTTAATTTATTTACTTTAATAATTTATTAATATAAAAATCACAAAAATCCAATTTGCTAGGCTAGGAGTCGATAGAGGTCTAGTATCGAGAGTCGCCATATTGTGTCCACGGATCGATATTCTACACTTATTTTGCTCTGCTACACTGCGACTGATGCACTTGCTATTAGTGTGTGGTTCAGCGGGTTTTTTTTTCATTTTTTAAAACTTGACCCGAATTTATTTAATACACATTTTCACACATTAAGTTTTTGGCGCCATTACCGGGGACACAGTGCACTTTTGAGGACGACCCGAGTCGGGGATCTAGTCATTTTGTAGGTATTTTTATTTATTTTTCTTCTCTTTATTTTTATTTATTATTTTTGACATATTCTCTCTATCTGTTTCCATGATCTGTTTGTTTAGTATCTGTTTGCACTGAGATTTTTGGATGGCAGCTGCTAGTAGAAGAAAGACTGTAGCAGATTACATAAGAGAGCGCGGCCAGGCTTCTTACAATGAAGAAGGCATCTACACACAAATGCAACATCACTATATGCCTATTTGGAAAGAACCTGGTAGCATTTTTGCCTCTTTAGTACCAAGGATCTATGTAGATTAGTATGAAGGGCAAAATCCATACTTACAACCATATGATATCACTCCAGCACCGGAGACGATAAAGGACGAATAAGTCCCACCTCCAGTCCAAGTTGAACCCATTGAAAATGATTTTTGGAGTGGCAATGAGGTTGAAGAAGACGTTGGGTTGATTGAAGAAAGAAGTGAGACGGACGACAAGATGGTGTATGGAAAGGGGAGCATATACCATCTTAGGAGGACGAGTTTGGTGATGAGTTGGTAGATTTACCGACTATTGAAGATGTAGAATTTGACCCGATTGGTGATCTTACCTTTTTAGAATCTTTACTTATGGGGGATCCAACAACGGAGTTCAAAGATACACCAAACAGAGAAAAAGAGGAAATTGTAGTGGAAAAGGATCAATTAGTGGGGATTTCTAAACCACTCATCACAGTCAAGATAGCCGGCCGGTAAAGAAACTAGGGAGTGGACTGCCATCACACCCTAGGAAATCATGGGAGAGGGCGAAAAGATATATGGATCATACCCCTCATCATATGCTACATACGAGGTTTGGTCCAGGTAAGTGTAGGAATACGTAATCTGTTCCGTTTGAATTTTTCAAACGTTTTTCTGGATTCAGCATTCGTATTTTGATGAACGATGGTGAACGATCCGAATTAAACAGGTTGGATAAAGGGTGGATAAAAGAGAAGCCACCTGATTAAACTTCGGTTATAACCCAAGTGTAGAGTCGGTACTTTTTTTTATAATTTATTTGTATTTTTTAGTTTTTGTGTTTCTGTGTTGTCTATTTTTGCAGGTATTCATCCTCGGTTTGGTGAGAAAACTTCATCCGTTTGAAAGTTTCAGGTATGTTTTGATGATATTAAAATTGGATTATGTTTTAAGGTACTTAAGGGGCAAGGTTGAATAAAAAAAGTTGAATCATTTTCTAAGTCAAAAAACTAAATAAACTTTTTTTTGAGAAAGAATGGTCTTCACGTCACGCGAGAGGTGGTCTTTACCTTTACCCGACGCCCGAAGACCCAGGATTAGCAAACGGGTCAAACCGTTTACTTGCGCCATGCGAAGAGGCTGCCTATACTTCTTCGCGGTGCACGAAGCCCTGGGCTAACAATCTGAGTCAACCTACATGTTCGCGCCACGCAAAGAGGCGGTCTTTACCGCTCTGCGACACGTGAATGACTCAAAGTTCACTGTTAAGTTTTGTTTTAATACTTTTACACACCAACCCTCTGCCATCGCTTTCACCACCATTTCGTCACCATCAACCGCCGCCATTCACCATGTCGCCTTCCAGGTACATTTTTCCTACTGTTTTTGTATATTGAGTTTAAGTTTTTAGTTTTTATATTTATTTATTTTTATTTTTATTTTTTTTTCTATATTGAGTTTGTTTTTTTTCATTTATTGTTTGAGTCTAAGTGTGGGGATGGCCGCTATTTTTTTCATAATTGGATCTTCTCGCCCACACTTAATCCCATTCGGGCAAGCGATCTAAAAAAATATCATTCATGTAAACGGCCATCCCAACACAGTGCAGTATTATAGTTTCTTTTTAGTTGTTTTTCTAGATATACTGCTTCCAACCGCGATTGAAATGCTATACGGTTGTTTTGCACTTGGATGAGACAGCTCAAAACATGCTTTTCGAGGATTGCACTGTATTATTACGAGGGGAGTCTGTTCCACTTTACTTGTTGTTGTTATATATATATTTTATTATGCATTATTTTTAGTTCTTTTTTTCTACACCTTGAGGACAATGTGTAATTTTAAGTGTGGGGATAAGAACTACATTTTAGGTCTTCTGATTTTATATATTGAGTCTTCATTTGTTTACGATTCAAAGAAAAAAAGAAAAAAAAATTAAAAATCAAAAATTGAAAAAAAATTGAAATTTTTCCTTGATCTCTTGTGCATTTTAAATGGAAAATGATAGTAAAATTGGGATTTTTGGTTTTCAAAATATTATATATATGAGAATATAAATAGCTTGAAAGCGTGTTTGCTTAAGATGTGTCAGTAGGCCCAGCTAGTTTTGAAAGGACCCAGGATTGTCTTAGTATACTTAATAATAATGATGTCTTGTGGGTTCTCATCTTAGGAGAAATGATAGAACTGAAACCGCCGATAGTAATTAAAGATACCACTGCAGGTTTAAAGCCCATATGCATAATTAATTAAATGGCACACTTGATCCTTTTTATGAGAATAAATTAGGTGAAAAGTGGCGCCATGAAAAAAAAAACATCCACATTTCCATCAGTTGAGCTAGATAATATAAACAAAAAAAATAACTCAAGCCTATGGAGTCTCCCTCGGGGATGGTGACTCTGATCGAAACTCCTTCTAGGTCAAGTTAAAAAAAAATGCTAAAGCTCATGTTGTCGCTCTCGGAGATGATGACTCTGGTTAAGACAACCTCTAAGTTAGGTATGAAAAAAAATATATATATCTATGCTCCTAAACTTCATCCATCATCCATCACAAATTTAATTTCGAATACATTAGAGAGTTTAGTTTGCAATGGTTGGTAAATCTATTTGGTTTAGCCTTTTCCTTGAAAGTTTGAGGTGTGATTAGGTGAAGCTCGATATCTTGAGTGTGAGACTCATAGATTGATTGTAAACATGAACTTAATTGCTTTATATGATTCGGGCTTGATTAGCTGGTGGTTAGGTTTAGGTGGACAACAATACCATCAGTTTTGGTTGATGCATGATTAAATTTTAATTAATGAACCTAAAAGTTTTTGAAACCGAGAGTCCTAATTATGATTCCATTTCGGTCTTTTTCGGGGACGGAAAAGGTATAAGTGTGGGGTTGTTTGATATCTTGCGAAACACATCTATTTTCCTACGTATTTTATATATTGTTTTATTAGTTTTTAGAGTAAATTGCCAAAATGGCCCCTCAGGTTTGGCCCAAAATGCTTGTTTGGTCACAAAATTAATTTTTGTGCCAAAAGCACCCCTCATAGATCGAAAATTGCCTAAATGACCCATATATAACAGAGTTTTTAACGAAGAAGAAAAACTCAGTTAAGTCTGAGGGGTACTTTCATCCTTTCATGTTCAAACGTTTTAAAACCCCATTTTAAACCCATCTTCTTAATCTTCTGTATGAGAACTTCTTCTTCTTCTTCTTCCTCTCCAATATCATTCGATCATCATAACAAACCCTATTCCCAAATCATACAAACCCTAATTCCCAAATCATACAAACCCTAAAGAAACCCCAAATCATACAAACCCAATAATCGATTAACTAACCTAGACGATGGTATTCTGCAAATGTGGAGCTCCTACTATCATACGTGTGTCTTCCACCTCTGCAAACCCTGGTAGACGGTTTTTCTGCTGCAACAAGAAGGGGAGGAGTTGTGGTTTCGTTTGTTGGGCCGAACTACCCTTGGGTCAGATTCCTACTACTATCCATGATAGTGAAGAGAATGATAAACTGAGACTAAACAACACAGCCCTGCAGACCTTGGTTGGGACACTCAAATCCGAAAACAAGAAGCTGAAAACTTATCTATGGATGACTTGGTTTGTAATCATCATGTATTTTATCATGTTTTAGTTCAATGTAGGTTGTTTTGTAATGATAAAAACTCAATGTATGGTGTTTCTTATTGTAATGATCAGTTATTGTTGAAGTTGTAATGTATGTTTGCATATGTATAATTTATGTTGTTTTGTAATGATAAGGTTTGTAATGATCAAGAACAATGTATGTAATGAAAAGACTGAAAAGGTTTGTAATGATCAAGAACAATGTTATGACCAAACAGAAACATACTAAAGCATACAAAACAAAGTTCATAGTTAAAGTAGTTAGTACATAAGCATGATAGTAGGATACAAAACAAAGTTCATACTTAAAGTAGTCTAGTTCATACATGAAATAGATAAGCCTAAGTCAGGAAACATAGGGATCATGGTACCAACAAGCCTACTTCCAACGACAATCATCATCTGAACAGTAGTCCGAATCTGTTCTATGCTCTCCTTCATAGGGATCATGGTATCAATCATCCTCATCTGGGCTGTCATAATTCCAGGCATTCTTTAACACCTCTGGGTTATAGTCTCTACATGGGTCAAGCTCCCCTTCTTCAACCGGTTCTTGAACTGCCTTCCCTTTAGCCTTTTCATCAACCTTTGTAAGATCATGGTACCAATCATCCTCAACTGGGCTGTCATAATTCCAGGCATTCTTTAACACCTCTAGGTCATAGTCTCTACATGGGTCAAGCTCCTCTTCTTCAACCGGTTCTTGAACTGCCTTCCCTTTAGCCTTTTCATCAACCTTTGTAAGTTGTTTAAAATTATCTTCAACCAACTCTTGAACCACCTTTTCATCATCCTTTTTATCATACTCTTGATCAACATCTTCAGGCTTTTCAACCGGTTCTTGAACTGCAGGTAGTGCAAGAACAACTTGCCTAAACATTATAGTATTTTAGAGATGAAATATGAAGTTGAATTGTATGAATGTTTTGCAATATTGGGTCTTTTAAATCAGCTGAACAATTAACTCATCCATCTACCTGAAATCTACCCACTGACCCCATAAATGAACTTCATTGAATGCAACTACCACACAAGTGTTATACTGTCAGAATGGTACATAAAATGCTACATTCGACTGCCAAAATGATACATTATGTTTGGTCCAAACTGCCAAAATGGTCCCTTATGTTTGGTCGAAACTGCCAAAATGATACATCAGACTGCCAAAATGGTACTTAAAATGCAACATTATACTGCCAAAATGGTACATAAAATGCTACATTATACTGCCAAAATGGTCATAAAACTATAGTAAAGTTAATCAATACAAACCAAAAGAAACCCCAAAATGCTACATTAAACTGCCAAGTTGGTCATACAACCATACTAAAAGCAGACAAAAGTTACCAGTCATAATACATACCATAACCCATACCATATCAATCAAAATATAAAAACACCAAATGACAAGTTTTAATACATAAAGTGGTATAACTAAACTGAAAACTACATAACTTGTGAACTCCCATCTTGTGAACCAGCAGCTTGTGAACCCCCAGCCCAGCCTGTGAACCCCCAGCCTGTGAACCCCCAACAGCTTTCTTACAGGTCCTTTTGTTATGTCCTGGTTGCTTGCAAATCTTGCATTTGATTGGATTACCCTTCTTTGGCAATTTGGTACCCTTTTCAATAGCTTTTGACAACTTTGCAACCTCATCCTTTTCAAAAGCAGACTTTCTCCTCTTCTTTTTTAGGTCTTGCAACAGGCTTGTGGTATTTAGGAGCTATGAGGGTGGTGGGACAGTTAAAATGTTCCCACATGTCAGTTCCATTTAGTGGTTCAATGGTATGGTCATACACCTTCTTCCATGTATCAAGCCAGTAAGCTATGTGAACATATTTCTCAGGAACTCCATCATCCAATCCATGAAGTGCCATATTCCATATACAAGCTACAACATGCCTACATGGCATTCCAGTCAACTGCCACCTCCTACAAGCACAACTCCTTTCATTCATGTTAACAACCCTTGTCTCATTCTCTGGATCACTCACCTGATAAACACATTGTATCATATTAACACATTGTATCATCTAACAAATAAACATAACATTCTATACTTACTTGATACTTTCCAGGGCCACACCAAATGACAGAATACTGGCTAGCATCATTTTTTATCTTCTCAAATAGGTCTGTGGCTCTTGGTGTTAAAGGGCCTGATGATTTTGAAATCATCACCCGAACAATCATCAACTTCTTCATACAGTACTCCCTTACAAATTCTAGACAGGTGATAATGGGTTTATCCCTGCCTAGGATCAACTGCCTGTTGAACACCTCACATAGGTTGTTCAACAGGATATCACTCTTTGGCCTCTCTAAAACATAAACAAGCATTGTTACAATTAAATGTTGTCAAATGCATTCAAAGAAAAGAAACATAAACAACCATTGTTACCATTAAAAAAGCCTCTGCACCAGTGTTTGACTGGAATACCCTTCAAGTAATCATACATTGCCTTGTCTTTTTTCAGGATTACATCCATCATCCTTTCATGTTTAATAGGTGTGGTTGCACTAGCTGCATTCCACAACAAGTTTTTGTAGATATCACCCCCTCCACCTAGGCTTCATATTTTCATATATATGTCGCAGACAAAATCTATGATCAGCACTAGGATACACCTTTTCAACTGCAGGAATGAGACCCTGCAATTACAAACAGAAAACTTAGCATACAGTAGAGTTAGCATACAGAAAACTTAGCTACATTACATACCTTTTGTCGATCACAGATGAATGTGAAGTTGCTATTTGATGCCAAATCCAAATCATCTCCTAATAACTCTAGAAACCATGTCCAACTTGCTGTTGTTTCTGCCTCAACCACAGCATATTCCACTGGGTATATCCCATTGTTGGCATCAACAGATACTGCAGTTAAGATCTGTCCTGGAAAAGGGCCTTTTAAGAAACAACCATCAAGCCCTAGTATGTCTCTCAAACCAGCTTTAAAACCCTGTTTTAATGGCCCTAGGCAGACATAGATTCTCCTGAATTGCCTTGTGGGGCTGCTAAGGTTAGGTTCACTCTCAACATCAATCTTAACAGTAGTACCTGGGTTAGCTCTCATCAACTCAGCACCATAATCCCTTAGTTGTCCATATTAGGCACTGTAATCACCATTAAGCTTAGCAGTTGCTATTGGCTTTGCCCTGAAGATCTGATTACCTGTTACCTGAACCTGGTATTTGTTCACCATGATTTGTTGGAGTGATTTTATCCTAATTTCTGGATTTGTCCGAAGAATATTCTCAATCTTTCTTGCAAGCCAACTTACTGTGCACAAATTAACATCCCTTGTTTGGATGCATTCATGCTTCTTGTGAAGTGTGACAATAACCCATGTGCCCTTTTGTTTCAGATTTGAGGCATGCAACACCCAAGGACATGTGGGTTCTTCCTTACTTTTAGAAGTTTGTCCCCCTTTATCTTCAACTACCACCAATTCTTTAGAAGTCTGGGCCCCACCATCTGTATCCTTCCTTTTACACTTGACCTAGTCTTTACACCACTTGAATTTACCACTTTGTCCTTCTGCTTTGACCTAGTCTTTACACCACTTGAATTTCCCACATTATCCTCTTGTGCCACAGGTTTTAAACTCTTAGGATTCAGACCATTACAACACACCCTAAATCTCCTTCCTTCATTTCTTACTATATGCAGCTGCCTCCTAGTCTTTATTGCATAATCCTTCACCATAATCTTAATGGTTTTTTTATCAGGAAAACATTTTCCAAGTGAGAATGGACAATCTGGACTCCCCTCTGAACCAAAAGCTTTTCTTTCCCTCCTTTTTCTCCTACAAGCCCTATTAGCTCTCTGCAAAGTGTTGCTCTCTTCTTCATCACTGAAACTATCAAAATTATCTAAGTCTATGTCAATGTCTTCCTCAAGTAGGTCAACATTTTCATCATCATTAGCATTAAAGTCAACAGCAGCCTTATATTCATCCATGTTAACCTCAATATCATCATCTGCATTGTTCTGATCAACTATGAAGTCTCTATCCTCCCCATCATGACCCTCATTATTATCCTCACCACTACCCTCATCACTACCCTCATCACCATGAAAATAATCACCATCATCTGGATCAGGGTTTACATGAGTACCCTGTTTCCCCTTGTTCTTCCTAATGGCCACAAGTCTTCTACCACATTCTTGAAGTATATAAGAACCACTACTATCACTGCCCTCATCACCATCCTCACCACCCTCACCACCCTCATCACCCTCACCACCCTCACCACCCTCATCACCCTCATCCCTACCATCATCAACACCCTGATCATCTTCCTGATAAAATTTTGCCTCGTTTATGACACATGTTTCAGTAGGATCAAGCTGTGTTGCCTAGGTTATGACACCTAAATCACTAGGATCAGGCTGTGTTGGATTACTTGAATTGGAAGAGGTTAGAATAGGTTGAACATAAATTTCTATCATCCTATGTTTTACAGCAGCTGTCAACATTCTATTATAATCAGTTTCACCGTTCAATGGTCTTAACCCAAAGTCTAAATCCTCACCTGGAACTTTTAAATAATACCTAAAAATAGAAATATCCTCTTCTGAATAACCAAGTTCTAATACCATATCATTCAGCATTGTAGAAACATTACCATCAACATAATCAATATATGCCAGTTTACCTCCCACATATCTACTATCTGGAAAATCAGTCAGCTCACCACCATAATGCAATTCCACTGAAAAAAAACCGATGATTGTCACCTGAAAACAAAAAAAAAAATATTATTGATCATGTTGAGCAGAGGTGATCGTGTGGAGACAAAAACGATCATGACAAAGCAACAATAAGCAACAATAACTTACGGTATTCAAGCAGAGGATTGAAATCAGCACCCTTGTCTCGAAACCTCCACATTATTGAGCAGAGATGATGACGAAGAACGTGGAAGACGAGGAAGAAACACACAACGAGGAAGAAGAAGTTGTTAGTTAGGGTTTTTTACTTGATTAAAATGACTGATAAGGGTAAGAAAAGGGGTTTTTAAACGTTTGAACATGAAAGGACGAAAATGCCCCTCAGACTTAACTGAGTTTTTCTTCCTCGTCAGAAACTCTATTAAATATGGGTCATTTAGGCAATTTTCGATGTGTGAGGGGTGCTTTTGGCACAAAAATTAATTTTGTGACCAAACAAGCATTTTGGGCCAAACCTGAGGGGCCATTTTGGCAATTTACTCTAGTTTTTAATCAGTTTTGAGTCGTTTTTGTTATGTATTTATTATTTTAATTATTTTGTAGGTGTTTGTGAGAAAAGAGCTAAGATCAAAAGAATTTTAATCAGGTCGCGAGCACTTAGGATCGAACAAGAAATTTTATATAACGATAATAATAAGAAAAATAAAAATTACTAATAATGAGACTAAAAAGTCTCGTGATGTTTTTAAAGAGAAAAAAAAAGAGCAGCCATATTATAATATTCTGAAAAAAAATCAGCCGTATTATTATATTCGGAAAAAAATTATTTTAGCCACCTAGGTTAAAGATGATTGCTATTTGATTTTGGTTTATGTTTCGGATTTGGATTTTGTAGTTGGATTTAAGTTTTAGTAAGAAACTTGTTTATGATTCTATGATGTGTGTGCATACTTTTCACTCATTTATGATCTTTTAATGTTTCACAAGTGTCTTAGTGAATGTCTTTCATGTTTGGATGCTTGTTAGAATTACTTGCTCTGTGCTTGTAGTTTACTTTATGGTTATAGGCCTGTATTCCATAGGAACGTTGATTGGGAGTTTAGAGGTAATTAGTATTCTTCCTACTCTTGAGACCGAGAGGTGATAGGTAGTCATGTTTGTCTTTGGTGCTAGAGGTTTAGGCTAGAAACACTGAGAGATCAGGTTTTCCTAGGATCTCTAATATTATTTTCTTATCTGTATCATAGATTGACTTTACGTGTTACTCCTTGCACTTCAGGGTGTACTGTGATTGGAGAGTGAGAGATCTAAACCAATCTAGCGAGTACTTTAGCATAGTTAGTGAGACCGAGTGGTGATCTAACCAATCAGTGAGATTAGTAGTCTTTAGGATTCCTTTTTGGTCAGTCTTGGTAAATGATCCGGGAGCCACTAGGATACTAGGGGTGAATATTTTAAGATCCTGATTGCCAACATAGTTTCCATAGCCGAGGCAGTTCCAATTTCATTAGTAGGATTCGATACTTAGGTGGTTGCCTTTCCCATCTCTGTTTTCCCTTCTTATTAATCCTCTGCTATCTGTTAGTTTAAGCCTTTTAATTTATTTACTTTAATAATTTATTAATAAAAAAATCACAAAAATCCAATCTGCTAGGCTAGGAGTCGATAGAGGCCTAGTATTGTCATACCACGCCCATGGCGGAAACACGTGATGCAATGCTCGAAAGCATATCAAAGTCAAGATTAACACAAACCATATTTAATTTGTTGTGCTAGATTTTAGAGGTTTGCATTGTCTTGGGTTATTTTGTTACTGGGTTCGGCCTATGTGGCCCATGTAAGGGTGACCGCCTATAGTGTGTATAAATAGGGGTCTCATAGTTTGTTTTGGGGTTGCTAGTATTTTGTTTTGTTAACCGTGCGTGTACCGGACGACTCATTGAAGTCGTGTGCACTTATCGATACAATCGAGTATTTGGTGTTTCTTCTTTGTTCTTTTTACACATTCATTGTTTCCGCCTTTGATTGTGTACGTGTTTGATACCCGTTAGAGAGGATTCTGGACTAACAATTGGTATCAGAGCCTAAGAAATCTTTCGAAGGCTCGGTTCGGTATCAAAGGAAGAGGATCAAAGAAGTTGTTGCTAGCGAAAAGGTTGTTTTTATCAATTTGATTTATATTGATTTCATGATTATATGGTTTATTACTAATCAATTCGTTCTGTGCAGCCATGTTTCGTTGATTAAGTTAATGTTTTTCATTCAAAATCTTAATAATTTTTTTTTTGTTTTGATCTGATTTCATTAAAAGTCAAAATTGTTTTCTTAAATTAAGGAGATAATTTTTTTAAAAAGGGAAATTTTTTTTATTGTTTGACTATCTCCTTAAAAGTTTTTAAATTCTTGCAAAACTTGGAAAGTTTGTTGCTAATTTTGTGCAGGTTTCCATATTCAAGGAGTGTTCGACATCCTCATCTGTGTTCGACATCCTCATCTGAGTTCGACATCCATCTGAGTTCGACATTAGACTGTGTTCGACCTTGCTCAGTGTTCGACCTTGCTTTGTGTTCGACCTTTGCCTGTGTTCGACCTTGCTTTGTGTTCGACCTTAGCCTGTGTTCGACCTTGCTCCGTGTTTGACCTTGGCTTGTGTTCGACCTTGGCCTGTGTTCGACCCCTGTCTGTGTTCGACCTTGCTCTGTGTTCGACCTAAGCCTATGTTCGACCAACAAACCGGTGTTCGACCTTTGCTTGTGTTCGACCTACAACCTGGTGTTCGACCTTAACTTGTGTTCGACATATACACTAGTGTTCGACATACTATATTGGACTAAGCTGAATCACAAGTTTTGGACTGGGCTTCAACAATTTTGGACTAGATTTGAACCATATAAACTTGAACTAATAAATCTAAGTTTTATTTTTAGAAATGGATCAAATTGTTAACCAGACAAATTTGAACGGACTTAATACTGACCAACTACTTGTAGTTGCTCAAGTGGACAAAGCCATGGAATCTGTCATTGGCACTCATCAGAAGATACCTGTTCTTCAACTTGGAATGTCCTATTCTGAGTGGAAATTCAGATTCATACAACTTATGAAAATAAGAGATGCAAAGGCATTAAGATCTATCTTGAATGGTCCCTGTGTGATCACGTATGTGGTAAATGAAACAACTGGCACTACTAGAAAAAAGCCCTTTCTTGACACGCATTGCGTGTCAAGAAAGGGGTTTGATGACAGGGAAAAGGATGTCAAGGATGGCGGTGTCATAAATCTAACATGACATATTTTCGCGTGTCATCTGTTTATGACACACATTTATGACAGCGTTTATTGACATGCGTTATGACACTTTTTAATGACACACATTTTTATGACAGAATTTTATGACGTTCTTTGCGTGTCATAAATTTTTAATCTAAAAAAAATCCTGTAAAATTACATATTTACCCTCCTGGATTTATTGCCATTTTATTATATGCAAAATAATTAGCAAACTAATAACAAATACATCATTTCATTCTATAATCCATATTTATCTAATTACAAACTAATCCGAGACAACGTTTAACGTTTACAAAAATATATTGTATCGACATTACATTGCCTTTATCACTTGAAAATAAATATCGCGGCGTAGCTTGACCATTCTTCGCGAATGACATCCATGTCCTCATTCGCGTAATAAACCGCTCCTCCCCCAACCTGAGACAACAATAAATTTATTATATTAGTCCAGAGCGTCGAAGTATCCAGTTTAACATAAACATGCATTGACAACAAAACTAATTCTTAGCACCTTAGAAACTAAATCTTAACAGACACAACATCACTTATCTTTTACAGGAGCGTATAATTTGGTGCTATGTGTTAGGTTTGAATTTTCAAAATTCACATGCTAACAACCTCTTAAATTGATCCAACAATTACCATGTATTATTGACTAGTTAGGAAAAATTGATTGATTAGCAATATGTTATTCTAAAAGACGAAATGTAAATATTAACCTCTGCACCAAGACCAAAGCGAAATCCATCACTAAATCCTGTACTTGCATTGTGAAGAACAGCAGCACTGCAAATGAAAACAAACAATAAATATTCAAATTCCTAATAAAAATATGAAAACACAACAGCATTGCAACTGAACCTGTCAACTTGACGCCAAAAGATGTCTGCAACTTCCCGGTCTTGCGTAACAATACATTTTTTTCTCGTAAAATGTATGTACTATTAAACCATCAACCATGAAACTAAACATCATAGAACAAAGATTATGGTTGCTTTTGAAGTTATGAATCAACAATGGCGGTTATCTTTTTCAGCAGTTCAGGCTTGTTGGCTCCCACAAGTTTATCGGTTTGTTGACAATCTTTAAAGAAGAAGAATGTTGGTGTAGCTTTTAGATCCAGTTGTGTGCTAAAGTCCTACATCCAAATTCATTGCATCACAACATAATATATATGGCGCCCGAGAATTCCAGACAAATCTGGACGTTAACTGGCTGCTGCATTTTTTGGACGCAATCTTGACTCGGATATCCTTAACCGTGAAGTTATTACCTCCGTTACTAGTCCACCTCCAACTATCCGGAGTCCCATTAAGAGAATGTCTATCTGTTACTTGTTTCAAGTAACCTTCTTAGTGTCTTGCTTATGACTTTGCGCCTTGCATCATGGCTGTTTGCTTCCATGTTCGGAACCTCTAGAAACATGGCACATGTTAAGTGTACAGATTCTAGAAGTTCGAGGTTGATGTGCATGTGGTATGGCATTTGCCTTCTTTTTTCCAGGCGTTCCTGCAGACATCATTAACTCAAAATTAGAATTATCAAATGGACAGGTCGGGGGCACAATGAGTTTGACTAAAACTGGTAAAAAAATCAGTGGCCTGCAACAGTATGAAGCTTGTAAATAAAACTGTCACATATTTTAACAATAACTAGGTGGCGTCCCCCGCGCGTTGCGGCGGGGGCAATCTGGTGATCGAGTAATATTACATATCAGATGTCATATATTAAGCCATACAACGTTTGATTACATGCTTAGATAGCCATCGCAGCCTTGGGTGGTAGTACAAAATACGGTAGTCATGACCAACATTTACATGCTACACAACCTATCTATATATCTACACATATTGAAACCTGTAACATATCCACTAGAACGCCAAAGCCTACACCAATACCAAAGGCATACCTACAACAACGATCATTAGATAACTAACCACAGCCTACCCTTACAATTAAAACTTAACCACTTCGATAGCCATGGATGCAATAATCGAGTACATACATCATCGGTTGCTTGTCTTCATGTACATATGAACAGATATATTTTATTTGTTAAAAAGAATGAAAAAATATAATAACCACCAAAATTAGAAAACTTGCATTGAAAAACACAACACCACCCCTAGAATACCAAAACGCACAGGAAGCATGAGAGAATAATTGCAAAAAAAAATGATAATTACGGACGATCATAACAAACCAACCTACCAACTGGCGGCAACCCGTGGAGCTGGTGATTGGTAAACCTCGCGATGATCAGCGCCCTCCACCATCGTTGTCTCGCCGTGCCGTATTGGAACTCCGCCTTTAGTCTCCCTCTTTGTCCTTGTCTGTGTCTCTTTCTCGCTTCACGCTCGAGATTGAAAGAGAATCGAAAGAGGATCATATTGGGGCGGTGGAATGACGGTGGTGACCCTAAGGTCACCACCCCTCTCTCTTATGTCTCTCTCTATCTATTCTGGAATCGGTGGAGAAGAAATATGCTTCACATAGGGGTAAAGATAAACACATACAGGAATAAATAAAACAAAGCAGAAAGTACAACAAATAAAGCATAAAAACCTTTAAAACACAAATAGAAGTATTTAAATTAGTCCACCACATATAATCACAAAAAACTGTACTACTTCAATACCATCCTAGTTTTTGAAAAAAAAAAGATTTTTATGCATTTAACAAATCACTTTAGGTGACATATTTTTCTTTTTAACCATTTGACCAGTAAAAGATTATACAATATACATAAACCAAATCTAACTGCCACCTCTATGAAGGGAACTTTAAACAACTATGCACTAAAGCTACTGTGTCCATGATTAATAATATACTATGAACTAAGCCAAACAATCTAAAATACAAAATAGAGGTGATTATTGGCAACAGGTAAATACAGTTTACTTCAACCAATACCTTTTCTGGAGTCTTCTCATGATAGCGACTTGAGAAACACCCTGTGCGAGAAGCTCTTTCTACCACGATCAGCATAAACCTCCTTAAACTTTTTGTTGACCGTATCCCAACTCACCTGCTTTGGATCCTTAAACTCATCTGGCTCATCTGTTTCCGAATCAATCGGTGGATCACTGCTGATGCTATCAACATCTGACTCAATATCTACTTCTTCCTGATCCCCAAAACTTTCAGGATCTTCTCTACAATTATTAATCAAATCCTCATACTGCTTATTATTCTTCTTCAACTTCTGCCTCATCGCATTCATCGCTTTAGCATTACTACTACTCATCTTCTTCTTCGCCTCCTTATTCGCCATCGCCTGATTCAAAAAATCCTCCAACATCACCAACGCCCTGATATAACCATTCGACGCCCTATCTGTTTCCGTCACCCTCATCACCTTCTCAAGCTGCCTATTAATCTCGTCAAAACTCTCCTGCATTCTTCATCTGGTCAATCGTCGTCGACAACTCCTCAAATCGCTTATCTTTCGCCGACTTAATAACACGCTTAATGTCCGAATCATAACTATCGCTATCACCTGTATCGAGATACTTATTCCTATCAGTTGCATTGTTTTCATCATCTCCTCCCTCATTCACATCATCTTCCTCATATTCACTCGCTTCAGATTCAGTCTCACTATCAACATATAAAAAAATAAAAAAATCATAACATAAAATATTTAAATCACATTGTGCATAATTTAAATTAATCTATAATCAAACCTGATTACTCCAAAATCTGGACACCATTTTGTTATCTAACAAATAAAAGTAATGCAATCTGCGTAACCTAAAAGCGAAATAATAATAATAATGTACAGATTCTTAGATTAAATCAAGAAAACAAAAGTATTTACGTATAATTGATGGTAAAATTAGTCAAATTAATTTAATTAATACGTTGGTATACAAGAAATCTAACAGAAAACTACCTTAATTATTCCTTGCAGTGAATAGTAAAGCCAAGGTCTCGTCTCCTACAACGAGCAGGAGCAGGATCAGGAGCAGAACGAGAGTTAGGGTTAAGCCATTATCTTCGTTGATTTTGCGTGGATTTCATCCGGAACTGGTTTTGGTCGGGTAATGGTGCTGGGTTGGATGGTGGGTTTAACTGGTATGAGGTTGATGATGGTGAGGGTTTTTAGGAACGAGCAGAACGTTAGGGTTTTTATAAGGAACAATTTGATTAGGGTTTGATTTGAGAGAGAGAGAGGGGGTTTGATTTGAGAGAGGGAATCAGGGATGACTTATGGAGAGTGAAATGTTTTGAAATTTTAGGTGACACAAAACCATGACACGCGATTTTAAAACCGTCATGTTTTTTTTACTTTATGATGGAAAATTATTGACACGCATAAAAAAACGTCAAGAAATTATCATTTTTTTCCAAAGATGACATTTTTTTATGACATGCAATTTTGCATGTCATTAAATCTGGTATGGCATAAAAAAAAAGTGTTAAGGAAGGCCTTTTTTCTAGTAGTGTGGAGCTACTGCCATCAAACCAAAGAGCATGTACTCTGATGAGGATCACGAAAAGGCTGATATCGATGAAGGGCAATTGCTTATCTCCATCAAGGACTCTCACCTGAAGTCTCAATTGGAGTGCGTGATAATGCTACTGCCAAAGAGCTTTGGGAAGCTCTTGAGAATCTGTATGAGGGAAACGAAGAAATGAAGGAGAGCAGAAGAGAAATGCTGAGTCAAAAGTTTAACGCTTTCAATCACATTCCTGGCGAATCTCTAGAAAGCCAGATTCAGTGTTTTGTGGAACTAGTTAGTGAGATGAAAGCAAATGATATGGTGGTGGATAACTCAGTGATGAACAAAAAGTTGTTAAATACTCTACCACGAAGTTTGGATTCAAATGTAACATTAATTAAGCGAACTAAAGATTTGGCAAGACTCACGTTGTCTGAGACCATATCATTGATCAAGTCCTATGACCTCGATGATCGACAACGTTATATGACTCAAACTGCAAGCTATAACAATGCAATCATCGCAACTCCCAGCAATGCTCTCATGTCTCAGCAAGAACCTCAGCGTCCCTCATTATACTCTTATCCTGCCAGTGGATCCTCATACCCACCAATGTTTGCACCCAGTGGATCAAAAGGTTCCGCTACATCTGCTTCCTCAGTGGCTGCTGCTAGATCTTCACCCTCCATATAACCCTCTTCGGTTGCACCTCAGTCAACAGTGAAGATTCCAAAGGAGCTCGAAAGTAACCTAAGTTTGTTTGCTGGATTTATGAATTGCTACAATGCATTTCTGACTGGACAACTTACTGCCAAAGATATTGGAGCATGTGACCTAAATGATGTTAATCAAGATGATATAGAATAAATGGACTTGACTTGGCATATAGCTATGGTGGTGCATAGAGCAAACAAGTTTGTGAAGAAGACATGGAGAAATATATGGGAGAACCCAACAAAGAAACTGGGTTAGGACAAAATGAAGATGCCCTGTTATAACTACGATGAGCTTGGTCATTTTGCTCGTGAGTGCACCAAGCCAAAGAAGGAAATAGATAATTCTGCTTCTGCAACTGCTGCTTCCACATCTATTCCTGGAACTTAGACGTCCACCACTCGCACTGAATCTGCATCCTCAAACTCAAACAAAGCCATGGTAGCTCAATCAGGAGGTGGATGGGATTGGTCGTCTCAAATGGAGGACCTGAAGATTGTTGAAGATACTGTGTACAAAGCACTCATGGCACAGATGGATGATGATTATGTTCCTTCGGCAGCTGAAGTACATTCCGAAATTTTGGCTGAATCATGTTGCACTTATAGGTGTAGACTCAAAATTAAAGGTTTTAGAGAAGAAACTCTCTCGGCATACAAACAGCTTGAATACGAGAAGATGGCCACATGGGACATTAAAAAGAAATTTAACTCCTATAAAGAAATGGTCGGAAAACAAAAACTCGATATCAAGCGTTTGCATCAAGAGGTGAGTGATCACAAGTGTCGTTATCTACACTTCAAACGACTGCCTGATACTTTGACCGCGGAATTGATCGATTTAAAATCTAAATTTGAAAATGCCGACTTTCACTTCAAAAAATTTGACTGTTCTAGCAACAAAGTCGAGAAAATGATCAATACCCAGTTAAAGTACAGACCAAAGGAAGTGAGGAATAAAGGTCTAGGGTTTGTGGAAATTCCACCACCTTTTAATGAAAATTATTCCTCAATTCCCATGTCGGATGAAGAATTGTTGGCTCTACCTGTTAAAGGATACGGTCCTCAAATAAAAGAGCCAACCAGTCGACCATTGAGGGATCAAGTTGAAATCTCCTAACCTGAATCGGTCCCTATTAGAATCTCTAAACCAAAAAAACAACAATCTAAGCAAGAACAGGCCCCGTCAAAAACTTTTGTCAAATCTCAAGATGCTTTGAAGAAAACTGAGATGTTAAATTATGAAAAGAATAAAGAAACAGATAGAGTTTTTGAGGTTAGCAAAGATGAGGTTCCAACTTCAACTGAGTCAAATGAGTCGATGTCCATCACTAATGAATCTGAAACTGAATCAATACAAGTTAACGAACCAATTTTTGCTTCGACCACCCAACCAGATTCAAGTGTAACTTTTGAGTTTGATTTCATGAAACAAATCATGGAGCTTTGTTTAAAGCAAAGAGCAAACAGTGAAGATAATCTGACCGTTTCTCAATCTCACTCAAATGATTCGCCAGTGACTGAACCTGAGTCTGACTCTGATCCAGATTCAGGAGAGACCAATCCATCTAGCTATCAGTCATGTAAAACAGTCGAATCATCTGAGGACATGTCCGAATTGAATGAATCTATTTTTGTGCCCGTTTCAAACTCTTTTGATTCAGATAAAGAGAGTTCAAACTCTTCTGAATCTCCTGTGTCTTCTGTAGCTGAAAATTTTTCTAAAGAAGATTGCTATGATGTTTCTAATGATATGAATGTTACTAATTTGGTTGATTCTTGTGCAGAAAATTTAATTGTTGAGGATTGGGTAGATGATGGGGATGAAGTCGATGACTCTGATTCACTTGCATTTAATAATAAAAATCAGAGAAAAAATTTATCAATTTCTGCTAAAGACAAAAATATTTGTGTGGGCTCGTTTGTTTTGAGCATAAAACCTTGTGATTTATCGTCTGACTCTTTGTTTGATCATTCAGATTCTGTTATTTTGTCAAATGCTTGTGATACAACAAAAAATCTTTTGGTTAAGCAATCCAGTACGGGTGGGACTGGGAAATATCTCCCACCAAAACATGTTTTACCAAAATATGAAAAACGGAATTTTTCAAATCAGGGAAAAGGGTATTTCAAAACAACATCACACAGGTATAGAGATGTAAAGAAATCTTTTGAGTCTGGAAAGTCTGCAAGATCTCAGGGAGATCCACATGTAAAACGTCAGATATGCTACACATGTGGAATCCCAGGACACATTGGCAGAAATTGTAAATCAAATCTGAAAACTTTTGCAAGCTGGAAACATCATAAGGCTCCAAACGGGAACCATGCTCATCCCAAGCCAATGAAGGTTGAGAAGCCTAAGGCAATGCAGAATGAAAAATCCAAGGTGAAGCCTTCTAATGGAGATTGGAATAGAAATAAAAGGCTCAAACAGTCTGGTAAAAGCCTAAATTCTCAGACTAAAACTTACAAGACATCCTCCAATTCAAATAAAAAGATGGTTTCAAAAATCAAATTTCACTGGAAACCAAAATGCTCTATTCCAATCTCTTCCCCGTCTGTAGGTTCTTCTTGTTCAGTGAATGATGTATCTAATCTCTGTGCTAATGTTTCAACTGCCAACATGCACTGGACGAAAGTCCAGTATATGGATACCAATGGTGTACCCAAAACAACTATGGCTTGGGTACCTATAACTAACTGATCCTGCATCATGTACAGGAACGGCTGTGGAGGACTATCATTCGTCTCTGGTACATTGATAGTGGCTGTTCAAGGCACATGACAGGAGACTGATCCCAACTTACCGATGTGGAATTTTTCAATGGTGGATTTGTCTCTTTTGCAGGAGGTGAGAAGGGTCAAATAACTCAAAGGGGAACGGTAAGAAATGGTGCTCTTCAGTTTAACAAGGTAAATTATGTTCCTGAATTGAAGTATAGTTTACTGAGCATGTCAGAAATCTGTGATAATGGCTACTCAACTCATTTCACTAACAAAGGATGTTTAATATTGAAACCTGGAGTCGTAATTCCAGACGAATGGGTGTTACTAAAATCTGAACGTCGAGGTGATGCTTATGTCATTGACATGAACAAACCTCCCTCTGATAACGTTACATGTCTTTTCTCAAAAGTCTCTCAAAACAATGCCATTCTATGGCATCGTCGTCTTGGACATGCAAATGCTAAAAACTTGAACCGGGTGGCTAAACTGGGATTGGTAAGGGATTTGCCAATACGTGATTTTATAACAATTGAAAAATGTGTTGCATGTGCCAGAGGAAAGCATCATAGAAAATCACATTATTCCAAGTTGGTAAACACTATTGATTCTCTGCTGCAGTTACTTCATATGGACCTATTCGGCCCAGTGAATGTACTCAGCATTTCTCGTAAAGCATACTGTTTAGTAATAACTGATGATTACTCACGTTTTACTTGGGTTTTCGTTTTGGCTAACAAGAGTGAGAATGCAGAAATAGTAAAACAGTTTATCATATTGATGGAGAATCAGACCAATTTGAAGGTAAAGGGCATTCGTTGTGACAACAGAACTGAATTCAAGAATGCAGAGTTAAACTATTACTGTGCTCAGAAAGGGATTGCCCGTCAATTCAGCTCAGCAAGGACGCCACAGCAAAATGGAGTCGCTGAAAGAAGGAATCACACCCTGATTGAAGCTGCCCGCACAATGCTGTGTGACTCACAGCTTCCGACCTTCTTCTGGACAGAAGCTGTTAACACAGCCTGCTATGTGCAAAACCGAGTCCAAGTCAACAAAGCTCGAATGAAAACACCGTACGAAGTGCTGTTTGGTACTAAACCCTCCGTTAAGCATTTTCGTGCCTTTGGTTGTCCGTGTACCCTATTGCATCTGGACGTTACACCAAAGTTTGATGCGAAAGCTGATGACTGCTATTTTGTTGGCTATGCTGGCAAGACTGCAAATAGGGTTTACAACAAACAAACTAAGCAAATCGTAGAGTCGTTTGACGTGCGTTGGCTTGAAGAAAATGAGACAGATGCTAGAGTGGGTCCAGACTGGTTATTTGACTATGATACTCTCTTTCGATCTTTTCGTATATTTGACGATGTGTCTAGTGGTGTAAATACAGATTTCACAGATTCCTTAACATATGCTGCTGAAACCTCATCCTTCTTGATTGATGATGCAAAGAATGAGGGGGATGCTATACCTACATCTCCATCAACACAGCCACATTCAGTTTCTGCCAAACCATCCATTCCCACTACGGATCCTGTGCAGCAGGTAGATCACGAAGATTTGTCTTCTGATACCTCAATTCCTGCTTTCTATGATCCCATACCTATTGAATGCACGGTGGAGCACAATGATGAGGACGAAGTTGATTCTGACACTGTAGAAGAGACTGCAATGGGTAGTATTACGATTCTACCTGGAGATTCTTCTGTTCCAGACAGAGCCATTCCTACAAACATTCAACGAGATCACCCACTGGAAAACATCATTGGTCCAGTGGATGTAGGTGTTTCAACAAGAAGCCAAACTGGTGACATCAACAGATGCTTGTACTCGTGTTTCATTTCACAAATTGAGCCAAAGTCTACTGCTATGGCTATGCGAGAACCAAGATGGGTTGATGCGATGCAAGATGAACTGAATCAGTTTGAGAAGCTAAAGGTGTGGAAGTTGGTTAAATTACCTCCAGGAAAGCGACCTCTTGGCATGAGGTGGGTTTATCAAAACAAAAGAGACGATAGTGGGGTAATTGTGAGAAACAAATCTAGATTGGTTGTGCAAGGGTTCAGACAAATTGAGGGTTTAGATTATGATGAGGTATATGCACCGGTTGCGAGGTTGGAAGCTATCCGCATATTTCTTGCCTATGCATCGTTTAAGGGATTTACTGTCTATTAGATGGACGTCAAAACAACGTTTCTGTATGGAACTGTGAAAGAAGAGATCTATGTTGGTCAACCACCAGGTTTCACAAACCCAAAATATCCAGAGCAAGTGTACAAACTAGACAAAGCTTTGTATGGGTTACATCAGGCACCTCGTGCTTGGTATGCTACCTTGACTGAACACTTTCTTGCAAATGGATACACCCGTGGTGTTATTGATCAGACTTTATTCATCAAGACAGTGAATGACGATCGAATTCTAGTGCAAATTTATGTGGACGACATCATCTTTGGTTCCACCAGTGATGCACTGTGCAAAGAATTCGAAGAGGTGATGAAAAAGCAATTTGAGATAAGTGCTCTGGGTGAAATGACCTTTTTCTTAGGTTTGCAAGTTCGTCAAAATTCTAAGGGTATCTAGATTCATCAAGGTAAATATGTGGATGACATTCTTGCAAAATTCAGCTTCAATGACGTAAAGCCAGCCAACACCCTAATGTCTGAGAGACCAGGTCTCACTCAAGATCTGGAAGGAGAAGCCGTAGATGAAACACTGTATCGTTCAATGATTGGTTCACTAATGTACCTGACTGCTAGCAGACCTGACATCATGTTCGCTGTGTGTCAATGCGCACGTTATCAGGCTAATCCTAAAACTTCTCATTTACATGCTGTTAAGAGAATCTTTAGATATCTTAAGGGGAAACCCAGATTTGGTCTTTGGTATCCTAGGGATTCTCTCTTTGAATTACATGCTTTTTCTGACAGCGATTTTGGAGGTTGTGACATTGACAGGAAATCTACTTCTGCGGGATGTCAATTCTTAGGCGATCGGCTTATTGCATGGCAATGTAAGAAACAGCAAACAGTCTCCGTCTCAACAGCGGAAGATGAATATGTGGTTGCCTCAGCATGTTGTTCTCAGGTGATCTGGATACAACATCAGTTGGTAGATTACGGTTTGGATTACTCTCTCACTCCCATTTATTGTGATAATGATGCTACTATCCAAATTGTGAAAAATCCAGTTCAATTTTCAAAAGTAAAACATATTGCCATAAAAGAACATTTCATCCGAGACTCTTTTAACCAAGGTTTAATTGTGCCTCACACATTCACACTGACGACAATGTCGCAGATCTTTTTACAAAACCTGTTAATCGAGCTCGCTTTGAAGCTCTTTCTGAACTGCTCAAAATGGTCCATTTTGAGGACTGAACTGGTCTTCGTGCGTCATGTTAAAAAAAAAAGGTTTTCTTAGTCTTAGGTTTGTAAATTTATTCTTTAAATCTCTAATTTAAGCACAAATTTAGGGGGATGTGTCCTAAGAAAAGATCAAAACATTTTTGTTGTCAAAAACGAGAGATGAAATGAACTTTCACAAGTTGGATTAAGGCTGACTCATGTAAGATGTGTATCGAAACAGTTTGGCTCTAGTGTGATATGTTGGTAGGCTTGGTCCTGATGGCTGAAATGTTAATGATCTTGTGTAGCACTTAAAGATAAGACACGACCTCAGTAAGGAACATCACTTGGAATAAGGTACAATCTCTATTTGAATGCTTGTGTGATGTCCCGAAGCATAACACTATGGTCTAGGTCTGAAACCTTTTCTAGAAAAACTCATGTATCTCCTCTGTTTTGTGTAAGCAAAGACCTGGAGATGCTAGGCAACAAAAGCTTCTGCTGCATCCAGATATATGCTGACCTAGTTTTTCGTTGTCGTGCTGTAGATCATTTTTCACCTAAAAGAGACCTCGGTGCCCAAAGATGTCCTGGCTGCTCCTCTGCTGCATCCAGATATATGCTGACCTAGACACAGTCAGGATGTCATAAAAGAGACCCTCTAGAGTCCAAAACCCAAAGCCCTCGTCATTTGAGAAATCATCTGACTTGTACATTACCCTAAATCTCCTACTGATCTATTCTTTTCTTCTCTCAATCCAGTCCCAGTCAAGGTTTCAGAATTCTAGAACAGATATTGTGAAAAATATGTGGTAGGGAAACTGCTTGCATGATAGAGTGTACCACTTGATATTCTAGGATTTGATTGTGAATTGCTTGAGTGTTCGTACCAACTACACCAAAACATGATAAATAATATCACAGATCTTCGTACAAGAAGGCCTAAGGAAATAAGTTTAAGGGGACAAATATACTGCAATTGCTAAGACCGACTCAAGTAGATTAGAGTCGATAAGTGTAGCTCAGCCTGAAACACAGTGATTTGATCTCGTGACAAAAATATTTTTAAGTATTTCGTTTAAATAATTTTACCTAAGTTTCTATTAGACCAGTTCACGATCTGACTTGGACCCGGTTGCAAAACACACCTCGAATAATTTTAAATGGGGATTGGGATTCGAGACGGGCCCACCACACGTTTGGTGGGCCACACGAATCTCGGTTACACAAAAAAGGGGGGAGTATGTGAGAGATCACAAATAAGCTTTTTGTTTTTCTTCTCTCACTCTCTCACCGATCAAACCTATCCTTTTTATCTCTTGTTCATCAAAAGAAAACCTTCAAGAAGATAAGGTAATCTCTTGATAAAATGTTCACTAGTTTGGATATAGTGCTGTTTAGAATAATTTGCAGGTGTAAAAGCATGTTTTGGGCGAAGGAATGATCAACGGCGATGAGGATGGTGGAGTTAGAGTGGTCCAGACGGCGGCGTGTGAGCATTACGCGCCTGGGAAGTCAAGTTCGAGCGGCGCGTGATACCTACGCTTTTGGAATTTGAATTCGTATGAGGGAAAATTACCAAAATGCCCTCGAACACAGATGCAAATTGACGACACTGCCCTCGAACACCATTGTCTTGGTTGAACTCATCTGATATTTAAAAAATTGCCCTCGAACTCAGATGGAGTTTGACAAGAATGCCCTCGAACACGCATCTGTTCATCGAACACAGATAGACAATGACCAAAGTGCCCTCGGACACACTTCATCAACTCGAACACACCTATTCTATGACAAAAATACCCTCGAACTCATTCCAACAACTCGAACACACCTGTCTTTTGACAAAAATACCCTTGAACTCACTTCACCACCTCGAACACACATGCCTTTGTTCCAAATTGCCCTCTAACACTCTTAAATGACTCGAACACCCAAATTGGACCTCAAACACACCTGTATTGGGCCTGTTCGTTGATGTAAAGCCCACATGGGTCTTAAACAAATATCAAGATGGACTCGAACATGTCTTTGAAATCTGAAAGAGGGGGGCCCATAAAACCTTGTTTAAATTCTTAAAATTTTAAAGTTAAAATCTTGATGTCTAATCCAAGTTGTTTTGTGCAGAAATGACTACTCCTCATGTGCCAACGTTCGAGAACATTCATAATGTGGTGTGCTATCTGTCTGATCCTCCCAAGGAGCATATGCAGGAATTCAAGTCTTTGATTGTGGGGCTTAACACTTGTAGAGTCTCACATGCTATGAGAGAAAATCCAGTTGTTCTCAATGACTGGATCACTGAATTTTGGGACAACTCAGTGGCTAAGAAGGGAGATACTTTGGTTCGTTCAAGGGTTCGAGGAACTGAGGTGACTATTTCTGAGCAAGATGTTCGAGACGTCTTACTTTTTGGTGATTCTCCAGATGATCCCGTTAGTTTTTCAAAGGATAAACTTGTTCCCGTGCTGAAAAGGATGGGGTATGAAGGTGAACTGTCAGTACCACCATACTTGAAGAAATTATTTCCGAGTTATTGGAGGCTATTAGTTCATATGTTTTTGGCAAGCTTGGGTGGCAACAAAAGTGGACAAGATCAGATGGGAGTAAAATATGCTTCTGGAATAGCGGCATTGATTGAGGGATGGGATTACAATTACTCAAAGTGCATTTTTGAAGATATGTTGGCAAACGTGAAGACCCTCAACAAGAAGTATTTCTACAAGTTCCCAAGATTTGTGCAGATGATTCTAGAGTCCAAGTATCCAAATCTTGAGAGGACAGTTGAAACATATGATAAAAAATGCATGGCTTCTCAAGTATTTGGATTAATTAGACAGGTTCGTAAAGACTCAAGGCAGGTGTTTACAGGAAAATTTCCACTGATTAAGTTTGGAAAGTTTTGTGAGATTGTTGAAGAAGCTTCAGCCATGCCTTCTGCACTTGTTGCTGAAGAACATGATGTTCAAATTGTCGAACCACCACCTACTGAGCTGCGTTCTCCTCCTAAAAACGTTGATTTAACTGAGGAGGAAAGTGAAGATGAGGAAGTAGTGAAAGATGAGAGAAGACTACGGGAAATGATGAAGAACAGTTTGAGAACTTTGATTTTGATGATCTAAATGATGAAGAGATAGATGACTTTATAATTGAGAATGCCAAAGTAAAGTCAGTGACTGAAGCTGAGAAAGGAGTGGTTGGAGAGGAGATTGTGACTGAAGCTCCAAACACTGCTGCTTCTGAGTTTCTATTCCTCAAGCAGAAATGCTTTCGAGCATACTGAATACCGTTCGTGAAACTGAACAAAGGATTCCTCCATCCGATGTTGCAGTTGAAACATTTATTGATGCTGGAGCTTCTGAAGACCCCAATTCTAATCTGAGGCCGAGGAAGAGAAGTAAAAGAGATCCCAGGTTGACCGTTACTGCTGATGTTTCATCTCCCGTTGCTGAAATTCGTTCTACTGCTGCTGATACTATCATGACTGATGCTGGTGTATCAACCGACATTCCTGTTGGTGTTATTAGTTACACTGTTGTGCCTGCTATTGCAACTGAATCATTTTCTCAATTCATGAGCAAGGCACCGATCATAGGAAGAATAAATGAAGAAGCTGGATCTTCCAGTGCATCTGGTGCGAGTAAGGTTTTGTTTGATGAGGAAGCTTTTCAAAGAGCTCAGATGGCTTTCTTAGCTGATAAAGAACAAGAAAAACATGTGGACGTTGAATTTTTGACAACTGAAGAGAGAGAGGCTAGTCAGGAAGGAATTGACAGCGAAGAAGACATTTTTGCTGAAGTGGATGTTCATAGATTGCAGACTAAAGTGCTGAAGCTGGAGACTAAGAATGTGTGGCTAACTGCTCAAGTACAGAGTTTGATGGAGACGGTCACTGAAAAGAACCAAAAGATTGCTGAGTTGGAGTCAGGATTAGGCGATGTTTCAGCCAGACTGCTTAACTTGACTCGGAAACTGGAGAATAAATTTGGAAAAGAGTTTTCAGAGACGTCATCATTTGTTGAGAAAGTTATTACTCCTGCTGAGCGTGAAAGATCAGAAAAGGAACATGAAGAACATATGAAGAAATATTTTGAAGATCAAGTTCCTAGAGTGAGAGATCGTCGTCCTGGAAGCACTTATGTTCTTAAGAATACAGCTGAGCCATCTATTGATCCCATGGAAGAGCATCCTGAGAGATTCGTGACAATTACCAGAGATCGATTTGATACTTATGGAAATCGAACAGGGATAGAATGTTGGAGATATAATGATGACAAGGGAGTTTTTGTCGTTCATATAGGAAATGGAGCCGTTGAGTATTATGCTTCTACTTCTGCCTTCAACTCCTGGACCAAGATCGATTTGGCAGAACTTGCAAGAGCTCCTTTCATAAATCAGACAAGAAATCCAAGAAATAAGATTGGAAACACATTTCATAAGAAGATTCAGGAGCAAGCTAAGTTGAATTTCAGGGATATGAAGACTGCAAGCTCACTATTGGTGGAGTATAAGGGTGTGTTGACTGCAGATGGAAAGCCGTTTAAGACAGTTCAGTGGCCACCTACTGAAAAGATGAAGAACATTCCTTTGTCTAAGCCAATGGACAGGGGATGCTTAAAGGATATGAAGTTCTGGGTCTATGATCCTACCTCTAGATCTACAGTGATTGTTTGTGATAGTGATGAACTGAGAGTGTTTGATGCCAAAGATCTGATGAGTTTGCATTCTGAAGATATTCAAATCTTGGTGAAGCATCAGATTCAATGTGATCCCACATATGAAGCCTATGCTAAATCGTTCACTAGTGCAGTGGCTCAGATAGCCAGATTGGGATTAGAATCTGATAGAAGAGGAAGAGTAGAGACTGGATTGTTTGGTCCATATGTTGGAAAGTTGTCTGAAGAATGGAATAAGACATTGGAGAGAAAGAAGAAGAGTTCCAAGAAGCGTAGCAAGAAGCAGTAGAGACTCACCAAGTCAACACAAACCTAGGGGGATATTGTTGGGCTAGATCTTAGAGGTTTGTGTTGTCTTGGGTTATTTTGTTACTGGGTTCGGCCTATGTGGCCCATGTAAGGGTGACCGCCTATAGTGTGTATAAATAGGGGTCTCATAGTTTGTTTTGGGGTTGCCAGTATTTTGTTTTGTTAACCGTGCGTGTACCAGATGACTCATTGAAGTCGTGTGAACTTATCAATCCAATCGAGTATTTGGTGTTTCTTCTTTGTTCTTTTTACACATTCATTGTTTCCGCCTTTGATTGTGTACGTGTTTGATACCCGGTAGAGAGGATTCTGGACTAACATAATTAGAAAAGATTATTTTATTAAGATGTCGAAAATGGGTACCTTGTTACAACATTTCACAAAACCACAAACAACAAGTTTCATACATGGGGTTTTTCCATCTATGTCCCAACCCAACGGAAAATGTCGATGAAAACCCAACAAGTATCCGACATCCCATATTTCCACCGCACTAGCCTCATATCTATTTAGCACTTAGTTACCTGAAAGATATGTTTAAGAAGACGTCAATACAAAAGCATTGGTGAATTCACAGGTTTTCATTTTTGCTTACTTACTGTGACACCCGGCATATTCAGGTTAATACTTTTCATACTTTACATACATACGTTTCGTACTTTGCATACATACGGGTCTACCTCAACGAAAACATTGAAAACAACTACTTAGTATCATATTTAACCGGGTCGGTTGAGTCGTGTCGATGATTCGGGAATCATCGAGAGTCGTTACAATGGTCCGAGGGGTCATTGGGTGTCGGTCCATAACCATGGGTACAAGGATTGGCGGTTCGTAGAATCGTCGGGTCGTTGCACACACGCGAGTCTTGAGTCCCGGGAATTGGTGAACGAATGGGAACGTGTTAGTTATCATGCATTATGTGCTTACAATCATTATATGACTTGTCGGTATGTGAATACGTGTTGATATGTGTTGTAATAGTGATTACGTGTAATTGCATGACATTATAGGTGATTACGCATAATTGCATGACATTATAGGTGATTACGCGTAACTGCATGACATTATAGGTGATTACGCGTAATTGCATGACATTATAGGTGATTACGCGTAATTGCATGACAATAGGGGGTGATTGGCCTAATCACCAGTAAGAGAGGCGATTGGGGGAAACTTATGGGCGATTGGGGCCAATCGCTAGAAGCTACATGCGATTGGAAGCCCTAATCGCCTATAGCTGCTGCACAATCGCCTGACGTGTAGTGAACGACTAGAAACACCTATAAATACCACCCTTATGTTGTAAAACATCATTTGTGAAACCCTAATACACCCCAAAGCCATCCCACACCTTATACAACCTCTGGAACACGTTGTTGATCAAGAAATCACATTTCCAAGCTTTACACCTCATAATCTTACAATTTCAAGGTGTGTTCTTCATCCCAAACCTTTGTAATGATATTGTTTTGTTCCCTAAAGGTCCAAACCTGGTTTCTAAACATTTGTGTCTTTGAAAACTCATTAAAATCAGTTTCTAAACAAACCCAAACCTCTATGCTTGTTATATGTGATGTACTCATGCAAGATAGGATTTTTATCATTTAAACATGGTTGTTCTTGTGTTATTGATATGTTTCTGATCTAAATGAGTTGATATGATGTTAACCTAGGAGTTTGAAGGTTCATAGATGTGTATTATTGATATTAGGCGTTTTGACCCGTTTGAATGATTATGGAGGATTGATGATGATATGTTGTGTTTTGTTGATTGTTTGAGGTTAGGATTTACTCTAGGATGATGCTAGAATAGTAGGATATTGTCGGACAACGTCATTATGTGATGAAGTCTGAATGTTTGCTATTTAGGGTAACTTTTGCATGTTGATGTGATGTTTACATGCTAGTTATGCTATTTTGGGAAAACGCTTGCATTCGGGACGGCTAGGATGATAATAAATTAGGGGTTCTTGCTTGAAATAGTTGGATTAATGTTTTGGGTTTGATATTGGGTGTTTCCACATGTTTCGGATCTGATTTGGAGGGTTAAACGCGCAAAAAGGTGTAATGCTGCAGCAGGGGCGATTAGGGGATCCCTAATCGCCTATAGAAGGGGCGATTGGCCCCAATCGCGTGTTACATGAGGTGATTGGGAGCCCAATCGCTAGTATGTCAGGTGATTACAATCCTAATCACCAGTTGACCAACCTAATCACCAGTTGACTTTTCCTAATTGCATGTTTGATTCCTAATCGCGTGTACTACTGCTATATGTGTATTTTAACATCCCGAAACACGGATTGACACCTAGGAACATGTTAGGAACCCCGTGACATGTCCAATAAATTAGTTATATGTGTTCGAACCTGTTTATGCGTTAATTAGGCTTCATGCTAGATATAGTAAACTGTGGTGTATACTAAGTGTTTGATTGCATATGATTGCATGATATCTTGCATTCGGCTAACACGTGGGATGTCGGGTCACCAATGGGATGTCGGGTCTTGTCTTGTCTGGTGTGGTCGGTTAAACGTTTAAAACATCATTTCAAATGTACACGGTTATGGTCTAGACTGTTGGGGACTAATCAACCTACGGGTTGTTAGTTTGACATCTTATACACTCGTCATGATAGGTCACCGGTAGTTGGTGCCGTCTATTGAGAGGGTTTACTTGTGTTAGAGGGGAAGCAGTATCAGGTGAGTTTCACGGCCCCACTTTAAGTCTTTACATTTCGGGGGAGACACATGCTTTATACTTATTTCATAAATTATCATGTTATACTAGTGTTAATTCATTTACATACTATACGATACGTAAAGTCCCGGGGAAACCATGAATGTGCGGGGCACAACGGGGGAAATGTGGATAGATCTATTGGGACTGACAGACCCCACTCGCCGGCTGGGAGCCGGGCGGGTGCATATTATCTCGGTCATAACGCTACCGTGGGACGGTAGTGCATATCGTTTCGGGCAAAATCATATATCGTTGTCTGTAATGGTTTCCAGGTCGTAGTAGTATTATTCATGCGTCTAGCTAACACTATCATTTCTAACATAGTGATAACATGATGGCTTTCATTACTTAAATGTTTAACATAAAACCTGTGAACTCACCGGCATTATTTGCTGACGTTTTTAGCATGTTTGTCTCAGGTCGTTGAGGTAGCAGCATTGTATAGGCGCACGGAGTCACACGGCGTCTAGGATTCATATGCATTTTACTTAGCATTTTCAGACTTATTTTCAGACTTATATACTTTATCCTTTCGAGTTGTAATAAAGTTTTACGCTTCCGCAGCGATGGATTGTCTATGAAAACTTAATGGTTTATTTATGTCATTTTTACGTATCATATAGCGTCGTTTATTGTGACCGTTGACTTGGATCCTGGTTTGTAACGCGCCTCGCGGTAAAACCCTGCACGTGGAATTTGAGGGTGTGACACTTACTTTCTTCCTTGCATTAAACAGTGCACGTAACATAAATAAGGTATGACAATATAGGATTCCAATCCCAATGTTGATGGCGTTCCCATGAGCCCATAACCAAAACCCGACTACTTATTTTTGCCCCACAAGTTGTTTACATGTCAACAACAACAAATTTAGAATATCGTAGCACCCCTTGGTCCATCTGAGTTAACGCTAATCAACCGGGTGTGGGTCCCCGTCAAGGACCGATAGTACTATCCCCATATTCTACGGCTACATGCCTTTGTATAAATGGTTATAGTGAACTACAGAGATTGCACGTCCCATGTGACTTTTTACCATTACCCATGGACCCATCATATTACCTTTCTTTCTTACTTACGAGTTACTGCACATTTTTAACAAACATATCTTTCCCCCAAGTTTAAAAACATTAAAACAGAAAAAGGGGCCGTGAAACTCACCTCAAAGTGTGTCACGAAATCAGAAAATAGTATTTGCCAAGTCCAATGTGAGTCCACCTACACGTGTCCTTATTTAATAAGGCACTGGTCTCAGAGTGCGTGTCTTACTGGCAAGTTGTCTTTCCCCAACTCCCGACACCACGTTTACATATTCGGTTTAATTAGGAATATACCCTAGTCTTAGGTCCGTTGGTGATGATTTACCCCGTTACAAATTTCACTTAATCTTATATTATAACCGTTGATATTAATTACCAAGCTAGTTGGTTTCGTCATCGCGAACCGCGATCATTGCCCGTTTCCTTACACGTCATGATCTTTAAACATATTCATCAATATATATTTACTAACTTATATTAATATTCCGTTTTATCTTCCGACTCGACTCAGTTTTATTATATATTTATTTCCCCATAATAATAAATATACAAAGAACAGGGCAGGGTGTTTGCGCGTCACACGATCTTCTTATTTCCTAAGTGAACTCAGGTTCACCCTTAGTGTTCTATAAACACAATATCGTGACCCAGCTACGACTAAGCTTCTCGGAATTGTCAAACCATTACCTCTCTCGATTTCTCGTGTTAGTAAAGGTTAGCGTCGATCCTGGATTCAGCGGTTGAGAAATTGGCAACGCTTCCCCAGACTTGACGCGCGGGATTCATCAAAAGTCCCACTAAGCTATAGCGATAGCTCGAGCTTATTCATTTCAAGACCAATTCTGACCGATATCTCCGTGTCACCAGAGTGTCAAGAATTTGGTCAGTTACAATTTTCCATGCTCAACAAGGCCCTTCCAGAGTATAACTCTCAGCGAAGACCTACTACCAGTTTGAAGTTCCTAAGGCCAGCGCCTTCTTTATACAACTTCTCAATAGGTTCGCAACTCATTCAGGCAGCCATAGATCTACCTGATTTATTGGTCACCTTTCAAACGACTCAAGCCAGATTATGTGTCCATCTCCATCTATCATTAAATGTACTGGAGATGTACATGTATGCCCTCAAAAGGCATTAAGCAATACAACCCGAACGCTGGGGGTGATAATTCCTATCACATAGCAAATTCTGGCAATGAAGCACACGAATTCGATGTGCCACATACATGAATTGTGTCACACGGGACACTTCTGTCAAGGACATTTAATTCGTTCGTTTGAGAATGACAAGCCATACTCATATCAAATCGAGTGTCCTAGGCTTGAGTTAAGGGCTCTGCGAACCCTGAGGTAGAATGACTACTACAATCCGACACTATAGAAGTTGGCAATTCAGTGTCTAGCCACGACTCTCTCCAAGAGTACGGGCGGCCATTTATATGCTTCATATCGGAGCTACAAGCAAGTGGGGAATGAGAGAGTTCCAAATGGTGATCAACCATTATCTGTGTCGCATCACAGCCACGGGATGCCACAAGCATCACGATAATTGGATTCGCTCATTCGACTTTCACTGAACGGGTGACCTTAGCGGATCACAAAACGGTCAACATTCTCGAGGGTACTCAAGGTTGCTTGTTGTAGCGGATGGTATTCTCGTGTCCTCACATGGACTGGAATCCTCTATGTACTAACTTATAACCTTTCGCATGAACAATTGTGGTTAATGGTACTAGGGCGCCTAGTATGGATTGATGGAGGTCGAAAGCTTGTGCATCACTATCACCCCTCAGTTCCCCAAACAACAAATGATGTATGTCCGACACACGGGCCGTACAGTTCCACCATCCTTGAGAATTACAAGCCGACAAAACACAATGACCAGAGGCCCACATCACCTTAGCACATTGGTCAACACGGGGATGTGGTATATGAACCATCACAAATGGTTCCCACAACAATAGAGGGTGAGGTTTCAACAACGTCTCGACACATTACTCTTCGCCAAAACAGGCATACGGAACACCAGTGGCTATCCAAAACATGGGTATCTAATCCTAGTCATGTTATATGTGCCTCACAGACACCGACTGCCCTCTCGGTATTAGCAACCTAGTAAGTCACATCCTGACAATATAGGCCAATTACTCTCGAATTTGGCTATCAGATCTTATTATTATTATTATTATTATTATTATTATAAATCATATGAATTTATTTAATTTTTTTATGTCAATACTTTAAAGAATGTTAAAAAAAATCTAAACTTTTGATGTACATAAAATGTCCAAACACAACATCTAGATAATCCTTGGAAACAAATTAAATTAAATAGTATTTGTGGTTTCGTAAAAGTAGCATTGATTAACACTTTAGATGATCTCAAAAGGTCACCAAAACTTCAATACGGCATTATGTCGAAAGATTTGTAACTTCTACAACAAAATAATCCATGGTAAATTTTCTTATTCATCAGCTACATGATTTTTGTAACCAAATGGTGTTCACCAATTTTTTCGCAAATAGGCAATTAGTTATAAGTGAAGAAGATGAGCACCTATGGGTTATTTAAAACCATAAAGCCAATATGGCGTACATATATATATATATATATATATATATATATATATATTCACAAATTGATTTTTTTAACCTAAATGAGTTTTACACTTGATTTGTTATATGAACGTACAATATTGATTTTGACATGCACTTCTTTTCAATTTTATGAACAAGACTAATAATTTTTATTAGCCATTCTTTGAAACCAACCCATGAGATCTTGGAAAACGACATATCAAACACCCACATCATGAAATTGGTTCACTAGATTGATTTTGATTCTTTTAGGACACTTAATGAATGAGCCAACAACTCATATAGTTTAATTAATGTTGTTAATGTAATAAAATAGATAAATCAAAAGTAAAAAATTTTGCACGAACGCCGTAACTATAAAATAATATTAGTGGATATTAAATCATTTTGTTAATCCACTTAGGTGCAAGCATAAGTATATGATTCTTCTCTAGTTCTTGAAAGTTCATTGTCTCGACCAATGTGAGTATACTTATCCCCTTTTTCAGTTTTACACATTTGGGCTGATTCATGTACATATATTAAGCATACACGTGCACTTATTCATAAACGTTTTACATACAATTCATATACGTGTTATGCTTGAATTCTTGTGCATTATGCTTAAACGTAAACGTTGTATACTTGCAATCATTACAAAATCCTTAACTTAGCTAGCCGACTTTAACAATGGATAGCGCTATTTGGATTGACAGCCCGCCTAGTGGAAAGTACCTATGGAGGTGGGAAGTCCTAGGTCATTGTTAATGCTTCTAACTTTGTCACGTAAGAGGTTTGATTTTGGCCCGCTTTGTGTACTTACGTGTCTTCCATATTTGCCTTGAATGAATCATGACACATGAATTGTAAAACATATTTTTCAAACTTATTTTATACGTATATAAACTGAGTATGATCACCAACATTATTTATGTTGACAAAATATTTCCGTACATGTTTCAGGTTGTTTGTTGAGATACTTCATGTAGGACATTTGGACTTAGTAAAGACTTAATCGAGTCAACATATGGAAATTGTGTTTGTATTTCATGAATTTTTTTAGTTGTACTTGAAGCATTGAATAAAATATTTACACTTTAGTACCATGAGCTTTTGAACAATCGTCATTACGTGACACCTTGATGTTTCCGCCATCGGTTGGGGCGTTACACATTTTAGCATGTTTTCTCAGGTCGCTAAGGTAGCATCACTGGTCTAGGATGCATAGGAGTCCACAACATCCATCATTATCATTTTGACTACTTTTGAACATTAAACTGTTTTGAAATACGATTACTTTGCTTTGGGTCTTTAAACACTATTATGCTTCCGCTGTATTGTTGAACTGCATGGTGTGCTTTTACGTATTTTCTCATATAGTTGTCGTTTGTGGTGACCATTGACTTGGATTCTAGTGTGCCACGCGCCTCGCGGTAAAACCCCACAAGTGGAATTTGAGGGTGTGACACACTTCTACTAATCCGATACTAGGTGAAAATTTAAATAATTATTAACTATGTACATTTTTTAAATAATTATTACTTATGTGTTTCTAAAAAAATATTAATTATGTGTAGCTACAAATCGGAAAAGGGATGGTTTTTCAAACCAAGTTTACGTTGATTTTTACAAATTAATGCAACGCAAGCCATATTGAAGAGTTCACTCAGTTAGTACCAACTGTAGGGAGATGATGGCAAAATGCCAAGTATTTGGGTGTTTTCATCAAAATGCTTGGAACAACCGTACGTTAGGTCAAAGTGATGAAAATGTTTTGACGATGACTCTTGAAAAATACACCAAGAAGCATGGGGTGTGGGGATACATGAAATCGTACGAAAACGAGGTATCAGAAGCCAAAAGGTCGAAAACGAGCGCTTTGGAAAGTTATAGTGCGGGTGGGTCCGATACCCGTTGTACTATCAACATGGACGATGACCCAGAGTTCGAAGACGAAGCTCCAACTTCTGAATCGGAGATGCCGATTGGAAGGGACCACACAAAAAAAAAGCGTTCTCGAGCTCAAAGGGAAAGGCCTCCGCTTTCAAGGAAAATGGACTTGGCGAAAATAGATATTTTGCTACAAAACTTTAAGAGTTTAAGGAAGTGTAATGTGTGGACAAAAGTTTATTTGGCCAAATTATCAAAAAATCCATTCTTCAATGAATCCAGAGACCCGAGAAACACCATTGGGACTGTAGGATCGATTTCGAGCTTGAATCTGATTTTGATGAAGAACAAGATGAAAATTATGTTGAACACACACTAAATATTCAATAAAACCCACTAATAATTTGCATAAGATGAATAACAATGAGAGCCCCCAAATTACTAGGATGTGTGTTAATAGTAAAACCCTAATCCTTATCTATTTATAGCCCAAACACACTTAGGCTATTTACATTTAGGTCCCTAGGGTTAACAAAATACTAAAACTTTCACTAAACAAGAAAACCATTATTTAAAGTAATAAATATATTTTGTCTAAACAAAATATATTTATTATCCATAGCGCATTTCTTGATCATAACTTGAGCTTCACTCGTCGATCTATTGTCAGGATTTCTCGAGTCGCCTTACGTGTTGACTGCGAGCCGTTCGAATTTGACTTTTGTTGACCAAACGTTGACTTGTTGACTTTGACTTTGTTGATAACATTTGACTACCAATTTTAGACCCAACAATCTCCCCCTTAGTCTAATGTTATCAAACTCTTGTATCATCTTCAGAATCGTCAATCTCTACGTACTTTGTCTTGTAATTTGGCAAAGCTTCAGTCTCAAATTTAGTACCCAACAATACTCCCCCTAGACGGATGCTTTCCAAATTTTCTTTGCTGAAGGTGTTCTTGTCACTTTGTTCCTTGAGTACTCTTATCTCACAATCTCCTTTGTTCCTTGAGTACTCTTATCTCACAATCTCCCCCTTTTTGCATGCATCATCTTTGACAATCAAGAACAAACTTTTTCAACTCTCGGTAGCTTGAGTGGTTTAAAAGACGTAGGAGGATGATTCCTATCTTAGTGACTTCTGCAAACTTGAGGAAACAGGTTCTTTGGTATGGTATCTTGCTCAACTGATGATCGGCCATCATTGCAGCAAGTAGTCCAAGAAACCTATCCACAATCACAAACACAACTCCGAATTTTCTTTAGACAAATTCAACATACAGACACAACCGTATACATATGTGGTGTGCAATCAGGTAAGTATCTCAAACGGCTTGAGACACAAATGATGCGACATGGAAGACTTAAAAACAACTGTACACAAATAAAGATTTTTTTTAATCCTTTTTTTTAAACAACCATCAACCTTCGAGATATAGAAGGGATCAGATATGGGATCAAACTAACTTGAAAAGCCTAGCCACGCTTCAACTTTCTTGAGGATAGCTACAACCCAAGAACGATTGTCGGTATGTTTGTCCTCTTAAGTCCATGCCTCTCGTCTTTCAACATACGTTTGGTGATGAGATTATCATGTTTTTGGTAATATTGATGAAAATTTTGTGGACCCCACTTGTGCTAGGTATAAGCCTACCAATCCTCAAGGTTTATCGAGATATAATGATGAGAGCTTCAGGTCTATGTTTCCATAAGCAGAGAAAATGATCATTATTTCAATCAGATGATGAGAGCTTCAGGTCTATGTTTCCATAAGCAGAGAAGTTGATCATTTGATTGTTGAGCTATTAAAATATATTTGCACGTCACTAACATTGCGTGTCTTTTGGTGCTCACTTAATTTGTTGGCCCCGCATTGGTAGCCTGCACTCTTAGGTGTCTTTTGAATATATATGCACAAAAATTTCTGTGTCTTTTAATCTCTCAACCTATGTATGACCGGACTCAGCTTGTGCAGACCTAAAATACAGTGCGAATCCAGCTTTTCGTGTAGATTTATTATTATTCACCTTATAGCAGTTTACTCAACTTGAAGGCTGAACCTATCTACACATCATTAACTTGTAGTTGTAACGTCCTTCAGATCCTATTCATGTGCAGACATAGACAATTTAGTTCCTATCATTTCCCATATAAGATCAGGATTATTTGCATTAATCACATCTCATGGCCGAGACTATATTTTCATACCCCCCCTAAACTTTAATTTTTCTACAACCCCCTTTTTTGTAATTAATTTTTTTTTTGTATTTTCTTAAACATAATATTTACAAAAAATAAAGTCTTCCACATCAGACACACATAAACATATATCAGCAAGAAAATGAGTGTGTGACAACGGTGTCAATTGTGCCATCAGATTAGATACGATAACCAAACCTGTGAGATTTCCGCTCCAACCCTATTCTTGGAACAACCACTGTTACTAACCGTGTTACTAACAGTCCTCCATGGTAGTTCCTGCACTCATGAGTAAATTAATTAGAGAGTGGAACCCAGGCCATCGTGGTCCTGGTTTGTCCTTTTACATCAATGTAAGTAACTTCTTGAAACACCATACCTTTTCCCTCATTAGTTTCTTTTTCAACTTTTGTTTTGATTTGCCAAACCTGTTTTGGTTCAAAAAATTTGTTTGTGAAAGAATTAATTTTGAAACAATTTTTTGTTTAAAACCTGGAGGAATAGATTGTGGTTTTGATGCTTTGGTCCTTTTAATCTTTGAATCATGTGAAACCGGCTTCACATGTGGAGATCTTGATGGAATATGTGTTTTCGGACACTGAAAATATAGATTTTAATCGAATATATAAATAAGAAAGAATTATTCCAAGCAAGCGTATATTATAGAAATGACAGATTTATAGTGTCTACTATAAATGATTATCAGTATTCGCTTGGATATAAGAGAATATAAATCATTAAATGAAAGAATACAAATCGAGAAATGAAAAGAATTATAATTTGAAAAGACATCCGATATGTCTAATAATCAAAAGGCATTAGAAATGCCAGATAACACGAGAAGGCAAACGAAGTGCCAAATATTATCAGAAGGCATCCGATATGCCAACAGAAATTAGTAAATATATATATCGAAAGAAATTAACAGAAAAGAATATAAGTCGTAAGAAGAACGACTAGAATTTCATAAAGAATATTTTACGAAAAGTTATTATAGAATATTTTTACCGAGAGTGTCAACGAACCCCGAAATAGAATTAAGAAAGAATTTTGTAGAAATACTTAATGCAATAAGTATTCAAATCACGAATGATAATCATGGTTTTGAGATAGAGTAAGTGATGCACTATCATAAGAATCTTAAGTCAAAGAAAGGGTAGCGATAAATAATGCAGTCAATCATCAATGAAATAGTCAGTAAGATTATTATAGCTGATTTAAGAAAAATCTCAATGACTAAATCCGATAGGTCAAGATAATAAAAAGGAATTGTTGAAACCGTGTAATTCAACAAGTCCAATTAGTCTTTTCCGGTACCTTTAGACTCCGGAAGGTACGTCTAATGATCTAAGAAACCTCCTAAGTATATTCACGAATAGAGATAACCCAGAGATCAACCATATTATACCGATAAGATAGAACTTAAAAGATAGAATTTATAAGAAATAATCCGATAGTTACCAGAAATTATTCCTGCTCTTTAAAAATCGGAATTACAATGATGATAAATTCTAAAGTTCGAATAAAAGAGGTAGTAGCTCGGGTCCCATTCAAGTCATGATAATGAAGGGACTTCCGTATCTATCTCTTAAGAACTATATAAGATCCATCATTGTAATAGAATCCGAATATTAAACGAGGGGAATATCTTATCGATTGAAGACTCTAGAAATGTTTGCTGAAAGTTTATAAATCTTTCAGAAGAAAAACGATTAGAATCTCAAAGTCTTTATATAGAAATAATATTTAGTCTACTTCTCATCCTAATGAGGAAAAGATAAAAGAATATTACTATTCTATAGAAAATATTAATCTATACCAAGAGCCTTAAATAGTCATACCATAAAAATACAGATAATCCATATATCTGTATTAACGTGACTATAGCAAGAAAGGTTAAAACGAGATTAGTAGAATGATCAAGATGCATCATTACAAATTGATATCTCTAACTTGTGTAATCTCAGATTTGATGTAAAATCAAGTTCCTCGCAAACCACGAAAACTGATCATGTCTCGTTGATAAGTGTTCAGGTTTAAATTGTAACATCCTTATAGATTAAGGGTGTAAAATACAAGATCACTCAAATTTCGGGGACGAAATTTCCTAGGGGGGAGATTGTAACACCCCGAAGTGTTACGGGTCTCTTTAACGGGTCGGGTCGTACCCGACCACCCGATTTCTTAATAAAATATTCACGTTCGAATCTCGCGACAAACCGTTTCAACCGATTATATAGATAATAATTATTAGATTTTTATTATCTCGCTTAAACGCTCATTACCTGCTATTTAATCGTTGCCAAACGTTCTTTATTTTATTATTATACCCGTTACCAAACATCCCGAGTTCCAGTTATTATCCCCGTTGCCAAACACCCTCTATTTAAATTCAATTATAAAATCACCTCTCTCTCTCTCTTAATCTCTCGCATCTCTCTCTCTTTGTCTGCACATCTTCACAAACACACACAAACTTGTGTGTTTAAGAAACAAGGAAGCAGCAGCCGGCCACCACCTCCGGCGCCACCGCCTCCATCGTTCCTCTCCTTCTTTCCGGTAAGCTTTCCTCCTTGTTTCCTATACAACCCGATAATCATCAACCGAAGCCTCTCTTCGTTTATTATGATAATCGGACAGTCACCGGTTTAAGGTGACTATCGTGCGCTTGTTATAACCACCGAGGAACCCATCAATTAACGCTCTATCAGCGGATCTTATAGCCTTCGAATTCACAGTTGTATTTGATAGATAACAACCTGAACCAACCCTCCGGTTACTTCTGATCCGAACCCGACACCTTGTTCTTTCGTTCCTAAACCCAAACCTTTACTTCTCTCTGTCCGGTTAATACCCGGAACCATCTCGTTACCATTACGAACCACCCCCAAACTCTTTTAGTTATCATATATCTATATATATATATATGTTGATGTGTGTATGTTTATGTGCTGTAACAGATTGATCGGGTCTTCGGTCGACTTCCGATGTATTCCGGTTATTATATTAATTTCTGGTCAGATTCCGGTTAACTTCCGGTCAGGGTTTCCGGCAAGTCTCCGGTCAGAACCCAACCCAACATCTAATCTGATTAAGACTCCAAATACGAATCCTAAAGGTATTGTCTCAACAGTGATTAAATATAATCTGGTACTAATATTTGATACCGGTTATAATACTGTTTTCCTTGATTATTGTTATGAGGTACCGATAAACGAGTTGGAGGATATGAGTTTGATACCGAGTCAACTCAGCGACTCGGCCAACACCCGGAATAGAACCCGGTCCAATATCTAGACGAGGAATATTATTATAATTATACGAATATATATATAATACGAATAACGTACGGACTTGATAATAATAATAAGAGAATAATAAACATATATAAAATGTATATGTTTATATATATAAGATTTGATATATAAAACGATATACTAGACTTGGGTTAATAATAATATGCTCCGCCGAGCCATCATCCGGGTAAGTTTGTGTCTAGAGTTCTTTAGGTTCGTGTGCCAAGCTGTAATGGCCAGCTTTATTTCTTTTTGCCTAGATTTAGGATGACCGTGTCGTGTCAATAATAAGCCCCGAGTTTAGGACTATCTAATATATACCGAATTCTATATGTATAAATTGTATATAGGATATATATCCTAAGTATTACAATCTAACAAGTCTCACGCGTAAAACGTATCCATATATATATGACATATAATTGTAATAAGAGGATTAGCTAGAGATTATAAGCAAACCGGTGAGTATCGTGAACTCCCCACTTTTACTATTTTATTAAGTGTTTTCGGGGGAATACATGTCATTTATTAAAACTAGAAATGCTTTACATAAATAAACGATTATCAATAGAAATAAAAGAAGTATAATAGAAAAGGGGACATAGAAATGACAAGGACAGTACTGGACGGTATTCGCCATTTCCTTTCTTGTACCGACTAGAGGGCAAGAACCAGTCTTACCCAAGTAGAGGGTAGGAATGTCCAAGTAGATGACCAAAACCATTCTTGTCCAAGTAGAGGACAGGAACAGGTATTTCACCACAATCAGAGTGGTACCATCGATAGGAATGGCCCGAACTATAATCGATATGATAGAATAGAATTATGATCGAATTGATGTATAATAGAATGGTATAATAGAAATATACTTTCCCCTTCAGAATTATAACTGTAAAGCATGTTTATAAAAGAATATTTATAAAAGAATGTTTATAAAAGAATGTTTTATATAAAAGAATTATCAATAAACGAACTGGTCATTCACTTTATAAAATACACGACCTCACCAACTTTATGTTGACAGAAACTATTTTTGGCATGTGTTCAGGTAACCCAACAGATATGATGACGTGGATCCTGGAAGACTAAAGACTGTTATTATCCGAATTCCGCTGCGTAGCTCCGATAACCCGACCCGACGACCCGGCTACGTCAGCCAGGGTCGTTACAAAGGATGTGTTTGATTCTGATGGTAAACCGTTCAAGGTTAAGCCGCCAACAGACAAGATGAAGACCATTCCTTTGGCCAGGAGTTTGGACAAAGGAGCATTAAAAGATATGAAATACTGGCTATATGATCTTACTTCGAGTTTGGCAGTGATTGTTTGTGAGCATGATGAGTTAAGAATATTTTATGTTAAAGACTTGTTGAGCTTACATTCTCAAGAAATTCAAGTGTTAGTAAAGCACCAAATTCAATGTGACCATCATATGAAGTTCTTTCTAAGGCTTATACTAGTGTTGTTGTTGGGATCATGAATTTGGAAATGGAAGCGGATAAAAGAGGATGAGTGGAAACCCAATTTTTTGCACCATACATTGGACAACTACCCTCAACACTCAAGAAAGCTCTCAAGACAAAGAAGAAATCAACCCGTGGGGGCAGCAGGAAGTAAAGTTTCGAAGAGCCAACACAAAACAAACCTAGGGGATATTGTAAGACCCTGGTCTTTAGAGGTTTGTGTTTGTCTTGGTCCATCACACGTTTGGTTTCATAAGTAGTTGGTTGGGCTAGACTAGTGGGTTTGATAGTAGCTAGTTGGGTTTTCGGCTTCTTAGGCCTATGTATAAGGAACTGCCCCTAGTAACTATAAATAGGGTGTTCCTAGGTAATTCCAAGGATGCTAGTCACTTTGTTGTATGCTCTCTTGTGTTCGGCACTTGTGTGTACCAGACGCCTCTTCATTGAAGTCGTGTGCACTTAATAATATCATTCGGTTTGACTAGTTTCTTCTTTGTTCTTCACATTCAATCTTGTTTTTTTTTTTTTTTTTTGCACTCGATTGGGTGTTTGTTTGATACCGTGAGAAGTAAGACCCTGGTCTTTAGAGGTTTGTGCACGTTTTGGGTTCATAAGAAGTTGGTTGGGCTAGACTAGCGGGTTCGGTAGTAGCTAGTTAGTTGGGTTTTCGGCCTCTTAGGCCCATGTACAAGGAACCGCCCCTAGTAACTATAAATAGGGGGTTCCTAGGTCATTCCAATGTTTCAAGTCACTTTTTTGTTTGCTCTCTTGTATTTGGCAATTGTGTGTGACAGACGTCTCTTCATTGAAGTCGTGTGCAGTTAATAAAATCATTCAGTTTGACTAGTTTCTTCTTTGTTCTTCACATTCAATCTTTTGCACTTGATTGGGCGTTTGTTTGATACCGTGAGAAGTAAGACCCAAAACATTTGCGTTTGTCTTGGTCCATCACACGTTTTAGGTTCATAAGAAGTGGGTTGGGCTAGACTAGTAGGTTCGATAATAGCTAGTTGGGTTTTCAGCCTCTTAGGCCCATGTACAAGGAATTGCCCCTAGTAACTCTAAATACGGGGTTCCTAGGTCATTCCATGGTTGCTAATCACTTTAATGTTTGCTCTTTTGTGCTAGGAAATTGTGTGTACCAGACGACTCTTCATTGAAATCATGTGCACTTAATAAAATCATTCAGTTTGACAAGTTTCTTATTTGTTCTTCACATTCAATCTTGTTTTACGCACTCGATTGGGTGTTTGTTTGATACCGTGAGAAGATCTTGCACTTAAAAGTGTGAATGTACATCCATCACTAGGGTTGTGCAACGGTTCAGAACCGGACCGAACCGAACCGAACCGGACCGAACCACGAACCGTTTATTCCAAAATATGAGAACCGGAACCGGAACCGATAATTACTAAACGGTTCGGTTCCAGAACCGGGTGAAACGGTTCTCATGAACGGTTCTAGACCGGAACCGCTTGTCAATAAAATCCTAAAATTAACATTAACAATTAAATAAAAAATAAACAAAAACAATGATTTTTCTTAAAAAAAATTATCAACAGTTTGTGTTAAACATGGTTACTAAAAGTATAGTAGTTTACGTATCAAAATATGTTTTGTTCGGATCAAATCATTCTTTTTATACAGATTAAATGGGTCAGAACAAGCTGTGCTGACTGCCGACCATCACATAAGGCAATACTCTACATTCCTACCTAGTAAAACAATTTAAAAGTGTTAAGAATTATAAAGAAGGAAACAACACATTCTATTTCAAACTATAATAGAATATTTAAATATTTAATTTAATTCAAAACGGTTCTAACGGTTCTTAACCGGACCCGTCGGTTCTAACCGGAACCGAACCGGGAACCGATTATGCCAAAATATGAGAACCGGAACCGGAACCTATAACATTAATTCGGTTCGGTTCTAGCGGTTCCGGGTCGGTTTCACGGTTTTCGCGGGTCGGAACTGTTTATTGCTCACCCATATCCATCACTGCAAAGTAAGCAAAGCTGATTATTTACACGTTGTTTTTTATATAACATGATTTTGTCCAACTTAGTATAAGTTTTCACATAACCTTTGCCTCTATATATTTTCATGTTCAAGGTGCAAGTCAAGGTGCAGGATGAGACTGGTAGTGTATCTTTTGTAATGTTTTATATAGATGTAATGAGTATTGTCGGATCAGCTGCAAGTGTTACAAGAGGAAGGTAGTTAAAGGTGAATGATAGCGAAGTTTGCCGCATGAATTGTCTCGGATTGTTGCTAAGAAGTTAGGGTTTAAGATTGAAGTTTCTTAATACAACCTCAAACATGACTAGCATGTTTACACTGTCCAAAAGATATGTGATGATCCGGTTATAATTGCTGAGTTGGTTGCGAGAAATGATAATGGCGATGAGGTATTAAATCTAAGTTATTTGTAATATGCATTTATTTTATTTAAGTTTTTTTTTTTTTGGAAAACGATGATTGTTACTAAACCATTAGCATGTTTTAAATTTATAAGTAAACGATAATTACTTACTTAAAAACAAAAAAAAAATACCACACATGTAGAGAACTTAACATGCGTAGCATAGAATTTTAGGGTAAATACCGAGTATCATATTCCAGAGAACGCACTTTCACTTACTCAACCTTCCATCACTTTTATTAATCGGGTTTTGGAAAGAAAATAAAACGAAGGGGTCTAAATGGTAAAATAGTTTTTGAAAATGTTTTGGTTTTAAAAACAAAATGAAATAGTAGGTTTAGAAAACATTCTAGCCACGGGAAACCTTTAGAGAGGCAGATTAATTATATTAACAGTAGTTATAGTTTTAATCCTTGATATAGAAAACAGGTTTTGAACGGTCCCTTCAAAGTTAGGAGATGGGAAAGAAAATAAACAAGGGATGCCGTTCTGACAACTAAATGTGTCACGTGTAGGGGAAGTGCACGAATCCCCATAAAGGTGTCTTCGGACTGCTGGTCCGTAAGCCGGTCTTCTCTGGATTGACAAGTACCATCGAGCCTAACACAAACAAGTCATATAGCTTATTGTAAAGTTTGAGTCCTGCTTTTTAGGCACTTTCACCGCAAAACCACTCATTTTAGCATTGGGTTCTCTAATTTGTCTTCTTCAATTAAAGTATAGGCGAACTCCAACCCGGGTTTTTCAACCTCTCTTGACTCTCACTTTCCATACCGAAGGATTAATTATTGCCGAAAATCCTCTAAAAAGTAAAGGGTTTTGTACTAATGAGAGTTAGATAAATTATCCTTGTTTTGATTATCTTTATATAATTGGAAAATTTTAGTCCTGTTTTTTAGGCACTTCCCAAATCACCGCAAACCCAAAGTTGCCACAGTTGAACCCTTGGGTTTCTTGTATCCTAGAATAACGATAGATTTGAATAGATGTGTAATTCACACCTCTTGATTTACTTGTACCTAGGGTTGTAAACAAACCAAACGTTCGGCGAATAGTTTGTGAACTGTTCGGCGGGAAATTCGTTTGTGTTCGTTCGTTTAATAAATGAACGAACACAAACAAAAAAATCTGTTCGTTTAGCTAAACAAGCGAACATGAATAGAGGTCGCATTCGTTCGTTTATGTTCGTGGACGTTCGGTTGCGTGTTTGTGTATGTTTGTTTTTGTTCGATAGTTCATTAAGGTTTTTAATTTTTTATATTTAATTTAAGTATTTCAAACTTCCCATTGGTAGATTATTTAACATATATTTTGATTAACGGTTATTTTTGGTGGATTAAACGAGGATTTCAAGTTTAATATGATACGTTTGTGTTTTTATAAGACATTATGTGATCAAGATTATGTCATGTATATTTGGGTAATTGGATTAGTATATTCTGGATGGACAATGTCAGCGATGAAAAATGTGGATTTTCAGAATTTAATGTGCTAGTTTGTGCTCGATTTTGTTCAGTAATGCTTATTTGTGTTCGTTTACATTCATTTCTGTTTGTTTGTGTTCGTTTTTGGCCGACACCTAAATTTAGCAAATAAATACAAGCGAGAACACAAGCAAAAATCTCGTTCGGTAAGTGTTCGCGAACACGTTAATTCCTTAACAAACGAAAACGAACAAGGCCTTGTTCGTGTTCGTTTGATTCGTTTAAAGCCCTACCTGTACCAAATATATATTGTAATTTTATATTTAGTCTTCAGATATATCCCAATTACGTAAACTAATTTCATGGTACTAAAATTATTATATATAACAATTATCATCCTTACGAACATTAACAGCCTAAATAAAAGACTACAAATTTTGTTGTAATTACAAGTATGCCATTGAAAGTAACAGCCTAAATAAAAGACTATAAATTTTGAAGTAATTACAAGTATGCCATTGAAGTTGTTTTGTAATTAAAACCATTGATTTCACAGTAATTACAAAAATGCCATTGTAGTACTTTTCTTATTTAAAGCAACATAAAAAGCCTTTAGTTTCGAAGTAATTACGAAAATGTCATCGCAGTATTTTTATTATTAAATCCTTCCGCTGATGGTCACCGTTTTCTTTTATCAATTGTTTTCGGATGGTTTAGCCGTTTTGCTCGCGTCCACGCGCACCGGCGCACTGACAGAACGATACGACTGGCTATGTTGTGTTATCCGAATACCAGACCCTCGCAATACCGTTGATGTAGCTCCGCTGTTCGTCAGAAAAATATTCAGGTTATCACGAATCGACGCCTGTATGTTCCTACGCCGTGCTTAGCACGACACGTAATTTACTAGTTAATGTACAAATGGTGGATATATGAACATTAATAATGTACCATTAATATAGTATTTTTTTTTTTTAAAGTACCATTAATATAGTATGGAAGATAACAATGAAATTTGGGCCCAGCTTAAAAATGATTATTTTTCTCATTTTACAGCACCACTACGGACCCACAAAATATTAAATGGTTACCTTGTTATAGTAACAAAAATAGTATATTATTTACTAGTTAATGTACAAATGGTGGATATATGAACACTAATAATGTACCATTAATATAGTATTTTTTTTTTAAAGTACCATTAATATAGTATGGAAGATAACAATGAAATTTGGGCCCAGCTTAAAAATGATTCTTTTTCTCATTTTACAGCACCACTACGGACCCACAAAATATTAAATACCTTGTTATAGTAACAAAAATAGTATATTATTTACTAGTTAATGTACAAATGTTGGATATATGAACATTAATAATGTACCATTAATATAGTATTTTTTTTAAAGTACCATTAATATAGTATGGAAGATAACAATGAAATTTGGGCCCAGCTTAAAAATGATTCTTTTTCTCATTTTACAGCATCACTACGAACCCACAAAATATTAAATACCTTGTTATAGTAACAAAAATAGTATATTATTCCATTAAAGTGATGAACTAATATCAGAGTCAAATTTGATACAATTTAAAAAAAAAAACCTTAAAACCTTAGATGATAACGGTTTCATATTTGTCACGAAGCAAAAGTCAACAAAAGGCTCCTTAATTTGCATGCTCGTGGCTTCCATGTGTCGCAGAAAGACAAAACCAACACTTTAATTTTAAACAATGACCAAAACAACCTCTTTACTTTCACAATTATCATTTACACCCCCTACATTTTTTAAATACTTTATATAATATCATTTTCATCCCTTAAGTTTCAAATTTTCAAAATTACCCCATGTTATCATTCTTTAGCTTAAAAGAAAAAAAAAAACTATTTTCTCACATGGTTGATTATATCTACGTGTCGGTATAAATTCATGTTTTAAAATACTTCTTTTCAAAAACAAGTGGGTAAAATATAGTGTGTTTCCATGCTTATGTTTATGTACATTTTTAGTTGGCCCACATTTTGACATTTTAATGTAGGTTGTATAAATTCACGTTTCAAAACAAGATATAAATTCACATTTTAACATAATTTCTTCGGAAACGAGTCGGGTCAAATGTAATACATTTTTGGTTGGTCTACTTGTTGACGTAAACTGTGTCCAAGAACGAGTTCGGTCAATTATAATATGTTTTTATTTGCCGTTTTAATTATGTTTATTTTGTAACTGCAATGCTTTGGATTAGATACGTCGAATCACGTGCTTTCATATGGTTAAGGCATCATATAACATGCCACTAACTATAAATAACTAAGGCATCACCGCCGCAATACATGGCCTATATATTGAATCTAACTCATTCGTATAAAACACTACATTGTAAAAAGTACAATAAACCTCGTGTGTTTTAGTGAAACAGATGTGTTTTATATGAAGCAGGCTAGTTTTGCAATGTTTTATAGAACATAACACATCCACCAAGTTTAACGTAATTTTTTTATATGTATATATAGCAGTATGGTACAAGTGTACCTATCAATGTAGTACAGACTAAGTAAGTTCGAGTATTGAACTCACGTGACAATAATGGAAAACAAAAGTAGACTCAACTAGGATTCTAACAAATATGGTTTTTAATTTGATTTTGATAAATAACTTAAGACTCGAACAATCAGACAACTAAGGATCACATAGGCAGATATCAGGATATGAATGGCAATTACCTAGGCATCGAATCTTACTGATGAAGCTGGAAATGTCTCGGCTATGGAAACTATGCCGGAACCAGAATATAATGATTGTTTACCCTCAAATAACCTAATAAATCTTCGAGTTATCGGCCACCCTACAAGGAAACCTGAAGGCTTATAAACTCACTGGCTGTTCAAATTAACTCCCGTCTCTCTGACTATACTAAATTACTCTAGACTGACTTTGATTTCTCACTTTCCAGTCCCGGCTAATACACCCTTAAGTGCAAGGAGTAACTTACTAACTCTTAGTATGACATAAATAAGAAGGAATCTAAGACGCACAAGGAAAGGATCTCCTCTGGGTCTCACATTTACCCGGCACCTAAAATATAGAGAAATCTAACTACTTATCACCTCCCAGTCTCAAGAATATGAAGAACACTAACTGCCTCTAAACTCCAAATCAATGCGCCGGTGGATTTTGTCGACAAAACCATAAAATAAATTACAAGCACAAAGCAAGTAATCCTAATAGTCATCCAAACATAAAAGACATTCACTAAGATAATTATGAACATTAAAAGATTGCAAATCAGTGAAAAGCACGTACACACATCACAACAATAATTAATAAATCTTTTCTCTAATATATATAACAAACAATTAACTCCAAAAACTGAAACAAAATACCAAAGTCAATCAAAAATCATCTCAAACCTAGGTAATAATTTGAGTTTGGCTACTCATAATTCAGAAAAAAAAAAAAAAAAAAAAAACAACAACAAAGACATAGGTTCACACAATTACCATGGAAATAATATTGAGACCCCAAGCTTTAATCCTTTGATTCCTAGCCATCTTTTCCATTAAAATCCTAACCCAAGGTCAACCAAAAGCTCATTTTCTTAGAATATGGTTGTTGTTGTCGAACTTGTTGCTACAGTCGTTCTCCTCTATTGTATTTAGGTTAACTAGTTTATGTCCCAGGAGGTTCCCGGATAGATAAATCTAATATGAAGTGACGAAATATATTTACCGTAAAAGAAATAGTTCGTTTTTTAGAAAACAAAATTGTAAAGGATCAACCATCGATAACTCATAAAACATACTTCTAACTCTACATGTGCACATCTTGCTTGAGTGAAGTCTCTGTACAACTTTGTCACTTCCCCATGATATTCTAAAGCTGTGATGTGAACTGGGGAAAAAAACAACTAAATTGGTATCAACTGATATGTCATGATGATGATGATGATAGACGATTTTGATGTGTAAAGTGAACCTATGTAAAGAATGACAACATATTCAATCTTTATTATACCTGGGTGACACCAAATAAAACAATCAATAGGTAAGCAGTGAAGATCCATTTTGAAGATAAATAAAAATGATATAACTACTATCGACTTAAAAGATTGTAGGATGGTAACTTTTTATGTGTTGTGATTATTTTATGTGGAATTGGATTTTAATAACCCAAACTTTCACTCATTGGCCAACAATAATTTGTATTTCAAAAATTCCCAACAACAATCCCAACTTTCAACGTATTGGCCCCACTCATTAGTCGGGAATAATCTGTATTTCAAAAATTCCCAACAACAATCCCAACTTTCAACGTACTGGCCGGCAATGAACCTTTGTTATCTAAGAACTAACTCAGTTATTGGATGCTGACGTGGCATGCTTGTGCTGACGTGGCATGCCAACGCTGGCATGGATGATGACGTGGACACTGATATGGCATGTTAATGTTGACATAGACGTTGACGTGGACGTTAACATGGCATGCCATTTCAGCGTCCACTAACTTGGTTAGTTATCGGTTAAAAAAGATTCATCATAGGAAAATGTCTAAAAGTAGGGATCGTGAGAATTTTTGAATTACAGATTATTGTCGTCCAATGGGTGAAAGTTTGGATTATTAAAATTCAATACCCCTTATTTTATCTACTCATACATAATTTAAGTATTTGTTTCAATAATCACCACATGTCAATCAATTGCAAAGTACATACATTTAAAACAATTTAAGAGGCGTGCATGGTGAGGCGATTAATTATCACTTATCAGCTTGAGATTTACCTTGTGTCTAAGAATCATAGGCTACATCTAATCGGTTTAGCAACCTTTATAATCAATGTTTTTAGCAACACCAATCACAATACAAAGAGTTAGAGTTTTACCAAATTGACTACATTTTTGAATATATATATGTAGTTAGCGGATTTTTATATCTAATAGTAGGTTCAAAAACAGTTTATGTTAACATGATTGATGGCATTCCTAGATATGATTAATGCACTACCTGAACACATTGTATTTTTTCTTCAATAACAAGAACCCACTAAAAAAGTCGTTTTGTTTTTCGTTTTTTATATAGCAGTTTGCTAATCGTTGGAAAGATAATAAAATACTGGTTAATTTGGTGTGACTTTTTTTTTAAATGTCGTATATAAAGATTATAGTAATGTTTTTTTAATTAATGTCTATTTATTTTTGTTTTCATACTTTTTTATACAGAAGTTAGTTTTATTCGTGATGGTTTTGTTTGTTATCTTAAATTACTAATGTTAATATGTAAAAATTCTAGCGGAAGCGATTTGGTGTTTGGGTTGGTTTGTTTGTTTGTTTGTTTTGGCCCGAGGGCCGCTTTGATCTCTAGCCAACGACTCTCAAAACAACAAGGTGGATTTGGTACAAGAAGTAAGAAGTGTAAAGATAATTGTTTTGTTATTGATACAGATGTTTTTGGTACAATACAAGGAGGAAACAACCTCCTATATAAATACATAAAGGAAGTACATAAAATGAGGAAGTGGCTAAACTTTAGGGCATAATCCAAGGAGGCTAATCTCTAATCTTGCTCAATGATCAATAATGTTGGTCAATGGTCAAGGTCAACATTATTGATCACTTGGGGCACAAAGCAAGGAAGACGTTGACTACAATACTTTGACTAGTCAAGTGGTCATAATCTCTAATACCCCCCCTCAAGTTGGAGCGTGAAGGTTACGAACGCCCAACTTGCCAAGTAATATTTTTTTTTTCCTTTTTCGAACACTCCTCTTCAAGTTGGAGTGTTGTTTTTTCGGGCTCATAGATTTGGACCCGACTTTTCTTCTTGCGGGTTAAAACCCGACTTTTTTTCTTGCGAGTTTAAAAACCCGACTTTTCTTCTTGCGGGTTAAAAACCCGTCTTTTCTTCTCGCGAGTGTAAAAAAAACTCGACTTTTCTTGCAAGCTCAAATATTTGAACCCGACTTTTTTTTTCTTGCTAGCTCAAAGGAACCCGCATTTTTTTCTTTTTTTGCGGGTTCAAAAGACCCGACTTTTCTTCGCGTGGGCTCAAGGAACCCGACTTTTCTTCTCGCGGGCTCAAAGGAACCCGACTTTTCTTCTTGCGATTTCAAAAGAGTCCGACTTTTCTTCTATTGCGAGTTCAAAATTTTGAGCTCGACTTTTCCTCTTACGAGTTTAAAGAACTCGACTTTTCTGCTCGTGAGTTCAAAAGAACCCGACTTTTCTTTCTCGCGAGTTTAAAGAACTCGACTTTTCTTCTCTTGCGAGTTCAAAAAATCGATTTTTTTTTTTGTCTTCTTTCTTCTCCATCTTGCTTTCGCCCTTCATTGCCTCCTTTTTTTAATAGTCTCTTTAAATAAAAACATTTTTTTTTTGTCTTCTATCGTAACCCAAGACTTAACTAACTTTTTTTTTTTTTAACAATTCCCTTTTTTTTTATTTTTTTTGTTCTCTCGTAACCCCAAGAACCCCCTTTTATTATTATTATTATTATTATTATTATTATTATTATTATTATTATTATTATTATTATTATTATTATTATTATTATTTTTAATAAATCATCCACAAAACAAAAATGATTCTTACTTTTCCATTTTTCTTCTCCACACTTCTTCACGTCAAAACCATAAATTGTAGAAGTAGCATCCCATTACCCAGAGTGTCCCTCATGTTGACTTTATCATTATCTGCCCCCTCTATTAATTTCAGCTAAAACCACCCCTTTCCTTTTCACACATATAATATCCTTTCCTTCAAGATTCAATTGACGCAGACGGTGGTAACACAAAGCCTTCCTTTAAAAAGGAGGATTTCGTTAGGGTATGAACTGAGAAGGCTGAACTTTTGGTTTGGTATTTTTGGGTTGGGAGCTAGCAGTGGTTTTTTTTTTTTTTTTTTTTTTTTAGCAGATTGTTCCAGATCAAGAACACTGCTCTGATACCACGTAAAAATTCTAGCGGAAGCGATTTGGTGTTTGGGTTGGTTTGTTTGTTTGTTTGTTTGTTTTGGCCCGAGGGCCGCTTTGATCTCTAGCCAACGACTCTCAAAACAACAAGGTGGATTTGGTACAAGAAGTAAGAAGTGTAAAGATAATTGTTTTGTTATTGATAGAGATGTTTTTGGTACAATACAAGGAGGAAACAACCTCCTATATAAATACATAAAAGAAGTATATAAAATAAGGAAGTGGCTAAACTTTAGGGCATAATCCAAGGATGCTAATCTTAGGATATTATGAAATGAGCTAGTCTTGGTCAATGATCAATAATGTTGGTCAATAGTCAAGGTCAACATTATTGATCACTTGGGGCACAAATCAAGGTGCTAGTCTTTGGGGCATAATGTATGGAGGAAAGCATGGAAGAGACAATAGTGGACAAGGTGAGAAAGCATGGAGAATAAATTATCTCCAATATAATAGTGACTTCTATGTTTAGTTTTCCATATACAAAGTTACGTACGTTGATATTTAGATGATTATTTTTTAATGGTTTTAACATTTTTTTTTGTTTAGTGAAGTGAACCAATACCAATCAACTGATTTAAACAACATGCATGGTAAACATCAACTCTAAATACGTCTTGCGACATGCTATTATATATCTGTGTTTAAACCGACATGTTATAATGCTCGGCTATCGTGCTTATCTTTATAAATGTTTTGGTCTAAATTTGTATTAAAAACTTGGTATTCATAATGACGTAACTTTTCCTTGAGTTTCTAATATACCGCCGGGACATAGTTTTTTTTGTCGTCACTTTGAATGTCTCGTCAAAATTTATTTTATAAACCCATTTCCACCATTACATTTCGTACGTGTCACGAAGCGCAGGTAGTGAGTTATTAGTTTAAAACAAACCATGTGGCATGCTCCTTCGAATTGGTGTTCGGCTCAAGATCTTTTGTTTTATTTTGGCTTCACCCAACACCTTTTTCCATTTAAGTTCTAGGCCTTAGTCATTTTTCATTACTAACTACGGGTATATAAACCCGCGCGTTGTCGTGAAAACGTGTTAAAAATTTGATCAGCACCGACTTGATACAGTAGTGACATATACTATAAGCAAAATAGAAAAACTAAATATAAACGGTGAGATGGTTCTATTTAAAAAATAATAATTTGAAACGTACATACAATGACAAGAATAACGTCGATTATAAAAAACCTAAACCTAAAGTATCATAAAAAAATACAATAGAGAAAATATATTTCATGTATGAATTTTTAGTTTACGTTATATGAAAACTGTTGTCATTTTAGACTTGATACACATATACATTACTAACCTTGGGGTGAAAAAAAATCAACAAAAAGTTGCCACGACAACTCGATAAGGACTGTTTAATTGGAAAGCCATCAATACAAAGTGGTTTCATATCGTAAAGGAACTTGTTATTCCCACCCCCAAAAAATTATTTTGACCCCCTCAAAGCATTGAGTTTTGACCAAAGCTCGACGTATAGGGCTCATGGGTGACATCATTGTCACATCTAACAAAACTTTTTCAGACTTTAAGTCAAATCAATGGCGCATTGTACCTCAAAACGCTGAGCTTTAGGCAAAGCTCATTGCTTTGAAGCCCAAAAGCTGACAGCAGCAGCAACATCCTTGGGATTGGTGTTAGAGGGTGTTGGGTTGGGTGTTTTGGGGTGTTTTGGGTGGGGTTTTGGTGTTTGTTTTTTGTAGGATTTTTTTGGTAGGGTTTTTTTGGTGTTTGTTTATTTAAGATTTTTTTTTAAGTTTGTTAATAATAATAATAATAATAATAATAAGGTAATATTAATAATAATAAATAGATATAATAACTTTCTAACATTTTATTCATTTAAACGTCTAATTATAAATAAGGTTTTAAACGAATGATCTTGTTGTTTATTACTCCATTTATTACGTTAAGTGTTAACATATTAATCATTCGAAACAAACGTCATATAAACAAACAAATAGATATAAGCATCCGTTAACAAATAAAAACAAACAAAAGATTGACTGCATTAATATATAATAATCAGTTCAAAACCTTATTTTATAATTAGACGTTTAAATGAATGAAATGTTAGAAAGTATTATATCTATTTATTATTATTAGTATTACCTTATTATTATTATTTACAAACTTAAAAAAAAAAACCTTAAAAAAACCCCACCAAAAAAAATCCTACAAAGAACAACCAAAACCCCACCCAAAACACCCCAAAAAACCCAACCCAACACCCTATAACACCAATCCCAAAACCCCATCTGCTGCTGTCAGCTTTTGGGTTTCAAAGCACTGAGCTTTGCCCAAAGCTCAGCACTTAACACCAATCCCAAGACGATCATATGATGCTGTCAGCTTTTGGGCTTCAAAGCACTATGCTTTGCCCAGAGCTCAACACTTTGAAGGCGGCTAGGAGTGTAGATAGACAAGGTGGAGGTGCCAATAGATAGGGCCTATCATAAAACATAAATACACAAACAAAATCAGAGATTTCTTTTTTTTAATATAGAAGATAATTTCTTTGGATTTTTCATGATCATCATAGATTCATTTCTTTTTTTTTCGCTTGTTATCTATACTATATTATATATTATAATGTATGAGGTAATGATAATTTAAGATACTCAAAAGTTAAGAACTCTATTTTCATAAACAACCATAAAATGAGGGTAAAATAGTCATTCAAACACGTTTACACTTTATTAACTCATCTTAGTTACACTTTAATCCCTTAAACTTTACTCAACTTTGCTTATTTAAATTATAGTTAAACTTCTTTTCCTTGTTTTAAACAAACTATCCCCCATGATTTTTAAATAGTCTTATTTTTTTTTCATACAATATTTTTACAAAAAAAAAAAACATCATAATAATGAGCATTTTATTATCTTTAATTTGAGTAATGAATTGTTAATTTTTTTTAATTTAAAATTTTTTATATGCTACGTAATTAATAATATCTAGGAGTGAACAATAACTAAACCGTTCACCAAAGGCAAACAAAAACAGAGACAAAACTGAACCAAAATCAATTGAAAACTGTACTAACCAACATCCGATTTAATTTAAATCGACATTATCAGTTATTAATCTTATTAACCAATTGATTAATTGGTTTAGTCAATTTGGTTAGATTGTTGTTTTAGTTCATTTTAGTTAATTTTTTGGTTAATAACCAAAACCAAACCTTGTTTAAATTTTTTACTTAGAAGTACATGAAATGGATATATAAATACATGAAATAGATGTATAAAAGATATAAATATAGACAAATTTTTTTTAACCAAACTTTGGTTTTTGTTGTTAACCAAAATTAACTTAACCAGACTAAAAACCGATAATCTAACCATATAAATCGAACCAAATAATGGATTGTTTAATAAGATCGATTAACCGATGACTTTGGTTTTAGTTTCGGTTGAGGCTAATAATTGAACTGAACCAAACCATACACACCCTTAGAAGTGTCATTGTTTATCGCTGCATCGCACGAGCACCGTACTAGTTATCATTAAAGCTTTACATCCTTCTTAAACCCGGTTATTCGTGTTTCTATCATTTTCTTTCATTTTGAGCTCATTTTTTCACAAACATCGGTATGATAATAAAATAAATAAATAACATAATAAAAACGACTCGAAACGAATAAAAGACTAATGAAATAATATACAAAATATACGGGGAAAAGAGATGTATAACAACACATGAACTACTCTACCAAGTGCCAATAGTGAACCGAATGGATTTTGATCAAATTCCTACCACGACGCACAGGAGAACTGCATCGGTTAATAATAATAAAATATGGATTCTCATTCAACCTTTTCGTTAGTAAACGATAATATCATTTATCTTTGAAATCAATTGACATCAAGTTGGATAGACTATACTGACACCACCAATATTAAAAAAAGGAATAATTACACAAATAAACATTTGATCAAAGTCATTTGCAAAAATAAACATACTATGCGTCTAAACAGCAGGGACGAGACACGTGTAAAGCCTCCAGACGCCTTAATTTTTAAGGTCACTGCGTCTAATCTTTAGACGCAAGCGAAAAAAGGATTGCGTCTAAAGAACAGACTCTTAAATTAAAGAGTCTAAACCTTTTTAGACTCTTTAATTTAAGAGTCTAAACCTTTTTAGACTCTTTAATTTAAGAGTCTGTTCTTTAGACGCAATCCTTTTTTGCGTCTAAAGATTAGATGCAGAGACCTTAAAAATTAAGGCGTCTGAAGGCTTTATACGTGTAATTGTCTGATTGATAGACGCATAGAGTGTCTCGTCCCTATTGTTTAGACGCATCTTATGTTTATTTTTGCAAATTACTTTGGTCAAATGTTTATTTGTGCAATTATCCCTTAAAAAAACTAGACTATCCATGCATGGCCCCCTGTTTTGCAGAGCTGAATTGAAAACACTTGTTCATTTTCACGGTAATGAAGGTATCTGTTGCAAATTCTTCAGATTTTTTATTATTTATAATTAATTTTTTCACTAAATTTTAATGGTTTTCTTATATTCTTGCATACAAGCTGGAAGAAGGTGAACTGACACATAATGAGACAACAACAATAATAGCAGAGGGTTTCACGATCGATATAAATGCCAAACTTGACAGGTCTACACTACAATGACACCACCAATATTAAAAAAGATCCCAGCCTACCAAGTTTGAATAAAAAGAATTTTCTTTTAATAGAATAATTTTTGTCATTTTGTAAGTTTTTCTCCCTATAAATACTCCATCTATCTTCTTCAAAAGGCATCAGTCACCATTACCTTCAACTTACAATGACACAAACGTCTGAGATGAAGCTTCTTGGGACCCCTGGAAGTGTATTTGTGACCCGGGTTAAGTTCGTCCTCAAACTTAAGTCTATTGACTATGAGTACATTGAGGAAGATCTTTGGAACAAAAGTGAGCTGCTACTTAAAACGAACCCCGTTTTTCAGCGAGTTCCTGTCCTACTACATGGAAATGAACAGCCCATGATCGAATCGCTTGCCATAATGGAGTACCTTGATGAGATCAAACCCAATGTCCACCCTCTCCTCCCTTCGAACCCTTCGGAACGGGTTCAATGCAGAATGGTGACCTACATCTTTGATACCAAGGTATTTTATGACCAAGTCCATTTAATTTTATTATACAATTAACTTGCTTCTTTTTTTTTCTTCTAAAAATGATTCTTGCCAAATAAATATAATAAGATATAACATTTAATTTTAGCAAGTATTCTTTACAGGTATTGATGACATGTATTGACGTTGCAACCAAGTTTGCCTTTTTAATTCTAGTTTTAACGTTTATGCATCACTCAATAATTTTTTTTTTTACTATATATAAAAGTTTATGTTACTCGCTCTTATTCCTCCAAAAATTACATTTATACGCTTTTTTATATATATATATATATATATATATATATATATTTCACAAATATCTAAGGTCTTCAAATTAATTACTTTTTGAGCAATAATAATAATATTATATTGTTCATAACTTCTTACATGACAGCTAGTCACATGGATTAAAGAGTTTATGGTAACACGAAATATGGAAAAAAGAGAAGTATTAAAAAAGTCTATCATCGGAGGAACGGTGATGTTGGAAGAAGTATTCGTGAACATGAGCAAGGGGAAGCCATTTTTCGGTGGAGATGATCTTGGGTATCTTGATGTTGCAATTGGAGCTTTTCTCGGGTGGATTAGGCTTTACGAAAAAGTTTTCGATTTCCGTGTGTTCGAAGAAGACAGAACCCCTAACCTTGCACGATGGGAACAGAGTATGTGGTCACACGAAGTGACTAGTCTAATTCCAAGTCACGAAGCTCACGTGGAATTCCTTAAGTTGCTTGAAGCTGTCATGAAAAATGTCTGAACCTGTTTCCATTTAAAGTAAACCTGTGTGTGCATCTGCATATATGCGACTATATAAATATCATGTATGGTCGTTATATATGTTTAGTCATGTTTGAAGTACGTGTTTGGTTTTGATGTTAATAAAGATCACAACGTATAGTGATCCTTGGTTGTATTTACTCATGAGTAAATCCGTTATGAATTGAATGTTTTCTATATATAGAATTATAGTTAGTTCTCCGAACCTTGAAAAAATGTTAAATTGCTATTGTGTTTGATTCATGTATGTTGGTAATCAAGAAGGAATTCAACCACAGATTGATATATAATATGGACTGAAATTGTGATATTTGATGCATGCAAAATGTTCCAACCTTCTGACTCTAGTATTAATTCGACACCTATATATACATCATAAAACAGTCTTTTAAGGAAAACACCACTTTAGAATACGATGCCACTGGAACGGTTTCGAACCCTAAAACATATTTACATATTGCCCCACATGCTGATTAAACATTGACACTAAGACCCGTATGCTTAATAAACATAATATTTAACATGACCTAAGTTCATGCAACGTTCAATATTCCCCCTAATCTTAAACTTGGTTCTTCATTCTTTAATATTCGTTTCTTAATTACAACAACGTTGGTTCTTGATTCCAAACGAAATGGGCTTCTTGTTTCTTTTATGCTGCCTTATGTTTCCACTTGTTGCATTCGTATGCAAAATAAGTGTATTCACCACATTCATAGCAACTTAAATCATTTTTTGTCTTTGTTTCCTAGATTCAAACTTTTTTCACTTACTCTTGATCTTTTCCTCTTCATTTACCAAACCCACTTCCACGTCCTCTACCATGTCTTTAATATATGTGTCCTGGTTTATGACCAAAGTCTCTTCCACATCCTCTACCATTATTATATAGTTAAAGAAGTTAACTCGTGAACCAATAGGGTCACCATGAACATAACATGTTACTTAAACCTCCCCGGTTCGACTCGAAACTAATTTGAACTCATGTGATTAAATCAAACCCACAAATTATTTCGTGATAGATATGTGGTGCGTAAGGAATTCACATCCATAGTAGTCCATTCACTGTTGGATCATTCACTGTTGGAATAACCAATGCTTATGAACATAATGAATTTTGATAAATATCTCTACTACATTATAAAGAGTGAGCAATGGGCAAACATGTCTAACTTGGTAAAGTTAAAATTGGATGTGAAAAGTCATGTGCTTCAACCCTCAAATGTCATGTAAATCTTCCCCAAATTACCCTTCAATGCATTAAGATACTTGTACCATGTAGTAAAGATAAATAAAGGTTTACCACAAGCTTCAAATAATTATATTCAACAAATATTAATTTTACATTTTGTTTCTTTCTTTAAAATTGCATATTTTTATATAAATATACAGTGTCTCACATCATGAGAATTGCTGAAACAAATTACTTTATCTTTGCAGAGAGTTAACGGTGGTACGAAGTGACGCACACACAACACCAAGTAGTACGATACGTTTTGATTTTCTGTTGATAAGGTTTTTTTATTTTAATTATTTAATAAGAACAACAAGGTGCGACCGAGGACGCTGAAAAGAGTAATCATGTTGTAACGAATCTGGCAAAACGTCGACACAATCTGAAAGTGGATTGTATCTGCAAGTTCATCTTCCAGGTTAAACTTGATTTGTTTATTAAAATAAATGTCTTGTTGATACTTCTTTACTTCTCTGTTTACTTGTTTATACTGATATCGAATATTGTGTTTTGGTTTATCTACTCTGTTTTGGTTTCTATGCTCATATTTGGTTTTGAGTTCATGCTTGACAATACGTATCCATATGGTGGTTTGGTCTAAATTTGTGAAAAATTATATAGAAATATTTCGGAATAAAAATTATCTATGCTCATATTTGATTTTGAGAACAGTGCTGATGACTGAATTTTGATGATCAAAGAAGTTCATTTTCATATATAGTGAAATCTTTTTTTTTTATACTTGGGTGTCCTGTGTACATATCATCTCTTAGATGTTGGAAGTTAAGGACATATGGTTGGACAATTTACATAGTGTGTCATGAAAAGTTATAAGAACGTATATGTTGGATATAAAAAAATATAGTTTCTTTTCAAAGTTTAAACAATGAAGAGAAATGGATTAATTTCATATACATCGTTTCGCATTTAAAGATAATTACGTTTTTACACTTTTCCTACAGCTTGGTGGGCTAACATGGCTACGCTTGTGCATTGTTCAAAAAAAAATATATTTATCTTAACCGTCCCAACGCAACGCGCGGGTTTCCCACTAGTATTATATATATTACAAAAATTATTTGATGAATAGTGGCATGGTTTTTTTTTTTAATTTCAATTTTAATTCATATACTATAAATATCATACGTTCTTAACCCATTTAATTTGATTTTACGTAAATAGCTTGCGCTCATTAACTTTAAATGAAAAGTGAATAAACAACTATATTTATTTTTTTCTTGACGTTCTGTTTTAACTTTCGTTGAATAAAAAGTTATATTCAAAATATAGTTTATTTTCCCGAACTTATTAGATAACCTTTCAAAACCCATTCTTTTTTCTTAAAAATACTTTTTTACATACAATATGTTGGAAATATGGTGAATGGATGATATTGAAATTAGAATTTAATAAATTATAATTATTAATAAGACCTTAATGTGGTGAATTAAAGACTAAAACTCTTGAGTAGAGTTTTATGTCTTTGATTAGAGGTTTTTTTTTTTTTTTATTTCTTTTAGTTAGAGATTTTATGTCACTTAATTAGAGTCTTTATGTCTCAAATTAAGCCTCTAATTAAGAAGACTCTTCATACATCATGTTCTTATATAATGGAAGCCTTTGTGCCTCATTTGGATATGTAGAAAAGAGATACTTACACACACATATATGTAGAGAACAAACTCAATTGAAGTCCGGTTATCTTTCAGGCAAGGGGATAGTCTGGCAGTGCACCACCACTGTTAAAGAACCGGTGTACCCTGGGAACAGACCGTGAATTTGTTTAGGGTAATTGTGTCAAACACAAGCCCGGTTCACTTCTATGATTTCATTTTCTGTTACAATTTGCTGCAGCAAGTATAGAGACTATGATATATGCGAGTTTCATGTACGAAAGGCGTGCGGCGATTACAATGTAAGTTTTCTAACAAACTTAAACAGATTAGTAAACAAACTTTCGTGTTCTTCCTAAGAAATTTGGGTTCGCAAAAGTTGTAAGTGTTTTCTTTTGGTACATCGAATTGGATTACATTTATGATGAGAATGCAATCTTTAATCTGAAAGATTGTTTGACAAAACGAATTTTTGATTTAATTTTCGGGTTCATGGGTTTTGTGTTGTGTTTAGATAAATTGGACTATTAACATTTTTAACATGTGTTTACACGTTTTGGTAATAATAAAGTTCTAATGAAAGTATTAGAAAAGACAAATTATCTGAAAACCCATGTAAACTTGGTTGATAACGTTTTCTTTCTAGTAAGCGTATTAGAAAGATAATTTCAAAGTATTTGAAATGTATACATTTTCTAATAAGAGTATTGGAAAATAAAGGGTTTCAAAATATAAGGTTTTGAAACATGTATTTCTAACAAGCGTGTTAGAATCGACGACGTTGAAATAATAACGTGTCATGAAACATTTCTAATAAGCGTATTAGAAATTATTATTTACAAATTCGTAAGTTTAATTTGTAAACTTATATATTGATTTCTCTAACGGGCGTGTTAGAAATTGATGATTTTGTAAAGACAAAATAAGATGTGTATATTTTCTAACAAGTGTGTTAGAAAAGATTATTGTATAAAATATACAAACGTGTTGGAAATGATTATTTTGAAAAATTCTGTGAAAAAAAAAGTTAAAAACTTAGATTTTTTTTTATTGAAGGTTTTAGTAAGAATACTAATTAAAACTCCAAAGTTGAAACTTAAAAATAATAAGAATACCATTAAGTTGGGTCAAATATTCTTAAAGGTTTTAATGGGGTGTTTCAACTCATGGGTTTATGGAGAATTGGGTGTTTCAATTTTCCAACATTAAGCCGGTTTGGTTAAAATTTGTCGGTTTCTAACGAGTGAGTTTGAAACGGGTATATTTTGGAAAATCCAAAGTTAATACCATTAATGTAGATGGTTTAATTTTCTAACGATGGTGTTAGAAACAGTTTATTTTATATAAACCAACAAGTTCTAAAACGATTGTCATAATCGTGTATTTCTAACAAGCAGGTTAGAAACGGTTGAGAATATAAACCAATTACATTTAAAATAATTTTGGTAATGTGTTAGAAAAAGATATATCCAAACTCTATATGATGAAACGTGTAATCGTCTGCATTCAAACAAGTATGTTAGAAATGGTTAATTTTGAAACCGTATATGTTTATATGGTACACGTATAGTTTCTAATGAGCCAATTAGAAATGGCTAATCATGAAAACCATATACTCTAACAAGTGATTTAGGAATGGGTTAAATAATAAAACTATTTTAGAGTTTATGGTTTTGATTTGTAATCAAAACATAAATAGGTATAGTTTATGGAAAATACTTGTAAAAGTAGAAATGTTTTGTATGAATAAAACATGTCTTTTACAAATTATATATGGTTTGATACTTGTATGAGAAGTATGATGACTTGAGTCATATAATAGTCTAAAGATACTATTTAGTGTAAAACAAATTGATGTCGTTTTGGACATATTTACTTGTTCGACTACTTGTGAGTAGTTAAGTATAAACCACTTTGTTGTTTTGAACAGTGTATTGAGGGAGTACCTCGAAACATGTCACGAGACGATATAATTGTTATTGTTTCGTCGAACGATAAAGTGTTGAAGAGAATAACATTTTGAGATTTGATGTTTATATATCCTTATATGAATTCGTTTAAATATATTTGTAATATATTATATATATATTTTGGATTATCTATTATTTTTTTAAATAATCAAGTGGATTAAAATAAATATATGAAAAGGATATGTAAAACGATATGTTTTTGGACGACGAATTTAATAAGGATATATATGTATGTATATATGCAAGATGCGATTTGCATAAACACAATGAGCGAGTTGTGATTATGACCTATGGAATTAGTCATAAATCATACATCAAATATACAACCACATCATGAGAGGATCATGAACAACGTGGCAAGTGTATTGAAGTTAAATGCATGAAAACGAGATATGTCATGTTGAGAGCATTTAAGTAGAAATGCACAAATGTAGTTTTGATGACTATAACATATGATAGAAATATATGTTATTATTCATAAGTCTTTGATAAATATTGCGAGATTTATTATAAAAGACTTATAATAGTGATGGACATGTAGAGTCTCTTCAAACCATCAATGTTGGTTTAACTATATGGAGGATTCGTGATATATTTAGGGAGAGTCACCCAATAAATAGTTTCAACAAAATATATACATATCACTTAGGCATATGTGAATATTATGTCATTGAGTGTCAATCTAATAGACTTGTTGATGATGAATATGTTCATCAAAGTGACTTATATTAAGACTTATGTTTAAGTCCTAAAGAGTCAATGGTGAAGCCTTGGATATTAAAGGCAAACGAGTCTTGAACCTAATGGATGGAATTAATTATGGTTTTGAAGCATTCTTTAATCCAAGGTTTTGGAATGGTAAACAAATCTCATTTTGTGTCTATATTAAGATGTGAATGTTAGGAAGAGATAGTGAGTTATCTCTTAAGGCTATGAGGAATTAGAATGAGGCATCTTCTGTTCACATGCTAAGTATTTGTAGTCTAAAGCATGCTAGACTAATTCTTGTTAATTTAGAAGCTCCACGGAGAATAAATTAAATTTGAACATTCACACATATGTGACGACATAAGAATGAATTTTGTAAAAAGCAAATATACAATTCATTAAAAAAGGATGGCTCGAAAGGACCGAATAAATAGTTCATTGGTTATGTTACTATTTAGCTTAATATGAGGAGAACTCATATAGCTAAGAAAACGGTTCGTGTAAGAAATATGGGTTGAGTAATATAATGGATGACCTCAATAACACAAAGATATAGATAGTCGCTACCTATCACAGGTGTCTAATGTCATCATGAGTGATATTACTCGAACTTAATCAAAGTGCAAGCAATGTGGGGGAAACACCATTTAAGAAACAATCCGTAGGAATGTAAAAATGGTACTTGAGAAGTTTTCAAGCTACATATGAAAGGAAGAAACTTTCATCACCCCATTTGGTAGTTATCCAATAACACTTAAGTGTGGAGGTGACTTGCATTTGAAAATAGAAGGTTTGATATGGACGGATGTGATTTTGGGAAGTACAAATCACACCAACCTAGAACAGACTTATTATAAGTCAGTCCTATTATGTTGACAAAATTCTTGAGAAGTTCAATGGAAATGACTCTAATGTGGCTAGAACTTTCATTGACACGAGTCAACGTCTAGCTAAGAATCGAGGTGAGCCTGTTAACTAATTAGAGTACTCAAGAATTATTGGCAGCCTGATGTATCTGATGAGTTGTATTATAACAGACTTAGCAAGAAAGCTAAGTAGATATACGAGCAACCTAAGTTCAATTCATTGGAATTACGTGACACAGGTGCTTTGGTAATTAGGATACATACGAGACTACGGGCTGCAATATAAAAGATATCCAGCAGTTGTTGAAGGTTACTATGATGCGAATTGGATATCTGACACGAATGATTCCAAGTGTGACACCCGGCAAACTCCGGTAACTAACTTTTTGAAAACTTAGTAAGTCTACCTTAGCGAGTCGCGCATACATTACACATGACAGGGTCAGTCGAGTCGAGTCGTGCATCATTGGGGTTTTAACACACGCAAGTCTCGAGTCCCGGGAATTGGTGAACAAGTGTGAACGTGTTTGTTTTCATGTAATATGTGTTTGTAATCATTATGTGACTTATCGGTATGTGTATACGTGTTTACATACGTCAAAACGGTGATTACACGTAATTGCATGACATTATAGGTGATTACGCGTAATTGCATGATATTAGGGGGTGATTAGCCCTAATTGCATGACTTAGGGGGTGATTAGCCCTAATCACATGAAATATCAGGCGATTAGGCCCTAATCGCATGAAATGTCAGGCGATTAGGAGCCCTAATCGCATGTGACTGCTGCACAATCGCCTGACGTGTTTTAAACGACTAGAAACGCCTATAAATACCACCCTTGACCTCCAAAACACCATTTGTGCAACCCTAGCCGTCCCATAACCCATACCAACACACAAACACTCTCTGGAACACGTTTTTACATCAAAACAACCATTTCCAAGCTTATCCCATCATTTCCTCTTAAATCCAAGGTGTGTTCTTCAAACCCAAACCTTTAAATGATTATATTTTACTCCCTAAAAGTCCAGACCTGACTTATAAATGTTTTTGTCTTTGAAAATCCATTTAAAACCGTTTTTAAACAAACCCAAACCTTTATGTGTGTTATATGTGTTATTTGTGTTTAAAGGTAGAATTTTTAGGATTGAATCAGGATTGTTTTTTGTGTTAATAAGGTGTTTATGGCTGTTACAAGTTAGTATGATGATGTTCTAGGAGTTTGAATGGTTTTGGTTGTGTATTGTTGATGTTTGAGGTTTTGACCCATTTGAATGATTTTGAATGATTAAGGATGCTATGAGGTGTGTTGTTGATTGTTTGATGTTAGGGTTTGCTTTAGGATGATGCTAGAGCAGTAGGGTACTATCGGACAACGTGGTTATGTGATGAAATCTGGATATTTGCTATTTAGGGCAAGTTCTTGCATGTTGATGTGATGTTTACATGATAAGTTACTATTTTGGGAAAACACTCGCATTCGGACTGTTAGAATGATGAAAACTTAGGGGTTTTGCTTGAAATATGTTTGTTAATGTGTTAGGATTGATATTGGGTGTTTACGCATGCTTTGGATCTGATCTGGAAGGTTAAACGCGCGAAATTGCATTGTGCAGCTGCAGCAGGCGATTAGCATCACAATCGCCTGCTGTTATAGGCGATTAGGCCCCCTTAAGGGGCGATTGGCATCCCAATCGCATGCTGTATAGGCGATTAGCATGCTAATTGCCTGTTGACCATCCCCAACCACATGTTGACTTTTCCTAATTGCATGCTAAGTTCCTAATCGCGTGTACTGCTGTTATAAGTGTATTTTAACATTCCGAAACCCGATTTGACACCTAGGAACATGATAGGAACCCCGTGACATGCCTAGTAACATAGTAACACGTGTATGGACTTGTTTGTGCGTTATTTGACGTATGTGTTAGACTCGTTATACTTTAACACATGTTAAGTACTAAGTTGCATGATTTGTGTATGTTTGAGTATGAAATGAATACGTGGAATGTCGGGTCACCAATGGGATGTCGAGTCTTGTCTTACGTAGTCTGGTTGTCGGTCAAACACGTTTTCGGACACATAATGGTCATGGACTAGACTTAGGGACTAATGCACCCGACGGATTATTAGTCTAACTTAACACGTATCTTATGATAGGTCGCCACTAGTTGGGGCTATCATATCATATAAACGGTTTACTTATTTAACAGAAGACGCAACCTAAGGTGAGTTTCACGGCCCCACTCTTTTACTGGTTTTACATTTTCGGGGGAGAAAACATGTTGTATTCTTTAAACGTGTGTCAACTATGTTTTCATAAAAGGCGTTTCAACTATGTTTTCATGAAAGGTGTGTCAACTATGTTTTGGTATTCACGAATTCATTGGGTTTTCAAGTATTCATTATGTTTTCAACTATTCATTATGTTTTGGAGTATTCATTATATTACTATGCGATCTTTGGAAGTCCCGGGGAGAACCATGAATGTGCGGGGATGCACAACGGGGGAAATGTGGATAGATCTATTTGGGCTTGACCGGCCCCACTCGTCGACTGGAGGTCGGACGGGTGCATGTTGTCTCTTAGGTATTCAGTATTCAGTATGCAGTATTCAGTATTCATTCGGGCACGTATTCAGTATTTACAGTATTCGAGTCCAGTAATGGTTTTCCAATCGCAGTAGTAACAGGTATTCATATGTTTTGCATGCATGTGGTCTGGATTGACCATGGGTATTCATTTGGGAGTCACTATTCATTGGAATCGGTATTCATTAAAAACCTGTGAACTCACCGGCATTATTTGCTGACGTTTTTAGCATGTTTGTCTCAGGTCGCTAAGGTAGCAGCTGTCGATAGGCGCACGGAGTCTCACGGCGTCTAGGATTCATGTGCATCTCATTTAGTATTTTCAGACTTTCGTACTTTTGATTTCGTGTTGTAATAAAGTTTTATGCTTCCGCAGCGATGGATCATTTATGAAAATTTAATGGTTTGCTTATGTCATTTTTACGTATCATATAGTGTCGTTTATTGTGACCGTTGACTTGGATCCTGGTGTGTCACGCGCCTCGCGGTAAACCCCGCACGTGGAAATTTGAGGGTGTGACACCAAGGCAACGAGTGGGTATTTGTTCACACTTGGAGGTGCTTCGGTAACATGAAATCATCTAAGCAAATGGTTATTGCTAGATCCATGATGGAATCAAAATTCATCGCTTTAGAGGATGGATAGGCAGAATGGCTACGTCAATTTGTTAAGGATATACCTAGGTGGCCAAAGCCGGCATTGGCCTAATACATACGCTGTGATAGTCAATCGGTAATTGGCAGAGCTCATATCACAATGTGTATCAGTAAGAACAGGTATATAAGACATAGGCATAATACGGTACGACAACTAATCTCTACAAGAGTTATCACTGTTGACTACGTGAAGTCAAAGGATAACATCGCGGATCCGCTAACAAAAGGCTTAAGCAGAGAGTTAGTTCAGAAGTCGTCAATGGGAATGGGACTAAAGCCCATGAAAGGCTAAGTTTATGCGAAGGAAACCTAACTCAGCTGATTGGAGATCCCAAGATCTGAGTTCAATAGGATAACCTAATTGTATGAACTAGTGAAGGTCACTGTGGGGGAGAGTTGATGGAAACCCCACATTTTAAAAAAGGGAGTTTACTATAAGATTTAATAAGCTTCCTAGTCCATTCCTAAAAGTGACAAGGTTGAGGTTAAGCTTATGGCTTTTAATGATTCGACTGAGGTAACCAGTCCTAATAGATCACCTATGTGAGAGAGAAGTGGGGTCGCTTCGAAGGGTATTGTTGGGGCACAATACCTAAGAGCTCTCGCAGAACCAAGCACATGTCCATGACCATAACGGACACAACTATGAGGACTTGACGTTGTCAGGGAGAGACTTGTGTGAAGCGTATTGTCGTTCACACAAACGGCAGACGAGTTCAAAGACATCACGTTCTACTCAGAGCCAGTGGGCTAAGTGCGTTTCATAAGCGAAGGTTCAAAGGGTCACACCTACCTATCGTATGCAAAACTCAACTGTTGAAATTTAATCGGAATGAGGTTGCTTCTCAGAATGACTCCTATTCATGTGAGGGTTTGTTTGAAATATGCGTGTTTTGATCAATCTCCATTCATGTGGGGGATTGTTGGAAATATGGTGAATGGATGATATTGAAATTATAATTTAATAAACTATAATTATTAATAAGACCTTAATGTGGTGAATTAAAGACTAAAACTCTTGAGTAGAGTTTTATGTCTTTGATTAGCGGTTTTTTATTTCTTTTAATTAGAGATTTTATGTCACTTAATTAGAGTCTTTATGTCTCAAATTAAGTCTCTAATTAAGAAAACTCTTCATAAATCCATGTTCTTATATAATGGAAGGCTTTGTGCCTCATTTGGATATGTAGAAAAGAGATACTTACACACACATATATGTAGAGAATAAACTCAATTGAAGTCTGGTTATCTTTCAGGCAAGTGGGATAGTTTGGCAGTTGTTAGTTGCATTTTTAGGCATATTTTATCATATTTTTAGTAGCTAGTTTTCGCGTTTTTATGCATTTAGGTTGTATATATTGCATCATCTTTCGTGAAATACATATTTTGGTGGGCGGAATCTACTTTGGTTTGTTTTTGGTTGATTTTGTAGGTGTGGACAATTGAAAGAGGCAATGGCGAGCATTGACGAGGCGAGGCCGCAATTTACTTAGACTTCACTGGCGTTCTTAAAAAAAAGTTTAGGCCGCAAACAACATGAAAAGAAGTAGAGGGAGCTGGATTGAAAGAATTTGAAATAAAAAAAAGATAATAACAAAACTAGATTTTTTTGGAAAGGTTTCGAAAAAAATAACAAAAGGGTAATAATTATAATTGGAAGGCGGCATATCTTTGGAGAGAATTATTATTCATGATTCATTCATATGATAAGGGGAGCTAGTGGACGACAAGGGGGGGGGGGGGAGCCCTCTTTGGAGATTCAAGACAGTTTTATTTTTGTTTTCGTAAGCATTCAATTCTAATGTTTTGTTTTATATTTATTTTGGTGGTTCTAGCCGTCATGTTCGGCTAGAACAATATTGTTTCAACATTAGGGTTTGTTTGATTTGATTCATAAATTTATGTGAGACGGTTATGAGATCCATTTATTTTAGTGGTTTGTTTGTGTGATTCTTGTTCTTAATATGGATTCAATCCGGAAAATATTAGATTGTTAATAAACCTGATCAACTTATTAATTTTTCTAATAAAGTTCATCAATATTTAAAACCGTAATCAAGTTTTAGTTTTTTATACAAGGAACAAATAATATTTTGAGTTTGTCTATGACCCCAAAATTATTATAGATTCACATGATCTTGTTAATCATTCCGAACGGCGTGGGTGTTTAATTATAATTGACACTTCTATCACGTAACCCGCACACTAAGATCCGAACGGCGTGAGCTTGGAGTAGCGGGTTGGCTTTAATCAACGAAGTGCGCTTGGTTAGACTTTAGATGGAGTGGATGTTCGAACGGCTTGACGTCTAGTATTGATACAAACCATTAATTAAAAGGATCATTGCACCGTGACCGTTAATGATCGTAAGTCGAATCGAATCAAGAAATTGCCCTGGTGTTGAAATTAGTTCTTAATATCTGAATTCCCCAACATTTTAATCGTCTTAGTTTTTAATTTAGTTTTCGTCATTTTTTTATCAAATCAAACCCCCCTTTAAACAATCATATCTGCACTTGAAACGTTTTTGGTATAATTGGTTAATCTGTATCCCTGAGGACACGAACCTTACTTTCACTCATACTAGTAGGTTTATTATATATTTATTTGCTGGATTCGACACCCAACAAATTGGCACCGTTGCCGGGGATACGGCAAATTTAACCGTTTTGTGCCAAGATATTTTTTTAGTAAAGGTATATCATTCCATCATGGCAGCAGAACAAACTCTTAGGGAGTGGGCGACTCATTGTGTTACCCAACAAACCCTTTGCATCAATTACTCTGCTATGGAAAACTTCGAGCTCAAATCTGGACTCATTCATCTATTGCCCCATTTCCGAGGTTTAAATAATGAAGATCCTCACAAGTTTCTAAAGGATTTTCATGTTGTTTGTTCTAGAATGAAGCCGCACAACGTAACCGAAGATCAAATCAAGCTAAGGGCATTCCCCTTTGCACTTCAAGATTCGGCAAAAGATTGGTTTTATTACCTACCATCAGGGTCAATAACCACTTGGAATGAACTCGTAACATTATTTCTTGACAAGTACTTCCCGGAAATTAAAGCCTCAGTCATTCGTAAAGAGATAATCGGGATGAAGCAAGCAAAACGGGAAGAATTGCATACTTATTGGGAGAGGTTTAATAAGGTGTGTGCCCGATGCCCACAACATGGTTTACCCGAGCACCAACTCCTTCAATACTTTCTTGAAGGGCTAGCACCATTGGAGAGGCATTTGATAAATGTCTCTAGTGGAGGAGCTTTATATGACAAAACTCCAAATGAGATTAGAGCCTTAATCACATCTATAGCAGAAGACACAAGGCATTCAGTACTAGAAGAATATTGGTATGTTGACATGTCACAGGGAGTTAAGGAAGTGAGTAGCTCTCAACTTGAAACTCAAATTTCAGAATTAACAAAAGTGGTCATGCAACTAACCAAGGCTGAGGACCTGACACAAACAGTTCAAGCTCAAGATCAACAAAATTTCCAACCTTGTCAACAACATCAAGTAATCAACTTGGGAATGTCTTTGGAAGACATTGTCAAAAGTTTAGCAACTAGCACCCAAGCATTCCAACGAGAGACCAAAGTTAGCATTCAGAACTTGGAGCAACGAATAGCTGAACTTGCAAGTTCAGTAAGCAAAATAGAGTCTCAACGTAACTTATCCTTGCAAACCGAGATGAACCATATATTGTCACAATGTTTGTGCCATTACTTTTAAAAAACGGGAATAGTGATGATGGCCCGAGTATACAAGTGGATGAAGAAGAAGAAATCGTTGATGAAAAGAATAATGCTCCAAAACCTCCTGAAACTGAGAGAAAAATCACTCCTCCATTCCTATCAAGGTTTCAAAGCATAAAGAGGGAAAGAGAAGACAAAGAGATCATTGAGACAATCCAGATTGTAAAGAAGAAAGTACCTTCAAAGTGCAAAGATTCAATGCTAAACATAAGCATTGATGAGTATACATCGGAAGAACGTGCTGAGAAGTTCAGGTTTGGGGAGGCATTAATGGAGGTCGTCACGTTCATGGATCCACGGAAGAAAATAAGGTATGACGCACCAAAAGTTGACTTATTTATTACTAACAAAAAATTTCTTCCATTTATTGAGCAGGCACCAGATTGAACGAATCGAGAATAAAGTCTAGCCAAAGACGTGAAAGAAAGGCGCTGCACGGGAGGCAACCCGTGGTTTCGTATTTAGTTATTTTTATTTATGTTAAAAAAAAAATCTTACCCAGGCGGGTGTCACAAACGACCCGGGTGGGTTGAATTTTATTAGAAATTTTTTTAAAGGTTTCGAAAGTTGACCCGGGCGTGTTAGGAGTTCACCCGGCCGGGTTGAACAAAGCTTCTAAATGGCCGAAAATTGACCGGGGCGGGTCACGAAGAGACCCGGCCGGGTTGAAATTTATTAGCAAAAACTTTTCAAAAGTGCCGAAAGTTGACCCGGGCGGGTTACGATTTTACCCGTCCGGGTGGAAAATTTTAAACATATGCCAAAAATTGACCCGGGCGGGTGTCAAAAACGACCCGGGCGGGTCTGAGTTCTGATGTAAATCGAACGAATTTTTTAACACAATCGACCCGGGCGGGTCAACCACTTACCTGGCCGGGTAAGTCCCCTTCCCACACCATCACCTTCATCCCTCACTACTCACCCTTCTCTGTCGGTCCATCACACTCTCCACCGCCTCAGTAGATTCCTTCTACTCTCGGCTCCGAGCATTGAGGACAATGCTATATTCAAGCTAGGGGAGAGGTAATTTCATATTTTTTTTGTTCTTTCATGCATTTAGGTTGTATATATTTCATGCATTAGTAGCCATTTTGCATTAAAAAAAACATTGCATAAAAAAAATGAAAAAATTCCCAAGGTTATCTGATTGCACACGAAAGGCACCTCTCGTTCATTGTAAAACGTAAGCTGAAGGTGGGTCGGTGTGGGCTTACATGCTCTAGGACGCAAATTCTTTAAGTTGCGGGATAAAGTAGGCCCAACATAGTCATTTTTTTAGAAAATATAAAATGTTTGGGGTACTTAGAATGGTGTAGCTGACTGGATAGTTGATAGCTATGCATGGTTTGTATCGGCAACCCGATTCCATACGTTCAGTGACTTTTGAGCCTTAAAATTTCCATACATATATCCATTGTTCCGTTTGATGTGTGTATACCGACATGATTCATCGTTTTAGAACTTGTGCATTATATACATTTTGAGACCTTGGGTTGGGATTTGACATAGAAGTGACAGAGGCATTAGGATTACCCACATGTTCAGCCTTTTCATCATCTTTTTTTTCGTTTATTTTGTTATTAACCCAAATGAAACATTCCCAATAGTAGCCTTTTGAGCCTTGGTCTTTTCTTTTGATTTAACCCTTGATTTTGTTTACTACATCCGGTTTAACTTGTGTTTACATCGTGACTTTGTTGATATGTATAAATAAGACAGATGAGTATTTGATTCATTAAAAAAAACAGAAAAAAAAGTTGAAAAAAAAGAAAAAAATAGCAAAAAAAGAAAAAAAAAGATTGAATAAATTGTTGAGTCGAAAAGACTAAGTTTTGTTATGTGTTTAAAAGTTCGTTATTAGACCGGATTGTCATTTTTTGTGTTTTTGCCATTTTCCCCATATTTTTCTCCCTTTAACCCTTGCCAACCCGAAAAGTCCTCTTGATCTATGTTAAGTTTTAACAATTAGGTGTAGATTTGATTAATGTGCAAGCTTATGTTAACGATGTTTTTATTGTCTGGTTTTGAGAGAATCACTCCAAATTGCATATATAACCGAGTGTTGGGTGACTATTGTGAGGGGTACATGCTATGTATGGTTAGATTCTTGAAGAGATACGAAACTTGAATAGGTACGCCCATGGTTTTTAAAAATAGCACCATCTAGACTTGTTGGGTCGTAAATCTATTGATCGTTGTAAGTCTTGTGAATTAAAGTGTTCCTACGGTTTATGGCATATACTCGGCTCTGTTTGATGTTAGTCGTCTATATCTTGGGAATGTGTTGGACGTGTTTAGCATGAAGTTTTGCCAAGGGACAAAAAAAATCATTTCAAGCATGCATATGTGTTTTGTTTGTTTTCGTGTTCGCTCCTCGATGAAATTTTATTCTTGATTTCCTTGAGGACAAGGAAAGGTTTAAGCTTGGGGAGATTTGTTACTTGCATTCTTAGGCATATTTTATCATATTTTTAGTAGCTAGTTTTCGCGTTTTTATGCATTTAGGTTGTATATATTGCATCATCTTTTGTGAAATACATATTTTGGTGCGCGGAATCTACTTTGGTTTGTTTTTGGTTGATTTTGTAGGTGTGGACAATTGAAAGAGGCAATGGCGAGCATTGACGAGGCGAGGCCGCACTTTACTTAGACTTCACTGGCGTTCTTAAAAAGAAGTTTAGGCCGCAAACAACATGCAAAGAAGTAAAGGGAGCTGGATTGAAAGAATTTGAAATAAAAAAAAAGATAATAACAAAACTAGATTTTTTTGGAAAGGTTTCGAAAAAAATAACAAAAGGGTAATAATTATAATTGGAAGGCGGCATATCTTTGGAGAGAATTATTATTCATGATTCATTCATATGATATGGGGAGCTAGTGGACGAAAGGGGGGGGGGGGGAGCCCTCTTTGGAGATTCAAGACAAAGAGTTTTATTTTTGTTTTCGTAAGCATTCAATTCTAATGTTTTGTTTTATATTTATTTTGGTGGTTCTAGCCTTCATGTTTGGCTAGAACAATATTGTTTCAACATTAGGGTTTGTTTGATTTGATTCATAAATTTATGTGAAACGGTTATGAGATTCATTTATTTTAGTGGTTTGTTTGTGTGATTCTTGTTCTTAATACGGATTCGATCCGGAAAATATTAGATTGTTAATAAACCTGATCAACTTATTAATTTTTCTAATAAAGTTCATCAATATTTAAAACCGTAATCAAGTTTTAGTTTTTTATACAAGGAACAAATAATATTTTGAGTTTGTCTATGAACCCAAAATTATTATAGATTCACATGATCTTGTTAATCATTCCGAACGGCGTGGGTGTTTAATTATAATTGACATTTCTATCACGCAACCCGCACACTAAGATCCGAACGGCGTGAGCTTGGAGTAGCGGGTTGGCTTTAATCAACGAACTGCGCTTGGTGCAACCCGCACACTAAGATCCGAACGGCGTGAGCTTGGAGTAGCGGGTTGGCTTTAATCAACGAACTGCTCTTGGTTAGACTTTAGATGGAGTGGATTTCCGAACGGCGTGACATCTAGTATTGATACAAACCATTAATTAAAAGGGTCATTGCACCGTGACCGTTAATGATTGTAAGTCGAATCGAATCAAGAAATTGCCCTGGTGTTGAAATTAGTTCTTAATATCTGAATTCCCCAACATTTTAATCGTCTTAGTTTTTAATTTAGTTTTCGTCATTTTTTTTTATCAAATCAAGCCCCCTTTAAAGAATCGTATCTGCACTTGAAACGTTTTTGGTATAATCTGTATCCCTGAGGACACGAACCTTACTTTCACTCATACTAGTAGGTTTATTATATATTTATTTGTTGGATTCGACACCCAACAACAGTGCACCACCACTATTAAAGAACCTGTGTACCATGGGAATAGACCGCGAATATGTTTAAGGGAATTGTGTCAAACACAAGCCCGGTTCACTTCTATGATTTCACTTTCTGTTACAATTTACTGCAGCAAGTACAGAGACTATGATATATGCGAGCTTCATGTACGAAAGGCGTGCGGCGATTACAATGAAAGTTTTCTAACACAATATACATTTTACTAACTTATATATCTCCCAAACGTATTACAACACCACTATGCCAGATATGTACAAGGATATTGTTTGTTGACACGTTGCTTTGATTCCATTAGTTAAGGGTTGTTTGGTTGATTAAGTGTTGAATCATTAAGAGATCTGAATGGTTAAGAGGCTCTAAATGATTAAGTGCTAAATGGTTTAGTTATGCACCAAGTCTGAATGGTTCAGCTCTTAACAATTCCATCCAGAGTCTTTTTTAGATTGAAACAAAGAGTCTGAATGCTGAACCATTCAGAGCTAAATGGTCCAGAACCTCATTAAGAGGCTATCAAACAAGCCCTTACTTGTCTTAAAATCTTTGAACGAACTTTGAGTTTTGCATGGATGTCCATTTGACACCCCTTTGCTTGTTATTTGTTTTTCTTTAATTTGCAACTTTTTTTTTTTTTCATATATCGTTGAACATGGCTTTTACTAAATGATATTTTATCTAGAGATCAAAACATGAGAAGTTTCATTATAAGGAACCCATTTTGACATTTCATTCAAGTTTAATCTATATATATATATATATATATAGGGTTAGGATTCGTTGAGAACTTGATGAGTTGTGAGAACTCGTGAGAACTCAACGTGAAATACCAAAGAAATAAATTTTTTTGCACACTAGTGTAAAAACACGTAAACCCCGCTGTAAATTTTTTTATAAAAAAATACATTAATTTACACCAAATTACACCGATGTAAGGGATTTTTACCCGATACAAGTATATTAATATTTTATTCATTATTTTATTGTTGTTTAATTTGGGACCACATATTCATTTTTATTATAATAAGTGTGTGGTTATAAAGTGAGTTCATATGGTTCTCACAACTTATAGGAGTTCTCAAATGATCCAGATCCTCTCTCTCTCTCTATATATATATATATATATATATATATATATATATATATATCAATAGGGAAAGTATATTCAGGAAACCCACTCCAGTTAAAGAAACTTTGAAAACCCATTGTGTGGTTCTCATGACTCCACGTTATAAGTTTTGAAAATGTAAGAAATGGTAGTTTTGGTAGATTGATTATATTATCTCTCTTCATTTTGTCAGCTTTTTTATTTCTCTTTCTCCATATCCAGAGAACACAATCTTCATAATAACCAAAACCCTCTTCTTTTGCATTTCTTTCTTTCTAAAAAAACAATTATCCCACTCTCTCTATTGTATCTTCAGTGATGATTATCAAAATAAATTTCTTGAACAGTGGTTATAGTTTTCGGATTAGTACTATGGTGACGGGTGTGTTGTTGGTTATGGTTTGGCGATTAATAGGTCAAGATATGGTGTGCTAGTCGGGTATGGTGGGTTTCAGGTGATGGGTGGAGAGAATATGATGAAGGGTTGCATGATCTTTGAACCCATTTGAAGCTCAGAGCTCAGATCTGGCGTGCTAGTCGGGTACGATTATCATCTCTTCTATAAGTTCAGAGCTCAGATCTGAAGCAGACATTGTTATAGGTGGTGTCTTCATAATCATTGAACCCATTTGAAGCTTCCATTTTTTAAAGGATTTGAGCTCAGATCTGAAGCAAACATTGAAAATGTGGTATGGTAGGCTAGAAGAACAAGATTTGTAAACCATAGATTCTTTTCAAACTCGACCTCATCCACCAATTCTTTTATATTGGTGGTATGGTAGACATACCCGATATTGTTTTATATGGTATTTTTGTTATAAGAAGTCAAACTGATGATTCATCCGATTCTTTTCAAACTCGACCTCATCCACCAATTATTTTATATTGTTATAGAACTTTCATGACTTTTTGTTACTTTAATATTGTAAATATGTTAATCCCTAATATATTTTTTTAGTATTTTCTAGTCGTTCATTTTTTAGGTTACAATATTTAAATTTTAATTCCACCACATATTGTAAAAATATTCCATTTTATTAATATATATTTTTTTAATGTTCAGGGCACTCACAATGAATTTAAGAACTTTTAGCCACACCTGGAGGGACTGAACTTGCCAATTAAAGAAACTTGTCTTTATAACTTGGAAAAAATATAGGGAATGCATTTGCCCTGCTCAAAAACTCACGACCCAAGCACCCTCTATCAAACCAAACCCTAAAAACTCATAAACAAGCTTGAATCAAGCTCAATTCAAGGGGCTTTTGCTTGGGATAGCAAGAAATCGGACCTACAAGCCTCATGTAATCAATAGGTAAGTTTTGTTTCATCATATTTAATGTACTATATCTTTCATGACAAGTTGATAATTTAGGTTTTTTTATATAAAAAAAAAATCGAATTGGGTGTTAGGGAAGGTGTCTGTAGTTCAAGGGAACCATAATCCCAACAAATTTTATTGAATTCATGCTAGTATATCAAATTGGGTGAAATTCCTAAGGTAACTTGGTGAGTATTGATGGGTATGAGCAACATGTGTGTTCATAAGCTAAAAATGAGTGTTTTAGAACTAAGAATGTGAACTTAGGTTGTCTAGTTGCCATCTTATGACGAATCAAGGCTGAATACTTGATTGATAGGCAATTGGCTCATGATACACCCAAAAATTTTAGTTTTAATGATTCATGCCCACCAAGTGTTTGTTAAAATGTCCAAATGAATGAATTTGGACTAAAACTTGTTAAATGTGTTGAACATGGTAAAAATTAGCAAAGGTTGATTGAACATGTGTAACCATGTTGTTAATTATGATCCTAACAACCTAAGTGGATAACAATCTACTAGGTAGTAAAAAGAGAGGCTTCGGGAGGACTAGAATCGAAGGGAATGAAAGGGGAGGAGCACGCACAAAGGTAAGTCACTCGATGGCTTAAAGCTCAATATGTTCCTAGTATGTTTATATGCTTAGTTATACCTTTGTATATACATTTGGGATCTAGACATTTGGAGTGTCACAAAAGAAGCTTAAAAGAGATTTATAATTATGGAAAACAGCCTTAGATGGTTGTCAATACTCGAAATTAGATTAACGGGTCAATTTGGGTAAAACACTAGTTAGATAAGGACCTAAGATAAGGGTCAACATTATGCTGATATCAATTTTGTTATTTGCTTGAGTATATTCATAGACTCTATGTTATCAATCTCAAGCTAGCCTAGAAGCGAAAAAGGGCGCGAGCTAAGGTAAGCCATAACTTTGACTTTATAACCATATACATATGTGCATAGTAGGAGAGTATAACAATGAGGAGTTCATGTAATTGAGATAGAATTTGTGATTTCCAAGGGATAGGGAAAATCAGACAAAACCATGTCGCCAGTCATAAGGGCCGAGTACACTAGACCGAGAGATGTGGCCATGGACACGAGGCATCGATAACACGGCAAACATGACTTGGGCGGAAAGTCACTTAGTCGAGTTGAAGCTTGATAAGTATGTATAAATCAGAACTAGAACTTGGAAATCATAAACTCTCATAATTTTAACTTTTACAAACCTTAACGGGTCAAGTTAAAAATAGGTAAGTAAATCTCGGTTTTTGTGTTAGACACCGAACAAGGAGTTGGATCCTAGCCTTAATCATATATCTAGTACGGGTTAGAACCAAGAACCGAATGCATAAGACTCGTCCACTTCCGCAAGGTTTAAACTTAATCTTTTAAAACTTAGTTTTTGGAAGGCGTTTTGTTGTCGTGTTCAACACTAACTAGACTATACGTATGTTATGAAATGTGATGTGTACATGCTAAAACTTGTGAACACGTTTAACATGTAAAGCTTTATTCATAAACTTCCAAAACTAAGTTTATTTCCTTGTAAATTATCATATAATCACCCGTTTATCGGGTAGGGCCTTACACACTGATGTTTTGAAGGTGAAGTAAAGGCCAGAAAATTTTTTTTTTCCTTTTCATTTTAGACTAAAAAGTGTAGAAAATTAATCCTCACAATCTAATTTTCTCCTATACATTGATTTGAGTCAATTCATGGTGTTGTCTTGCAGGTCAAGATCATGTTAAGGTTGAGACATCCTATGTTGTTCTTTTTATGGGAGCGGTTACTCAACCATCAAATCTTTCCATATTGACAGAATTTCTACCAAGGTCGAATTACATTTCTCATTTATAGCCGTTTGTGAGATACTTTTATTGCTTTTTGTGAGTATTGTGACATCTCGCTTGTTAGTATTTCTTATGTTTCCTAGTTTATCTATTTGTTTTTTATTGAGAGGTAGTCTATTTAAATTGTCGCATCGTTCTAATGTTCAACTTGTCGTTGGTTGAGAGGTGTGTTCCTGTTGTAAAAGGTAAAAGCTTTGCTTTTTCTGAATTTTTATTTCTCATATTATCGTGTGCTGCAGTGTAGTAGTAAACCATGATTATTTTTAGTTTTTTGTTTTTTCCCCATCTCATCCTTTTACTAATTTATTATTTTTATCCATCTATTTGGTTTCTTTGATTGTTATAAAGCTTAATTGGTGTTGGTTTGATATGTTTTTATGTTTAAGTATGCTTTTTATATGTGTTACAAGTATGTTTTTATGTTTAAGTAGACCCTTTTTCAAGTAATGGCTTATAATGGGATGCATAATTTATCATTCGTGTCTTGCATTTTATACTATTATACGAGGAGTCCCCAAGAGATGATCTGTCCTTGCATTTGCAAAAAGAAAAAAAATATATATATCGAGCTAAACCACAATTACTGATGCTATGATATATTGGGCTAAACCATCATTAGTTATTTGGACACATCTCACTAAATGTAGATGACGCATCTCACTGAATGTAAGAACGATCCATTCTTCTAATGTTTTTTTTTGAACGATCAACAAAATTTTATTCAAACCAAACGGATAGCGGAAAGCTAGCCATCACCAAGTTTACATCATACACCAAAACATATAAAGCCATATAGCCTATATCATATAATTCATTACCATCCTATCTTGTACAAATGAAAGCCTCTCCACATTGGCCAATCTAACGCATTTGCCTTAGCCCGTGCTTTAATCCACAAGTAACTTAAAGTCTTCACCTCGCCAATAATTTGATTAATTGATGCCTGAACTTGATTAAAAATCGTGTTGTTTCGTGCTCTCCATAATACCCACAAAGTAGTTAAGCAAATCGCATGTATGACTTTCTTCCTCTTTGTCGATCCGTCTTCAAAGTCAGCAGTGTCAAGAATGTCCTTCACGCCAAACGCAATCATCGGTTTCAGTCCGCACCATTGTTCAACAATGCTCCATATTGTCTGTGATAGTTGACATGATACAAGTATATGTTCCGCAGTTTCCTGATAGTCGCCACAAAACGGACAAATGGTCGTTCCAACACTTATATTTCTGCGTGCTAATGCTGTCTTGGTAGGAATCCTGTTCAAAAACGCTCTCCAGGCAAAGATCTCAACTTTCCTTGGTACCCATGTGTTCTTTTTGCAGACGTAATCTAGAGTAGTATTAAGAATCGACCGAAGCCGATCTTTCAAGCTTTTAACCGTGAATTGTCCCAAACCATTTGGTTCCCAAACCCATTTATCCTTTTCAGACCTGATAATAACCGATCCAAGCAACGCAATTAGCTGCTGCAGCTCTGTTTCTTCTGCAACCGTGAGGTTGTTTCTTTTCCACAGCCAACTCCAACGCCCAGCCCCCTACCCACCCGATCAGCCACGCTGCAAAGTTTGTTCCGCTCCAATTCGAACAGGTTTGGAAATGATTCTCTCAAAACATTGTTCCCAACCCAATAGTCGACCCAAAACCCAATGTCCAACCCCCGCCCACTTGCCCTCTGATAAGACTCGAAATATCAATCCCAACCCGAGTGATATCCCCCACCGAACGACCAATTTGTTTCCACGGACCAAGTTGCGATAATTGATCGGCACATAACACCAACCCCTTGAAGTATTATGTATCGACCAAATCGCCTTCCACCAAAGGGAATTCTTCTCATTCTTGAATCGCCACCACCACTTCGCCAAAAGCGCGAGATTTTGCTCCTTTAATGACCCGAGACCCAAACCGCCGTACTCTGAAGCAACAGTAACACCGTCCCACATGACCCAATTCATTTTTGCCTTATCTTCCGACCCACCCCAAAAGAATACCCTCCTTAATCGATCCAAAACATCAAGAACCCGCTCCGGTGCCCTATATAACGAAAAGTAGTATGTTGGAAGCGAATTTAGAACGGACTTTATTAATACCACCCTTCCGCCAAACGATAAATTTTTTGCCTACCACATCGACAACCGCTTACGAAAAACATCCACCACCGGGTCCCAGTGTTTACACAAATTCATGTTCGCCCCAACCTGTAATCCTATGTATTTAACCGGAAACGTACCAACCTTAGTGCCCAATCTTACTGCTAATCCATCAACATCAGCCATGTTCACTTCAATCCCAAAAACTTGACATTTCTGCATATTAACCTTAAGACCCGATATGAGATGGAAACATCTTAGCAACCTACGAATATTCTTTGCATTGTTATCAGACCACTCGCCAATAAACATCACATCGTCTGCATACATAAGGTGAGAAAGTACGAGCCCCGCATTCCCACATATAATCCCATGATAGAGCCCGATCTCACACGCTCGACGCATGAAAGACGACAACACTTCCATAACGATAACGAAGAGGAACGGAGAGATCGGGTCTCCTTGTCTCAAGCCCCTAGAACATGAAAATTCTAATGACGGAGACCCGTTAATAAGCACCGAAGCCTGAGCCGACGTGACAATAGCCGCAATCCATTTCCTCCAAACTGCCGGGAAGTGCATCTGATCAAGAACTTTATCCAAAAACCCCCAACTAACAGAATCGTACGCTTTGTCAATGTCAACTTTAAATAGAAACCTGGACTTTTTTTGCCTTCGCATCCACGCCACCATTTCATTTAAAATTAACGGACCGTCCATTATACTTCTTCCTGCAATAAACGCCGATTGCTCCGGGCCCACAAGTTTATTGATTACACCTTTCAATCTCTCGGCTAGGACTTTCGACACCACCTTGTTAATACTACCCACTAGACTTATCGGCCTTAAGTTCGAAAAGCCCATCGGATCCTTAACTTTTGGGATCAGAGCCAAAAAGGAAGGAACACAAGCTGTATTCAGCTGTCCATTGCCATGAAAATCAGTAAACAAGTCTAGAAAATCCTTTTCAAAGCATCCCCAAAATCTTTTCAAGAATTTAAAATTAAACCCGTCTGGTCCCGGGGCCTTGTTGCCATCACACGACCACACCGCATCTTTTATTTCCTTAATAGTAAATGGTCGCACAATCTGTTCGGCCTCCAAATCCGATAATCGGGACAGGTTTGGACATAAGAAATTTGGTCTTGAATCAATAGGTTCATTAAACTTATCAGCGAAGAACGTGACAGCCGCATCTTTAATAACAAGAGGATTGTCAACCCATACCCCATCCAAAACAACACCATTTATCCTTCCGTTCGTCAAATTAGAGTTTATCACCCCATGAAAGTAATGTGAATTCTCATCGCCGTCAATCGCCCATCTTACTCTTGACTTCTGTCGTAAATCCATCTGCTTTCTTCTATCTAACTGAGCCAAGAATACCCTATACTCGTCCCGGATCTCCAACTCACTCGGCCCCAAGTTTCTCGTTTCCGCCAACACTTCCAGTCTTTCAATTTCTTTTCTTTTAATATTTTTCTCCGCATCCGTCTTCCTGTTCTCCTCACTAATCCACACTTTGATTTTATTCTTCAAATATTTCAGCTTCATAGCCAGTTTAAGATCCGAGGCCCCCACAAATTTGAATCGTGAACAAAGCTCCACCACATGATCATAAAACCCCGGCCTTTCGAGCCACGAATTGAAGAATCTGAACGGGATGTGCCCAAAATCAGCCGGGGAAGTAGACAGGACAATCGGACTATGGTCGGACGCATACCTTGAAAGTGCCGTCACAACCGCCCCCGGCCATTTATCCCAAAATTCTCGCGACACCAAATATCTATCCAACTTGCTAAGTTTTACCCCATTGTCGGACATATAAGTAAATTTATGCCCACCCATGGTATACTCATACAATTCGGCCCTTGTTATAAAGTCGTTAAACCAAAAAGCGTTAGATGCCACAAAATCCGAATTCCTTCGTTCCTCCACACTCCTAACATCGTTAAAATCCCCAAGGAATACCCAAAACCCATTAGCCCCATTTTTTAACCGAACCAGTTCATCCCACATCATTCGACGACGCCCCGCATCATTCGACGCATAAATATTCACAATATTTAGATGTAACCCCACAGACACTAAAATCCCAGTCACTACGAGATAGTGTTGATTCTTAATGACACCAATCTACTGGAACATTGCCGAAATTCCATATACACAGTAGCCCCCTCGATCTACCGTCAGACCAAACTTGCTCTGTCTGAAACACAGAATTACCCCATAATGAACTATAATTAAAAAAATACTTACCGTCTAACTTCGTTTCCTGACCCGCAATGAAATGAATACCGTAACTAGACTTCAACCCTCTAATCCAAGATGTCTTCCTTGGATTACGAATCCCCCGTAAATTTATCGACAAAAAATTCATTGTGGCACGTCAAAAACACCATCTTCATTCACCAATTCAGCAACCATCTGCTCAGAACCACCTAATTGGATCCCAACCATCGAGCCCACCTCAACCGTCAGATCCGCCTCGATATCGACCAGTTTCTGTCTATTTGCGTCTTGCCCATTGTCTTGGATGTTCACCGAACTTGACCGTTGTCCCCCCACCCTAGTTATCGTGTCGTTCCCCACCAATCCACTATTATCCATCACCGGCTGAATATCCCCATCGATTTCCCCATTTTCCTCCGACTCCATAACTGACCTGTTTAAATCTGGAAAACTAACAGTATCAGATACTTTTGCCATCGTGTCATTTGCACAAATCTCTTCAGGGCTTCTCATTGCTCTGCTACGTTTTTTGGACCTAGCTGTACTCTCTAGCCCAAGTCCATGTCTAGTATCCAAGTTCCAGATTCCATCACATGGGTCCGGCCCATTAAGTTGATTTTCCCCCAAGACAGATTCCCCAATAAAGTCATACGGCCCACCTTTTGTCTGATCTACCCCATCTCCTTTTTCCACCTGTGGGACCACATTATCCAATTGGCCATCAGAATTCCCACCCATGTCAACCCCACCCCCATGCAGATTATTCATACATTCCCCATGCAAATAATCATCATGCACCTCTTCATCTACCTTCTCTGTCCAATCAGCTACACCCACCCTTACATCTCCCGGAGCCACCGGCGGTCGGAACTCCCCCTCTTCCATAGCTTCCTCGCCGTTAACAGACCCCCTGAGCTCGAAACATCCTGGTTAACACCCGATTGTAACACTTCCAACATCGCTTGGATGCGTTCCGACCAGTCTTCCACCACCCAGACTGTAAATTCATTACCCTCCCAAACTAAACCTACCTCCTCATCTATTTTTGTTATCCCATTCACCACTACACAGCAGTCTCCTACCGCATTATCCGGCGACTCCCACGAAAACGTCGACTCTTCAGCAATTCGTCCAAACAACTCTCCAATCTTGTCAAAAATCTTGTTATCCCGCAGCTGAATAGGTACCCCGAGTATCTTTAGAGTCACCAGTCTTTCCATTTGTAAGAACTGTCCTTGCCACAACGTAACTGTACTCAATACCTGCCCCCAAACTGGATTTTCGCTACCAATGAATGACAGTGCCGACCTTTTGTTCCTGAATACAATAAGAACCTTCAGTCCACCTATGTAACTAACTGGACACTCATCCCAGCCTTCAGTCGTCAGTAATTCCTTCAACTTCTTAACATCCTTCAATCTTTTCAACTCGCCAATCACAGAACGCATCATACAATGGTTTGGGTAAAGAGCTTCCCTATCCTCAATTCTAATGGTCTTCCTTGATGAGGATGCATTAAACTTTTCTCCAGTTACCGCACTTCTAAAGGTATAACCATTCGTCACCGCAGTTGGAACATAACCTGCACCCACTGAGTTTGGTTGCGTCTTCTCCTTAACCCTGTTTTCCTGGTTGTTCTCTTTGTGTTTTCCACCACCGACCTCCCTTAGCTGACTGTCGAATCTCTCATGGTTCCGATTGTATTTAGCAATCGAAACTGAGACCTTTGCCTGATAGATCTTCATCATATTCAACCGCTTCAGCAAATCACTGACATCTTGGACCTTTTCATACCTCACAAAACCAAAAAAATTACCCCTTGAATCCCTCTTCTTCGCCACGTATGCATCCTTTATGCTGCCATATGGCTCAAACACCTTCCATAATAACGCACTTGATACTCCCCCAGGAAGATTTGATACGAATAGAGTTGTAACCGGCCCCAAGTTATCACCAGAAGATCTGTTCCGTTGAAGAAAGTCGTTTCGTCTACTCATCTTAGAGAGACTCAGGATTGTGAAGTCTGCGTATGAACATGTTACCAAGAGCCATTCTTCTAATGTAGATAACACAATTTCACTTCTTTGGTTACTTGGACACATCTTACTGAATTTAATTTAATTTGTCTACTTTGATGCATTTTAGATGAACATAGGGACTTTATTTGGTACATTTTTGGATTCTATGGCTGATAAAGTATTTCTTTTACATCTTCTTTCTTTGGACTTAACCATGTGTAATTTTCTTACACTCTCATTTTCTTTTCCGCTAACTTCAACAATGGAGTGAAATGGTACTGATTGATTGCATATCATTATTGGTTTACTTTTGGGGATACCTACACAACTACTAACTAGGATATATTTTTTCTTTTTGTTTGGTTCATGTTTTTTGAATTAGCAAACTTTGTTTGTATGTTGGAGGCTTGCTATCTCAAATTTGGGATTTCTATTCAGTAATTATTTGCCTGCTTATTATTTTCTAAACTCTATCAGTCTTGAACTTATCACAACAGAGTATGTATTAAACTGTCGTTCGTCAAGCATTAATCAACAATGTTCTAGCGGGTGCGCCATTTATAAACAATGTTCTAGCGGGTGCGTTATTGATGTTCTACCATGCAACCGATAAAGTCATGTGATTTCATCAAATCTCATGCTATCTTTTTCCTTAAAGTGATAGAGTTTTGGTGATCTCAAGGTATGCTTTACTAACAATGAATGTGTTATATTAATTGATGTCCAAACAATCGATGTAAGTTTGTGATTTATGAATGGATTATATCAGTCTTTGAATGTATTGTCATAGGCACCAGGTTGATTTTTCTTAAAAAAATAACTATTGTAAGAAATGTGTTTTCATTATAGTTACTTGAAGTTAATATAAAAACAGTAAGATCTTTAAGATTTATGGTACACATATTCTAGAAACATTTTAATGATGAGACCTTTTTACTTTGAAGGGACTTAGCTTAAATTTGGACAATTAGAGAACAAACTACGGCATATCAAAGAGAGGTCTTTAGTGTTGGGAATCATGGTATCAAATATGAAGCGGAAGCGGTTTATATATTTAACGAAAATGGACTATATATACTTTATATATAAGGGCCGATTTATATATATAATATTAAATGATTTTATTAATCCGATTAATAAAATATTCCCAATCAGGATTTTAGTTAAACGCGTATAAACAAATAAATAATAAACAACCATAGGGGGTTTAGTAATCAACCTTTGACGACTACACCGGAATTGTAACACGCGGGTTACAACGAATCCTCGCTAGTAGGAAGTTCACAACCGAGCACGAACCAACCGGGAGCAACAACTTGCAAGAGGAAGGCAATGGTGGTGGTGGCCGAAAACCGGCAGCCAAGAGGCGGCCCTAAAGGGGTGGCAGCCAAAACTTGTAGAGGAAGGGAGTTGTTTTGTTGAAAAAGATGCATCTAGGGTTTACACCTTAACCCTCCTTTTATAAAACAATAACTTACACTAAGCCCCCTTGATAAATATTATAATATTCCTTAATATTAATCTAATTAATATTAAGTCCCTCGAGTTCAAAACTATTATTATTTCCCAAATAATAATCCAACGACACGTGAACTTGTCTGATTTGTGTACCAACGTGTAACTCTTCGGATCATACCGGGTCGGGTTACGTTGACCTCGACTTTAATTACATCGGACATACCATATATCCAACAATCTCCCACTTGGACGATTTTAATTAAATGAGTCAACGTGCGCAGAATTGGACGCCTAGCTGCATCGCACTGCACCCAACACAGTATGACACTTTACAGTCGTCAACTAGTTCTTTGAGTTCAAGTAACGCTTTACTTAACCAAATACTATAGCCCTGATAATTCTATCAATAGGTCCCTTCTGTATAGACATCCGTTGATCATAAGACATGGATCATTCATTCTTATATAGTGATCAACCATTATCTATTCTCGTCTTTAATTCAAAGTGTTCTAACAGACTACCTTAGTCCGAGCGTGGCCATGCGTTTATACCAGTTTGAGTTAACGAGGGCGCCAGAATGTCTAGACTTCTAATCCTATAGAAGTATAGAATTCCATCAGCGTCATATAACTCCCACTTAATCTTGGATTTCTCCCAACGCTACCCGGATTGCTACCCATGTTTCAGGATAGTGTTAGATAACATCAAAGATAGTCCTTGATCAATGTAGTTTAATATGTACCTTATGAAAAAAGGACAGATTGAACATATCAATATCAAAACATCTCATGACACAGATCCATGTAGATCGTTTTGAAGGAGCCGTAGACTTAGGTGCCCCCACGATAACACACTGAGATTTGTACGAATGATTGCGGTGGAGGTTTGATCGGATCGGATTGTCAGCGAGAACTTGGTTGTATGGCTGGATGTTCGTGATCCGAGGAAGGTGAGTACCGATTTAATCCTTGAGCCGTATGTTTAGTTTGTTGAATTCGATTGGAGCCACTGACTATGTCTATTCAGTCGTTGATCGAGTTTGGGTTGCGGGCTAAGTAGGATTTGTTTTTTTTTTTGGTTCGGTTTTTTTTGACATTTTTCAACCGTGATTATTATTATTTTTAGACCGTGTTTTGTGAATTCAGCATTCGGGTGTTTTGGTTTGTCTACAAAACTTGTAGGGGCAAATCGGTTTGATTGACAGTGTTCAATAGAACAGTCGTCAAGTTCGGGTTCGTGCCATTGCTGTGTTTGTTCACTGTTTCCGATATGTTCTCATTTGTTATTGTTATAACTGAGACGAGATGGTAATAATCGGAATGTTAGACGATTTTAGGTTTTGGTTAGTTGGTTGGTCAAGAGAACTTGCATGAGGTACTTTTGATGAGTAAACCTAGAGAAAATGGAACCAGCTGGTTTGGAATGCTTTGGGATTAAGGTATTCCTGCTCGGGCGTGCTGGTGATGTCATAAGTGAAAAAAAAAGGTTAGTATCAAGTCATGTGAACCATTGCTAGCTAGTTGGATGATATTTCGGTTAGGGTTTGCGTTAACTGGTCGTGTGTATGGTCATAGAACCCTTGGTACCGCTTGCTTCCATGAAAGCTCGACAGCTGTTATAACCATTTGCTTGTTAGCTGGTATGGAACTGTGATGTTAATTCTTGTTCGGTGATGATCAATGGTTTGACATTTGAGGGGATCTTTGTACGGGTACTGGGTGAAGGTTTTCACTGGGGAAGTATGAGTGGAGGTTCGACTCATAAGTGTCGGTTTGGCATGGGTTGGGATAACAGGGACAGTGGGAGCTGGGCGTAGTTGACTTGTTGTGGCTGTATGGAGGTGTGGACATTTTTTAGAGTCGATGTCATAGATATGAAATTCTACTTCTGAGAATGCGTCGGGGTTTGATACATTGGGACTCAGTGGAAGGTAGTGAGACTCTTGGGTTCGAAATTCTATTTGGCTTCATTTCTTGTTACATACTTCAATGAAGCATTAGTGAATCTATTGTTGAAGACTTTTGAAGTGTGCAGATTGCTGCGCAACCGGAAGAAGAGAACCAACTTCCGTGTAGTAAAGTCTTGGCTCGCTGATTCGAGAGTTAAACGAGTCTAGTTTACAGCAAAGGACTCTGGGACTCCAGGTAATCCGCTTGAGCGTATTCGGAGGTCTGAGCATGGACGGGATTTTTGTAACAGTGGGGGCACATGGGGTGTTCTGACACAGTTTGTAAATCGACGTTAGGTTTGGAAGACCATGGATCCGAATGAAATCTTTCCTGGGAGGTTGCTGTTAGTGGAGAGTGTTCTTTCCTCTGGACTCTCTGGAGCTGGCGATTTGAGTAAGTAGGGGCCAGTTGAGATTGAGGATGTGTATATGGCGGTTTTGCCATGTCTGGGTCTTTGATGACCACATTGGAGTTGTTGGAAGCTTCAATGGGCCTTTCAGGTTACTGATGAGAAGGGCTGATGTAGCTAGGTGGATACATGGACAGGTTTGGAGTTTGGTTAGTTCTTTGGGAGCTGGACCTGGAAGACTTTTGTTCCTGTGTGTTTAGAGATTACTGAGTACTAGATGATTGGGTTGTTATTTACTTGTTGGCAGGCTGGAGTTCCTCGCAAGGCCTTCAAGTGGGAGATTGTTAGGTTGGTGAAGTCCTTGGTTTATTAGGCTTTAGGGTTGACATTAGAAGACATGGGCCAGGACCGGTTTAGTTTTCTTGGTCCCTAAGTTGTTTAACCTAATTGTTCTCTATATATACCCTAGTCATGTATTGTAATCTATGTGCCTTGAGCTTAATGAAATACTGTGACATCCGTCACCCTCGTCATTCATCTAATTGACAATAATAGCCCTTCAAATATTTCCGTTATAGTCCCTATACCTTTCAACGTTTTCAAGTCTGTTAAAACGTGAGTTACTTTTAAATCTTTAATTTAAACGTTTTATTTACTAATTATTATTTAACATTTTAGATTTCATAAAGTAAATGGGCTAATAATAATAATACTATATATATATATATATATATATATAACATATAAAAAAAACAATCCATGTAGGAAAAAAAACATGAATATGAGAACATAAAACTTTGACATAAATACTCATTATGACCTTTCAATGCTTAACGTATGTTTCATTTTTGTTACTAACCTAACATTATTGAAATTTATGACAAAATTAAGAATGACAACTTTTAATATATATATATATATATATATATATATATATATATATATATATGTTACAATACTTGCTTTTATATATGCAAACGGCAACTACAAGCTCACATGCCACACATCATCTTTGTATCCCCATTGCTTACGGTCACGACCTCCAACCTCACCACTCCGACTCAACATCCCACCAAACACACACACACACACCACTAAACCCGTCTCTCTCATCATTTCCAGTTCAAGTTTTATGTTCTCAAGTATCAAGTCTTAAACCCTTGTTTCCTACTAGTTTTTGGTATGGTTTTCATCTGTACTTTTTATTTATATTTTATATACATTTTTCTAGAACGAATCTTTGTCACCCAACACATTTATATAGTAAATGTTTTCTTATAACAATACATAAAGGCTAATCTTTCATCCATGATTTTTTTTCAAACAAACATGTTCACACAATAATAATTACTTTTGATGTCAAAATATATATACATACACATGATGTTAATTTTTCACAAGGAACTAAATATTGGGTCACTACACTTATCCATTTTTTTGGTATATATATATATATATATATATATATAAACATTATACATGATTTTAGACAAACTACAAAGGTCTTGGCATATTGATTAATTGTTTTATTTATTCATGCAAGGTCAAATTTATAAAAATAAGTTATTCGTTTTCTATAAAATTTTATATGTAAATCATGATTTTAAAAGTTAAAGAAAATGAAGAAATCTTGATGTCTTTTATGCTAGTTATGACTCGGGTTAAAATAAATATTTTTATTTGTTAAATAAATAAATAAACCCCAAACATGATTCACATACAAGAGTACAAGTTTGTGTTGTGACATTTTACCATATAATCGTGTATATATATATTCCATATAAATATATGTTTTTAAGAAGTTTTACACTATATTTCAACAGTCGTTGAGTTACAACATTTGGAAACATAACTAGTAAATCATGATCAGTTTAGTTGGGTGAATAGGATATGTAACCAACATGCACACTAGAAACACTCATATAGATCATAAAGTGATAATGTATACTTTAGGGCATGGGTAGCGTGATGCACACATACATCTTCAGACTTTGCTAATGGTTGCTATATGCTTGCATTTGCTTTTCACATACAGGTGAGTATATCTTTCCCCTTTTTACCGTTTTACTACTTTGGGGTGACTCATGTACTTATATATTAATCAAGTTTCAATTTCTTATACTTAATGCAATTCTCATGTGTGTTTGCTTTATGATAATTGGTGTGTCTATGACTTGTCAAAATCATTAACCGCTGGGCGGCCTAGCTTTTCAATGAATAGCACTATGGTATACCCCCTTGAGACTCTGTTGAGAGAATCTTGGTCATTGTCTTGTTAATTCATTATTCAGTTGGTTAGTCATGTGTTAGTCATTATTCTCAGGTTTGGTTTTGAACGGATATTACTTATTACATAATTGCAAATGGTACCGCACATGAATTGCTAAACATTTTTCCTACTATATTTATTCAAGCAGGGTATGCTCACCAATACATTTTTGTATTGACATATACTATTTTCGTACATGTTTCAGGTTATTTATGAGATGACTTTTAAGCTTTTGGAATTTTTACTTAGATTTTGGTTTCATTGTATTTTAGTTTTAGTTGTCACTTTAGAATTATTATATCTTGTATTTTTCTTTCAATGTAATAAACTACTTAATCAATATATCAAAATTTACACTTTTAGTCCATGAGCTATTGAACAATCGTCACTACGTGACACCTCGATGTTTCCGCCATCGGTTGGGGTGTTACAGATTGGTATCCGAGCCATGGTTATAGGGAATTAGGTTATTAGAATGCCTTTTAGCCTAGTCTATAACTAAGCTTACTTTCACGAGTCCTCTCGTGTATATTTCTCTTATTCTTATATTTTTTTTTCAAGATATTTTAGCTTTGATTCTTTCTCGTTTTTCTTTTGGTATTTTGCTTGGAGTAGAAGACATTCGTATTTCACAAACGAAACGATATCACCAAGTTAGGAGTAACATCCATACCTTGGTGATTAGTTTCACTCCTCTATATGTTATTTATCTTTGGAATATATCTTTGAGATAGGGGTGACATCCACACCTCAAAGAGTATTTCCTTCAAAAAGAAACTTAACCACTAAGCTGGGAGTGATGTCCTTAACTTAGTGATTGGTTTCATTCCACAATAGTTTTCAATTTTGAAATACATTTTTGAGTTAGGAGTGAAATCCATATCTCAAGGATCTATTTTTGTATCTCGTTTTTCATCTCACTAAAGCTTTGGAATTCACTAGTGATGGGGCACGTGCAATCTGGAAGGGTGAGCATTCACTTATAGGCTAAAGTACGCCCCCACAAGTCACTAGGAAATTTCAAATACTTGAGTTAGTCAAAGTTTCCTATGGAAACAATTCCAATGTTTTATATCATTAATATTTATATTTTTTTTTATCATTTGAAGACTCAATTTAATCACTTGATGTTTCATAGGCTATTACTCATTGATCATTCGCTTTTGAATTCTTTATCATCATTATTAAAACTTTTTGTTCAATTTATTTTCACATTAAAGCTTATATTATATCTCCATGTTTACAAACTTACTTGATCAAAGTCACAGTATATCCTTAAATCTCTAAAACGATTAATTTGATAACTTATCCTATAAGGTTTTTTTTTTTTTTTTTCACAAAGCCTATTCGCCAAATTAGAACACACTTTATATACACCATGTGTCTTGAAACAAGTAGCCGCCATGAGCCCAAAGAGATGCCTTAATGATCCTTACAAACAAACGATCTTTCTATGTATAGATTTTCGTAGAAGTTTGACAATTAAAAGGTTTCAAGTTGCCCCAATAACACTTGGATTTTCTCAACATTTCATAATAATTAAAAAAAATCGACTTTAATGAGATTTCAACCTACAAGTTAAATAAATGTTTAAATACAGAAAATTCTATTTTCCAAAATTCGTCAAGGCATCTGGGATCATTCACAACTTTCACGCCATTTTAAATCTTGGTCTTTTGAAACACAATAGATTTACACATACTTTATGAAATGGTTTCATTTTGCATTTTTATAAACTTGTATTGCATATTTTACAAGTCAAATGTAAACCCTTTTTTTCATATGACGTATCCAATATATGTTTTTAGAAGAAACTTGCAACTAATAATATGCCTTATAACATTTTTTTTTCAAACTCAACTCCTCGTAAACACGTATCTACGAAGATTTTTCAAATGAACCAGTTTTGAATCTAAAACACACTTCGGTTACTAAAAAGTTATCCTCATGCATTACTACTATTCTTTCAACTATATCACAAAGATTGCAAACTACGTTTTTGATAAACGAAAATTTATCCTATTACACTCGCACACTTTCAGTCGCAAAACTTTTGTTTAAAACAATGGACACCTGTTCCGTGCACACTCATCTGCCATAAATTTCATTATTTTATTCTTGTACCATTTTTATTCATAGTTATTTCTAACACGTTATTTGTGATTATTTTCACATTGCCTATTTGCATTAATTCAACTCGTTTACTTTCATTTTGTACAATTGTGCGATTTACTCGATTTATGTTATACTATTCTTTCAGTCGAAATTTTATGCTATACTTATATACGTACATGAACGCATATTTGGGATGCATATTTTTTTATTGTGAGCAAAACCCTGTTATATCTTACATTATTTTGTTCATCGTCATCGCCAACGAACATACTAGTTTATAACTCGTATGGGATCTAAGCCAGTGCCCACGTACGACTCGGATTAGAGTATTTTTTTTTTATCCGAGGGGAACGGTGCAAATCTCGGAGTTTATCAATATAGGTGTTTAGAGCCCAACAATGTGAACAGAAGTTACCGGTTAAGGGTGAACCCGAAAGGGAAGAACCTCTAACGGTGTCTATTAGTTACTTGTTACTCTCATTACGGTTAAAGGGTAAACCCGAAAGGGGAGGACCTCTAACCATGTCATTGTTTCATTGCAATATCAATTACTTAGCATATCCTAATTGCACGCATTTGTTTCTAGTATTACTTAGGATAGGGTTATGGAAAAGCATAACACCCTAGTGTAAGGTAAATCGATGATTACGGTCCGGAACGCAATCATGGGTTTACAGGTACATAAGGGTGGTGTGTAATTCTATTTAGGCTGTTGGTAGACAATCAGTACGAGTCCAAAGTATTTGGAGTGTGGTGGGTTAGCTGCGGTACACCATATATATAAGCATAAACGATACTGCGGGAGCGGACTAGGAGTCTAACCAAGAACCTACCCATTACTACCTCTTCATTAGATAGTTGACTAATAGCTAGTATTTTTGATAAGAACGTTCTTACACGAGCTTCAATTCATCTTCCTAGAGTCTTTCTCTTGATCACCCACACAGAAAACAGAAACCTTGTGTACTCGTACACTCTCGATTATTTGGATTCTTGTTGCATACTCTAGTAAAGTTCGGTTAGAAACCCTTCTAAAGTAGGGGAGACTGCTTCATTAGTACCTCTGCCCCTCACCAGTTACACAATCCCAAAACCTTTCTCATTTAAACTCTCAACTTCATAATTTTGGGGCAACGATCAAACATTTTGAAACTTTTATTTTGAATGTTAGACAACTATTTTAAATTTTGTCAAATCATAAATGATGAAATTATCTTTAAAAATCTAGCTGACTTTTTCAACGCCTTTTGTTTCATAGAAATCTCCACTTGAAAGAAATTTCGAGACGAAATTTTCTAAAGTAGGGGAGACTGTGACATCCGTCACCCTCGTCATTCATCTAATTGACAATAATAGCCTTCAAATATTTCCGTTATAGTCCCTATACCTTTCAACGTTTTCAAGTCTGTTAAAACGTGAGTTACTTTTAAATCTTTAATTTAAACGTTTTATTTACTAATTATTATTTAACATTTTAGATTTCATAAAGTAAATGGGCTAATAATAATAATACTATATATATATATATATATATATATATATATAACATATAAAAAAAACAATCCATGTAGGAAAAAAAAACATGAATATGAGAACATAAAACTTTGACATAAATACTCATTATGACCTTTCAATGCTTAACGTATGTTTCATTTTTGTTACTAACCTAACATTATTGAAATTTATGACAAAATTAAGAATGACAACTTTTAATATATATATATATATATATATGTTACAATACTTGCTTTTATATATGCAAACGGCAACTACAAGCTCACATGCCACACATCATCTTTGTATCCCCATTGCTTACGGTCACGACCTCCAACCTCACCACTCCGACTCAACATCCCACCAAACACACACACACACACCACTAAACCCGTCTCTCTCATCATTTCCAGTTCAAGTTTTATGTTCTCAAGTATAAAGTCTTAAACCCTTGTTTCCTAGTAGTTTTTGGTATGGTTTTCATCTGTACTTTTTATTTATATTTTATATACATTTTTCTAGAACGAATCTTTGTCACCCAACACATTTATATAGTAAATGTTTTCTTATAACAATACATAAAGGCTAATCTTTCATCCGTGATTTTTTTTCAAACAAACATGTTCACACAATAATAATTACTTTTGATGTCAAAATATATATACATACACATGATGTTAATTTTTCACAAGGAACTAAATATTGGGTCACTACACTTATCCATTTTTTTGGTATATATATATATATAAACATTATACATGATTTTAGACAAACTACAAAGGTCTTGGCATATTGATTAATTGTTTTATTTATTCATGCAAGGTCAAATTTATAAAAATAAGTTATTCGTTTTCTATAAACTTTTATATGTAAATCATGATTTTAAAAGTTAAAGAAAATGAAGAAATCTTGATGTCTTTTATGCTAGTTATGACTCGGGTTAAAATAAATATTTTTATTTGTTAAATAAATAAATAAACCCCAAACATGATTCACATACAAGAGTACAAGTTTGTGTTGTGACATTTTACCATATAATCGTGTATATATATATATATATATATTCCATATAAATATATGTTTTTAAGAAGTTTTACACTATATTTCAACAGTCGTTGAGTTACAACATTTGGAAACATAACTAGTAAATCATGATCAGTTTAGTTGGGTGAATAGGATACGTAACCAACATGCACACTAGAAACACTCATATAGATCATAAAGTGATAATGTATACTTTAGGGCATGGGTAGCGTGATGCACACATACATCTTCAGACTTTGCTAATGGTTGCTATATGCTTGCGTTTGCTTTTCGCATACAGGTGAGTATATCTTTCCCCCTTTTACCGTTTTACTACTTTGGGGTGACTCATGTACTTATATATTAATCAAGTTTCAATTTCTTATACTTAATGCAATTCTCATGTGTGTTTGCTTTATGATAATTGGTGTGTCTATGACTTGTCAAAATCATTAACCGCTGGGCGGCCTAGCTTTTCAATGAATAGTACTATGGTATACCCCCTTGAGACTCTGTTGAGAGAATCTTGGTCATTGTCTTGTTAATTCATTATTCAGTTGGTTAGTCATGTGTTAGTCATTATTCTCAGGTTTGGTTTTGAACGGATATTACTTATTACATAATTGCAAATGGTACCGCACATGAATTGCTAAACATTTTTCCTACTATATTTATTCAAGCAGGGTATGCTCACCAATACATTTTTGTATTGACATATACTATTTTCGTACATGTTTCAGGTTATATATGAGATGACTTTTAAGCTTTTGGAATTTTTACTTAGATTTTGGTTTCATTGTATTTTAGTTTTAGTTGTCACTTTAGAATTATTGTATCTTGTATTTTTTTCTTTCAATGTAATAAACTACTTAATCAATATATCAAAATTTACACTTTTAGTCCATGAGCTATTGAACAATCGTCACTACGTGACACCTCGATGTTTCCGCCATCGGTTGGGGTGTTACAAATAACCTAGTTGCAGCCCGTGGACGTAGGTCCCCCACTGGGACCGAACCATGTAAAATTCTTGTGTCGTGTTAATTATTTTCTGTTCATTGCGTGCTAATCGTGTGTGCCGCTGTGTGTGTTTGATTCTGCTGCGCGACTGATACCTAACAAGTGGTATCAGAGCTTTGGCTCGTTAACACATTGAGATTTGTACGAACGATTGCGGTGGAGGTTTGATCGGATCGGATTGTCAGCGAGAACTTGAATGTATGGCTGGATGTTCGTGATCCGAGGAAGGCGAGTATTGATTTAATCCTAGAGCCGTATGTTTAGTTTGTTGAATTCGATTGGAGCCACTAACTATGTCTATTCAGTCGTTGATCGAGTTTGGGTTGCGGGCTAAGTAGGTTTTGTTTTTTTTTGGTTCGGTTTTTTTGACATTTATCAACCGTGATTATTATTATTTTTAGACCGTGTTTTATGAATTCAGCATTCGGCTGTTTTGGTTTGTCTACAAAAGTTGTAGGAGCAAATTGGTTTGATTGATAGTGTTCAATAGAACAGTCGTCAAGTTCGGGCTCGTGCCATTGCTGTGTTTGTTCACTGTTTCCGATTGTTCTCATTTAATATTGTTATAACTGAGACAATATGGTAGTATTCGGAATGTTAAACGCTTTTAGGTTTTGGTTGGTTGGTTGGTCAAGAGAACTTGGATGATGTACTTTCGATGGGTAAACCTAGATAAAATGGAACCAGCTGGTTTGGAATGCTTTGGGTTTAAGGTATTCCTGCTCGGCGCGTGCTGGTGAAGACATAAGTGAAAAAAAAAGGTTAGTATCAAGTCATGTGAACTATTGCTAGCTATTTAACTGGTTGTGTGTACGGTCATAGAACCCTTGGTACCATGTTGTTAATTATGATCCTAACAACCTAAGTGGATAACAATCTACTAGGTAGTAAAAAGAGAAGCTTCGGGAGGACTAGAATCGAAGGGAATGAAAGGGGAGGAGCACGCACAAAGGTAAGTCACTCGATGGCTTAAAGCTCAATATGTTCCTAGTATGTTTATATGCTTAGTTATACCTTTGTATATACATTTGGGATCTAGACATTTGGAGTGTCACAAAAGAAGCTTAAAAGAGATTTATAATTATGGAAAACAGCCTTAGATGGTTGTCAATACTCGAAATTAGATTAACGGGTCAATTTGGGTAAAACACTAGTTAGATAAGGACCTAAGATAAGGGTCAACATTATGCTGATATCAATTTTGTTATTTGCTTGAGTATATTCATAGACTCTATGTTATCAATCTCAAGCTAGCCTAGAAGTGAAAAAGGGCGCGAGCTAAGGTAAGCCATAACTTTGACTTTATAACCATATACATATGTGCATAGTAGGAGAGTATAACAATGAGGAGTTCATGTAATTGAGATAGAATTTGTGATTTCCATGGATAGGGAAAATCAGACAAAACCATGTCGCCAGTCATAAGGGCCGAGTACACTAGACCGAGAGATGTGGCCATGGACACGAGGCATCGATAACACGGCAAACATGACTTGGGCGGAAAGTCACTTAGTCGAGTTGAAGCTTGATAAGTGTGTATAAATCAGAACTAGAACTTGGAAATCATAAACTCTCATAATTTTAACTTTTACAAACCTTAACGGGTCAAGTTAAAAATAGGTAAGTAAATCTCGGTTTTTGTGTTAGACACCGAACAAGGAGTTGGATCCTAGCCTTAATCATATATCTAGTACGGGTTAGAACCAAGAACCGAATGCATAAGACTCGTCCACTTCCGCAAGGTTTAAACTTAATCTTTTAAAACTTAGTTTTTGGAAGGCGTTTTGTTGTCGTGTTCAACACTAACTAGACTATACGTATGTTTTGAAATGTGATGCGTACGTGCTAAAACTTGTGAACACGTTTAACATGAAAAGCTTTATTCATAAACTTCCAAAACTAAGTTTATTTCCTTGTAAATTATCATATAATCACCCGTTTATCGGGTAGGGCCTTACACACTGTTGTTTTGAAGGTGAAGTAAAGGCAGAAAAAGTTTTTTTCCTTTTCATTTTAGACTAAAAAGTGTAGAAAATTAATCCTCACAATCTAATTTTCTCCTATACATTGATTTGAGTCAATTCATGGTGTTGTCTTGCAGGTCAAGATCATGTTAAGGTTGAGACATCCTATGTTGTTCTTTTTATGGGAGCGGTTACTCAACCATCAAATCTTTCCATATTGACAGAATTTCTACCAAGGTCGAATTACATTTCTCATTTATAGCCATTTGTGAGATACTTTTATTGCTTTTTGTGAGTATTGTGACATCTCGCTTGTTAGTATTTCTTATGTTTCCTAGTTTATCTATTTGTTTTTTATTGAGAGGTAGTCTATTTAAATTGTCGCATCGTTCTAATGTTCACTTGTCGTTGTTGAGAGGTGTGTTCCTGTTGTAAAAGGTAAAAGCTTTGCTTTTTCTGATTTTTATTTCTCATATTATCGTGTGCTGCAGTGTAGTAGTAAACCATGGAGTATAGTGAAAACATTATTTTTAGTTTTTTGTTTTTTCCCCATCTCATCCTTTTACTAATTTATTATTTTTATCCATCTAATTTGGTTTCTTTGATTGTTATAAAGCTTAATTGGTGTTGGTTTGATATGTTTTTATGTTTAAGTATGCTTTTTATATGTGTTACAAGTATGTTTTTATGTTTAAGTAGACCCTTTTTCAAGTAATGGCTTATAATGGGATGCATAATTTATCATTCGTGTCTTGCATTTATACTATTATACGAGGAGTCCCCAAGAGATGATCTGTCCTTGCATTTGCAAAAAGAAAAAAAATATATATATCGAGCTAAACCACAATTACTGATGCTATGATATATTGGGCTAAACCATCATTAGTTATTGGACACATCTCACTAAATGTAGATGACGCATCTCACTGAATGTAAGAACGATCCATTCTTCTAATGTTTTTTTTTTAACGATCAACAAAATTTTATTCAAACCAAACGGATAGCGGAAAGCTAGCCATCACCAAGTTTACATCATACACCAAAACATATAAAGCCATATAGCCTATATCATATAATTCATTAACATCCTATCTTGTACAAATGAAAGCCTCTCCACATTGGCCAATCTAACGCATTTGCCTTAGCCCGTGCTTTAATCCACAAGTAACTTAAAGTCTTCACCTCGCCAATAATTTGATTAATTGATGCCTGAACTTGATTAAAAATCGTGTTGTTTCGTGCTCTCCATAATACCCACAAAGTAGTTAAGCAAATCGCATGTATGACTTTCTTCCTCTTTGTCGATCCGTCTTCAAAGTCAGCAGTGTCAAGAATGTCCTTCACGCCAAACGCAATAATCGGTTTCAGTCCGCACCATTGTTCAACAATGCTCCATATTGTCTGTGATAGTTGACATGATACAAGTATATGTTCCGCAGTTTCCTGATAGTCGCCACAAAACGGACAAATGGTCGTTCCAACACTTATATTTCTGCGTGCTAATGCTGTCTTGGTAGGAATCCTGTTCAAAAACGCTCTCCAGGCAAAGATCTTAACTTTCCTTGGTACCCATGTGTTCTTTTTGCAGACGTAATCTAGAGTAGTATTAAGAATCGACCCGAAGCCGATCTTTCAAGCTTTTAACCGTGAATTGTCCCAAACCATTTGGTTCCCAAACCCATTTATCCTTTTCAGACCTGATAATAACCGATCCAAGCAACGCAATTAGCTGCTGCAGCTCTGTTTCTTCTGCAGCCGTGAGGTTGTTTCTTTTCCACAGCCAACTCCAACGCCCAGCCCCCTACCCACCCGATCAGCCACGCTGCAAAGTTTGTTCCGCTCCAATTCGAACAGGTTTGGAAATGATTCTCTCAAAACATTGTTCCCAACCCAATAGTCGACCCAAAACCCAATGTCCAACCCCCGCCCACTTGCCCTCTGATAAGACTCGAAATATCAATCCCAACCCGAGTGATATCCCCACCGAACGACCAATTTGTTTCCACGGACCAAGTTGCGATAATTTGATCGGCACATAACACCAACCCCTTGAAGTATTATGTATCGACCAAATCACCTTCCACCAAAGGGAATTCTTCTCATTCTTGAATCGCCACCACCACTTCGCCAAAAGCGCGAGATTTTGCTCCTTTAATGACCCGAGACCCAAACCGCCGTACTCTGAAGCAACAGTAACACCGTCCCACGTGACCCAATTCATTTTTGCCTTATCTTCCGACCCACCCCAAAAGAATACCCTCCTAATCGATCCAAAACATCAAGAACCCGCTCCGGTGCCCTATATAACGAAAAGTAGTATGTTGGAAGCGAATTTAGAACGGACTTTATTAATACCACCCTTCCGCCAAACGACAAATTTTTTGCCTACCACATCGACAACCGCTTACGAAAAACATCCACCACCGGGTCCCAGTGTTTACACAAATTCATGTTCGCCCCAACCTGTAATCCTATGTATTTAACCGGAAACGTACCAACCTTAGTGCCCAATCTTACTGCTAATCCATCAACATCAGCCATGTTCACTTCAATCCGGGCCCACAAGTTTATTGATTACATCTTTCAATCTCTCGGCTAGGACTTTCGACACCACCTTGTTAATACTACCCACTAGACTTATCGGCCTTAAGTCCGAAAAGCCCATCGGATCCTTAACTTTTGGGATCAGAGCCAAAAAGGAAGGAACACAAGCTGTATTCAGCTGTCCATTGCCATGAAAATCAGTAAACAAGTCTAGAAAATCCTTTTCAAAGCATCCCCAAAATCTTTTCAAGAATTTAAAATTAAACCCGTCTGGTCCCGGGCCTTGTTGCCATCACACGACCACACTGCATCTTTTATTTCCTTAATAGTAAATGGTCGCACAATCTGTTCGGCCTCCAAATCCGATAATCGGGACAGGTTTGGACATAAGAAATTTGGTCTCGAATCAATAGGTTCATTAAACTTATCAGCGAAGAACGTGACAGCCGCATCTTTAATAACAAGAGGATTGTCAACCCATACCCCATCCAAAACAACACCATTTATCCTTCCGTTCGTCAAATTAGAGTTTATCACCCCATGAAAGTAATGTGAATTCTCATCGCCGTCAATCGCCCATCTTACTCTTGACTTCTGTCGTAAATCCATCTGCTTTCTTCTATCTAACTGAGCCAAGAATACCCTATACTCGTCCCGGATCTCCAACTCACTCGGCACCAAGTTTCTTGTTTCCGCCAACACTTCCAGTCTTTCAATTTCTTTTCTTTTAATATTTGTCTCCGCATCCGTCTTCCTGTTCTCCTCACTAATCCACACTTTGATTTTATTCTTCAAATATTTCAGCTTCATAGCCAGTTTAAGATCCGAGGCCCCCACAAATTTGAATCGTGAACAAAGCTCCACCACATGATCATAAAACCCCGGCCTTTCGATCCACGAATTGAAGAATCTGAACGGGATGTGCCCAAAATCAGCCGGGAAGTAGACAGGACAATCGGACTATGGTCGGACGCATACCTTGAAAGTGCCGTCACAACCGCCCCCGGCCATTTATCCCAAAATTCTCGCGACACCAAATATCTATCCAACTTGCTAAGTTTTACCCCATTGTCGGACGTATAAGTAAATTTATGCCCACCCATGGTATACTCATACAATTCGGCCCTTGTTATAAAGTCGTTAAACCAAAAAGCGTTAGATGCCACAAAATCTGAATTCCTTCGTTCCTCCACACTCCTAACATCGTTAAAATCCCCAAGGAATACCCAAAACCCATTAGCCCCATTTTTTTAACCGAACCAGTTCATCCACATCATTCGACGACGCCCCGCATCATTCGACGCATAAATATTCACAATATTTAGATGTAACCCCACAGACACTAAAATCCCAGTCACTACGAGATAGTGTTGATTCTTAATGACACCAATCTGCTGGAACATTGCCGGATTCCATATACACAGTAGCCCCCTCGATCTACCGTCAGACCAAACTTGCTCCGTCTGAAACACAGAATTACCCCATAATGAACTATAATTAAAAAAAAGGCTTACCGTCTAACTTCGTATCCTGACCCGCAATGAAATGAATACCGTAACTAGACTTCAACCCTCTAATCCAAGATGTCTTCCTTGGATTACGAATCCCCCGTAAATTTATCGACAAAAAATTCATTGTGGCACGTCAAAAACACCATCTTCATTCACCAATTCAGCAACCATCTGCTCAGAACCACCTAATTGGATCCCAACCATCGAGCCCACCTCAACCGTCAGATCCGCCTCGATATCGACCAGTTTCTGTCTATTTGCGTCTTGCCCATTGTCTTGGATGTTCACCAAACTTGACCGTTGTCCCCCCACCCTAGTTATCGTGTCGTTCCCCACCAATCCACTATTATCCATCACCGGCTGAATATCCCCATCGATTTCCCCATTTTCCCCCGACTCCATAACTGACCTATTTAAATCTGGAAAACTAATAGTATCAGATACTTTTGCCATCTTGTCATTTGCACAAATCTCTTCAGGGCTTCTCATTGCTCTGCTACGTTTTTTGGACCTAGCTGTACTCTCTAGCCCAAGTCCCATGTCTAGTATCCAAGTTCCAGATTCCATCACATGGGTCCGGCCCATTAAGTTGATTTTCCCCCAAGACAGATTCCCCAATAAAGTCATACGGCCCACCTTTTGTCTGATCTACCCCATCTCCTTTTTCCACCTGTGGGACCACATTATCCAATTGGCCATCAGAATTCCCACCCATGTCAACCCCACCCCCATGCAGATTATTCATACATTCCCCATGCAAATAATCATCATGCACCTCTTCATCTACCTTCTCTGTCCAATCAGCTACACCCACCCTTACATCTCCCGGAGCCACCGGCGGTCGGAACTCCCCCTCTTCCATAGCTTCCTCGCCGTTAACAGACCCCCTGAGCTCGAAACATCCTGGTTAACACCCGATTGTAACACTTCCAACATCGCTTGGATGCGTTCCGACCCGTCTTCCACTACCCAGACTGTAAATTCATTACCCTCCCAAACTAAACCTACCTCCTCATCTATTTTTGTTATCCCATTCACCACTACACAGCAGTCTCCTACCGCATTATCCGGCGACTCCCACGAAAACGTCGACTCTTCAGCAATTCGTCTAAACAACTCTCCAATCTTGTCAAAAATCTTGTTATCCCGCAGCTGAATAGGTACCCGAGTATCTTTAGAGTCACCAGTCTTTCCATTTGTAAGAACTGTCCTTGCCACAACGTAACTGTACTCAATACCTGCCCCCAAAACTGGATTTTCGCTACCAATGAATGACAGTGCCGACCTTTTGTTCCTGAATACAATAAGAACCTTCAGTCCACCTATGTAACTAACTGGACACTCATCCCAGCCTTCAGTCGTCAGTAACTCCTTCAACTTCTTAACATCCTTCAATCTTTTCAACTCGCCAATCACAGAACGCATCATACAATGGTTTGGGTAAAGAGCTGCCCTATCCTCAATTCTAATGGTCTTCCTTGATGAGGATGCATTAAACTTTTCTCCAGTTACCGCACTTCTAAAGGTATAACCATTCGTCACCGCAGTTGGAACATAACCTGCACCCCACTGAGTTTGGTTGCGTCTTCTCCTTAACCCTGTATTCCTGGTTGTTCTCTTTGTGTTTTCCCACCACCGACCTCCCTTAGCTGACTGTCGAATCTCTCAGGGTTCCGATTGTATTTAGCAATCGAAACTGAGACCTTTGCCTGATAGATCTTCACCATATTCAACCGCTTCAGCAAATCACTGACATCTTGGACCTTTTCATACCTCACAAAACCAAAAAAAATTACCCCTTGAATCCCTCTTCTTCGCCACGTATGCATCCTTTATGCTGCCATATGGCTCAAACACCTTCCATAATAACGCACTTGATACTCCCCCAGGAAGATTTGATACGAATAGAGTTGTAACCGGCCCCAAGTTATCACCAGAAGATCTGTTCCGTTGAAGAAAGTCGTTTCGTCTACTCATCTTAGAGAGACTCGGGATTGTGAAGTCTACGTATGAACATGTTACCAAGAGCCATACTTCTAACGTAGATAACACAATTTCACTTCTTTCTTTGGTTACTTGGACACATCTTACTGAATTTAATTTAATTTGTCTACTTTGATGCATTTTAGATGAACATAGGGACTTATTTGGTACATTTTTGGATTCTATGGCTGATAAAGTATTTCTTTTACATCTTCTTTCTTTGGACTTAACCATGTGTAATTTTCTTACACTCTCATTTTCTTTTCCGCTAACTTCAACAATGGAGTGAAATGGTACTGATTGATTGCATATCCTTATTGGTTTACTTTTGGGGATACCTACACAACTACTAACTAGGATATATTATTGGGAAAATGACCAATATAGCCCGTTGACCGGGCATTTTGCACAAATAGCCCTCTCCACCGTCTTTGGAGAGACGGGACACGGCTCCCAACCAGCCTGAACCGTCTCCCGAGAGGCTTCCCATTTCAGCCAACAGAGGACCGCCACGTGTCGTCTCTGATCCCGAGATGTACCGTCTCTCTCCAGACGGGTCAGAACCCTCTCCCAGACGGTCACGTTTCCCAAGACGGCTGACCCTTCGGTTCAACCGTCTCCCAGACGGTTCACGTCTATCAATGCCGGCTGACTTTTCGGCTCAACCGTCTCAAAAAGACGGGTCACCTTTCCCAAGACGGCTGACCCTTCGGTTCAACCGTCTCTCAAGACGGTACACATTTACCGACGCCGGTGGTTTCCCGATGAGCGGCGACGCTTCGGTTGTCCGGCTCAGCCCTATAAATACCCGTTTCCCATCCATTTCCCGTCATCCAACCCCGTCTGAACACAATCCACCACCGTACAACTCCGTCCAAACACTATCCACTACCCGACGACCACCGTCCAACACCGTCCAAACAATATCTACCACCCCACCAACCACCGTCCAACACCGTCCAACACCGTCCAAACCACCGTCCAACACCGTCCAAAACCACCGTCCAACCACCGTCCAAACCACCGTACAACACCAATGGCACCTCAAAGATGGACGGAAGAACAAGAGATTGCGTTGATTGCGGCATGGCTACATGTTGAAGAGAGCACACACCTTAACAACAAATGGTTCCGGATCCTGAATGAATACAACCGGCTCGTTGGAGGGTCACAACGTACCACCGAGTCCCTTAGCCGCAAGTTGAATGATTTGACGACAAAGTGTCAAATCTTCAACGGCCACCACAACCGGACCTTTACGACGTACCCTCAAACTTTCCCGAAGACGTGGCAATTAGACACAGTCTAAGGCAGTATAAAAACAGGGAGGGTAAAGAGTTTAAACATGTGTCCGTTTGGCAAATGATTAAGACATCGTCTTATGTAATTTGTAATTATATTTTTATTAATTTGTAATGGTTATATTTTTAATGCAATAGTTGGTTATATTTTTAATTTGTCTTTTTGTTTTTATATTTAAGGTAAATATCTCATTAAACGTACTATACTATTACAATCACAAATAAACAATAAATATTATTACAATAACAATTAAAAAACTACACTATTACAACAAACTTCCCGAGAATAAAGAAGCAACAAGTGAAAACTAAGAAGCAACAAGTAAAAAAAACTACACTATTACAACAAACTTCCAAATTTACTTCCAGAACTAGGAACTTTGTTTGAAGTAATAGTAATGTCTAACCAACTATTGAGGACTACATCTTAGTGTTAGATGTTTTGTCCTCCACAGCGGCGGTAGTAGCAGTGGTCTACATAGACGTTGTTTCGAATGGTGTATGTGCTCTACACAGACAAGTCCGAAACGTTTCCTCGTTTTATGTAACAATAGTTCTCAGTGAGCACACGTCGAACATCGAGACATAAATTCGGAAAGCGAACGAACTTGCCTAAAATGTAGACCACCACATCATCGATCCATTACACGGGTTGCAAACCACGCGCAGATGGAACAACAATCCAAGTAGCCGTACGCAGATGAAACAACAATCCAAGTAACCGGGACATATTTTCCGAAGCCGGTAGGCTTCGGCTGGGAAAGTCAAAAAGGCTTCGGCTGGGAAAGTAAAAAAACGTCATTGGATTGGAAGATGAAAGCTTAGAGGAGACGGGTGGGTGCATGGAAGATGAAAGCTTAGAGGAGAGGGGTGGGTGCAAATTTCGTTAAGTTAATTGGGGTATTTATATACACTCGTGAGACGGTTCAGACGGTTCAGACGGTATCACAAATTTTCGTTAAGACGACTTGGAAATGTGACCCGTCTGGGAGACGGTTGACCCGAAGGTCAGCCGGCATTGATAGACGTGAACCGTCTGGGAGACGGTTGAACCGAAGGGTCAGCCGTCTTGGGAAACGTGAACCGTCTGGAGAGGGTTCTGACCCGTCTGGAGAGAGACGGTACATCTCGGGATCAGAGACGACACGTGGCGGTCCTCTGTTGGCTGAAATGGGAAGCCTCTCGGGAGACGGTTCAGGCTGGTTGGGAGCCGTGTCCCGTCTCTCCAAAGACGGTGGAGAGGGCTAGTTGTATAAAATGCCCGGTCAACGGGCTATATTGGTCATTTTCCCTATATTATTTCTTTTTGTTTGGTTCATGTTTTTTGAATTAAGCAACTTTGTTTGTATGTTGGAGGCTTGCTATCTCAAATTTGGGCTTTCTTCAGTAATTATTTGCCTGCTTATTATTTTCTAAACTCTATCAGTCTTGAACTTATCACAACAGAGTATGTATTAAACTGTCGTTCGTCAAGCATTAATCAACAATGTTCTAGCGGGTGCGCCATTTATAAACAATGTTCTAGCGGGTGCGTTATTGATGTTCTACCATGCAACTGATAAAGTCATGTGATTTCATCAAATCTCATGCTATCTTTTTCCTTAAAGTGATAGAGTTTTGGTGATCTCAAGGTAATGCTTTACTAACAATGAATGTGTTATATTAATTGATGTCCAAACAATCGATGTAAGTTTGTGATTTATGAATGGATTATATCAGTCTTTGAATGTATTGTCATAGGCACCAGGTTGATTTTTCTTAAAAAAATAACTATTGTAAGAAATGTGTTTTCATTATAGTTACTTGAAGTTAATATAAAAACAGTAAGATCTTTAAGATTTATGGTACACATATTCTAGAAACATTTTAATGATGAGACCTTTTTACTTTGAAGGGACTTAGCTTAAATTTGGACAATTAGAGAACAAACTATGGCATATCAAAGAGAGTCTTTAGTGTTGGGAATCATGGTATCAAATATGAAGCGGAAGCGGTTATATATTTAACGAAATGGACTATATATACTTTATATATAAGGGCCGATTTATATATATAATATTAAATGATTTTATTAATCCGATTAATAAAATATTCCCAATCAGGATTTTAGTTAAACGCGTATAAACAAATAAATAATAAACAACCATAGGGGGTTTAGTAATCAACCTTGACGACTACACCGGAATTGTAACACGCGGGTTACAACGAATCCTCGCTAGTAGGAAGTTCACAACCGAGCACGAACCAACCGGGAGCAACAACTTGCAAGAGGAAGGCAATGGTGGTGGTGGCCGAAAACCGGCAGCCAAGAGGCGGCCCTAAAGGGTGGCAGCCAAAACTTGTAGAGGAAGGGAGTTGTTTTGTTGAAAAAGATGCATCTAGGGTTTACACCTTAACCCTCCTTTTATAAAACAATAACTTACACTAAGCCCCCTTGATAAATATATAATATTCCTTAATATTAATCTAATTAATATTAAGTCCCTCGAGTTCAAAACTATTATTATTTCCCAAATAATAATCCAACGACACGTGAACTTGTCTGATTTGTGTACCAACGTGTAACTCTTCGGATCATACCGGGTCGGGTTACGTTGACCTCGACTTTAATTACATCGAACATACCATATATCCAACAATCTCCCACTTGGAACGATTTTAATTAAATGAGTCAACGTGCGCAGAATTGGACGCCTAGCTGCATCGCACTGCACCCAACACAGTATGACACTTTACAGTCGTCAACTAGTTCTTTGAGTTCAAGTAACGCTTTACTTAACAAATACTATAGCCCTGATAATTCTATCAATAGGTCCCTTCTGTATAGACATCCGTTGATCATAAGACATGGATCATTCATTCTTATATAGTGATCAACCATTCTCTATTCTCGTCTTTAATTCAATGTGTTCTAACAGACTACCTTAGTCCGAGCGTGGCCATGCGTTTATACCATTTGAGTTAACGAGGGCGCCAGAATGTCTAGACTTCTAATCCTATAGAAGTACAGAATTCCATCAGCGTCATATAACTCCCACTTAATCTTGGATCTCTCCCAACGCTACCCGGATTGCTACCCATGTTTCAAGATAGTGTTAGATAACATCAAAGATAGTCCTTGATCAATGTAGTTTAATATGTGCCTTAAGAAAAAAGGACAGATTGAACATATCAATATCAAAACATCTCATGACACAGATCCATGTAGATCGTTTTGAAGCGAGTTACATCCAATATCATTCCCTAATGATATTTGTGAATTATGATTCTCAAACCCTTAAGTTATGATTCTCAATGTAGTTTAAAACGGTTGTATATGCTAAGCTTTTTTAGATAAATAAGCCATACTCGTGTTTGTTGATGAAGGAAAAAGGTCTACCTATTGAAGGCAAGGTTGTTGATGTAGTTTGGAAGCGGTCAAATGGCTAAAAAGCTTAATGATTATTCAATCTCTCAAAACAAACCAAAAGGTTCAAGAACAAAGTTCTTCCAATTAAAATTCAATCAAAAACTGAAAAACAATAAACCCTAGATCCCATTATATAGTTGGGAATCACAAGTGAAATAGGAAAACAAAATAAGATAAAACTAGGAATTGAAATTTAAATAAATGATAAAACAATCTTCAAACTAACTAGAAGATAATCTTGCATCATACTCCCCGTCTTCGAAAAAACTCGTCTTCGAGTTTTGCCTTTGAACCAAAGCCACCCGGTCGAAAGGAACTCAAACCGAATTCTTCTACACTATTACCACGACCCGCAAAAACATTACAACTTCACGGTTCACAGTTCGTTTTGCCCTACTCAAGACTTGTACCAACCGGGTCGAATGGAGCATTAAACCGTCTCAACTTCACTATTGATTTGAACCACTCAAACAATTCGACGCCAACTGGATACCCATAGAGTTGTAAACCATAGAGCTAGTTGCATATTTTGATCTAACATCAGTACTTAGAACAAAAATCTCAGGCCTACCATTATTTTGTAATCCATATGAGATGCATGAAACCTTTCATCATGATCCATTAATTTTAATCGCCAAAGCATGTGGCCTAATGACACACGTAGGAACGAAAGGCCCATCCACTTGGATTAATTATCTATGGTGTAATTTGCACCTCACCCAATGCACTTTGTAATCTTGCCCCCTGCGAGGTCATTAAAAGAGCCATAGACTTAGGTGCCCCACGATAACACACTGAGATTTGTACGAATGATTGCGGTGGAGGTTTGATCGGATCGATTGTCAGCGAGAACTTGGTTGTATGGCTGGATGTTCATGATCCGAGGAAGGTGAGTACTACGATTTAATCCTTGAGCCGTATGTTTTAGTTTGTTGAATTCGATTGGAGCCACTGACTATGTCTATTCAGTCGTTGATCGAGTTTGGATTGCGGCTAAGTAGATTTGTTTTTTTTTTTTTTGGGTTTCGTTTTTTGACATTTTTCAACCGTGATTATTATTATTTTTAGACCGTGTTTTGTGAATTCAGCATTCGTGGTGTTTTGGTTTGTCTACAAAAGTTGTAGGGGCAAATCGGTTTGATTGACAGTGTTCAATAGAACAGTCGTCAAGTTCGGGTTCGTGCCATTGCTGTGTTTGTTCACTGTTACCGATATGTTCTCATTTGTTATTGTTATAACTGAGACGAGATGGTAGTGATCGGGAATGTTAGACATTTTAGGTTTTGGTTAGTTGGTTGGTCAAGAGAAGTTGTATGAGGTACTTTTGATGAGTAAACCTAGAGAAAATGGAACCAGCTGGTTTGGAATGCTTTGGGATTAAGGTATTCCTGCTCGGAAGCGTGCTGGTGATGTCATAAGTGAAAAAAAAAGGTTAGTATCAAGTCATGTGAAACTATTGCTAGCTAGTTGGATGATCTTTCGGTTAGGGTTTGCGTTAACTGGTCGTGTATATGGTCATAGAACCCTTGGTACCGCTTGCTTCCATGAAAGCTCGACAGCTGTTATAACCATTTGCCTGTTAGCTGGTATGGAACTGTGATGTTAATTCTTGTTCGGTGATGATCAATGTTTTGACATTTGAGGGGATCTTTGTACGGGTACTGGGTGAAGGTTTTCACTGGGAAGTATGAGTGGAGGTTCGACTCATAAGTGTCAGTTTGGCATGGGTTGGGATAACAGGGACAGTGGGAGCTGGGCGTAGTTGACTTGTTGTGGCTGTATGGAGGTGTGGACATTTTTTAGAGTCGATGTCATAGATATGAAATTCTACTTCTGAGAATGCGTCGGGGTTTGATACATTGGGACT